>JAKOGI010000160.1:0-17500 GCA_029747015.1 Carnegiea gigantea | reverse complement strand
AGAGAATTTCAATATTTAAACGCACAACCCAACGGCTATTCTTTTCAAAAGATAGGGAAAATCCTCTATTTTTAGTCGCTTAGAAGATTCACCAAAGATTTCCAACGGCTAAGAGAGGAGAGAAGATTTTCTTAAAATATCTTGGCCGAGTAATCTAGCTTGAAAAGAATAAAATCTTGATTTATCCCAAATTCAATCAAGACCTAAAAATAAGGGATAAGAATCTTTCAAGAGAAATCTTTAGCAAAAACGGTTTTGCAATTTTTTTTTTCAAATTCAAAACAAATCTTTTTAGATCTGGCAGCCAACCGAAGCAAATTTCCAGATAAGACTGATGTAGCTGCTGTAGTTTTTGAGAACACCCTAGGCACCCTGTTTGCAGGGTTGTTTGGAAATGGTGTCCCAAAGCAACTTTTCGAAAACCGTTTTCAAGAAGTGCTAAAAATGATACTTTCAAGATTGGCATATTAACAAGAGTCTAAAAGATAAAAACTAAATTAACCAAGACTCCTTGTAAGAATTAGTTGTCTTGTCAAGAGTGAATATGCTGCTCCAAAACACCTTGGTCACCTTGATTCCTTGGGTGATCTTGTGTAGCTGAATGTTCCTCAAGACTTAAACCATATGTGTTGTTTGCTGATCTTGTGTCACTGAAGCTCGGAACCTGTTCCTAAGACTTGTTCTCAACATTTAGCCACCAGGTTAATAAAATATCACAAACAGCGGTGTAGGAACAACGGTGTATTAGGCCCTATTTGGAGAGCTTGTTTGGAACAACATTACTTAGACAAATATGTTACTCTTGGATTTGTTATCATCAAAACTAAATATAATCAACAAATTCCCCCTTTTTGATGATGACAAACCAAGTGACCATATTGACAAAATTAAAAAGCTTAACAATGTTTAATGCTGATAGGGATCCTCTAGGTGCTAGGTCATAGAGCACGTCATATGGTTTTATTCATATGGTCTTATTCCCCCTTTTGGCATCATTAAAAAGCATAAACAACAGTATGAATGCAAGAAAAGAAATATAGAGCATAAGGTGCAAGAAGCATCATTAAGGAGATATTGCATTAAAAACAGTACAATGCTAAAAACGAAGATAGGAGGAGATAAGAGAACAGCCTAGAGAATCAGGTTGCAGGCGGTGGTCTCGTTTGTAGAGGAGGAATGCTGGGGGCAAGAGCGGAGAGAAGGGCAAGCAATTCCTCATGGCGTTTGGCGGAGAGGGCTTGCTCCTCAGCAAGAGCAGCCTTGGCAGCTGAGAGCTCATCCTTGAGGCGAGCATTGTCCTCAAAAACAGCCTCAAGTTTGATGAAAGGTTGCCCAGAAACAGGTGGTCGACGACCCTGTTTGGAGACTGACCCTTCGCCAACCTTATAGCCACATCCGAGCAGAGTGTCAATCCCAATCTCATCAACAACTTGGGCCTCCACTCGCCGTGTGAGCACTATCCCAAGGAGCTCAAACACCCTTGTCAGCAGAAACCCATATCCAAGATTATGGGCCCGGGTGGTGTTCGCAATTCGCCCTATGTGGCGAATCATGATTGCAGGGAGGTTGATTGGTTCCTCCCGATCCAGTAAGTCCACCAGGCATTGATCGAGGGCATCAGCTGAGTTTCGCCCTTGACCTCGCGGAATTATGTTCTTGATAGTGAACATAAACAATAGTTGGTGCATGGAGGTCATTTCACCCTTCTTAACAGAGAGGGGTGTTCTCAGGCCCTGTTTTTGACTGAGGCGTTGGGATACCTCTAGGAGCCTAACTGTTTCTAGGGCTGTTTTGTCTTCCCTCACATATACATCAAAGCCTTGGGAGGGTACTCCCAAAATTTTCCCAAGTGTAGGCGCATCAACCTTAATGCGTTGCCCATTCACAAAACTAGTCACCACCCCTTCGGTGACACTGCAGTTGGCGTAAAACTCAGCCAACTCAGGCACAGAACACCCCAGCTGGGTGTTTGCAAACAACTCGAGCCAGCCTTGAGCGCGCAACTTGGTCAGGAACACCCCCAGACCCTGTTCGTCGAAAAAGCTTACATTCACTACCTTTCCCCTGACGATATTGCGCTTAAGCAACTGCGCATGTTTGTCAGACATAGGAGAGGGAGTGAACTGCTTTGGGCGTTTGGGGGCAGGAATAGAGGTGGTAGCTTCTGGTAGGGGGGCTGTTCTGGGCTTTCGCTTGAGGGGTGTTTTTGCAGGAGAGGGCTTCACAGCAGGTTTAGTGGTTGATTTGGAGGGGCTTGTTCTTCAGAGGACTCGAAGAACACCGGTGTCCCCTGTTTGAAGGTGGTGTTCTCAGAGTCAGAACTCGAGAACCCTTCGGTAGAAGAGGAGGAAATCTCCTCAATGACAGGAGCAGAGGGTTTGGAGATACGGTGAGAGGATTGAAAAGCTATTCTCGCAGATTTGCGAGAAGGCTTGGAGGATTGTGGAGAAGAGGGAGTTTGAGAGGGCTGAGACCTTGGTTGTGGCCTTGTTCTTGGCGTTCTGCTACGCCTGGCCACTATTTTCACCCTTTTCCTTTTCTCTCCAGTTTGAGCGACCGGAGTGGGGGTTTCAGCCTCAGGGAGAGAATCCTTCTCTAAACTCTCCTCTGATGTCTCATTCGACTTCCCTTGGAAGTCGACATTCAGATCCTCCACATACACACCTTCGACAGAGGCAGCCCCTGTTTCTGTCGCTGTGTCAGGAAACAACCCAGAAGAACAGGGCTCAAAATTAAACCCTTCAGGGGTTTCCAAGAGTTGGTCTTGAGACCCCGATAGTGTACCCTCTGACTCGACTTTAATGGGACAAGCAATTGTCCCTACAAGGAACACTAATTCCCTTCCACACTCGAAGGGAATATCATCCATCCCCATTCCCACTGATTGTAGGGACAAGCTTTTTAGGAATTTGAAAGGCTTGTACAGGATTGGGCGAGGGGGAGCAGGGATTGAGGATGCAAGAACGAGGGCTTGGGAGCCATTGTTGCTAGAAGAGAGAGATTAGGGTTTAAGGTTTTTGCAGGGTTTTCAGGTTTTGCTTGTGTGCTAGATGAACGGCAGAACTGAGAACAGGGCAAATAAAGAGAGAGAGAGAGAGAGCACCCAAAATCTTTAGAAGATTTCTCGGTTTGCAACGGGTGTGAGCATTAAAAGCTTGTGCCTTGGGAAGGAAAGAAAACGCATCGAGCAACCAAGGGGCGTACCTGTTCTCTTCGTTATGCCTGTTCTTTGCCGTCTGATCTTGATTGGACTTAATGGTATTAAAGCGGCTCCAGTACATCCCCTTATGCTACACTAAGTGGATAAGTAGAGACAAAATGCACGCAATTCGAGTGTATGCAATCACATCCGTTGTTAATAAGATTTGCAAATAGGGGGAGAGAACAGGGTGTAAAGGTTGATCTTACCAAACCCAGTTCATGTTCTGGAAACAGGTATCTCAGGGTGTTCTCACCAACCTTAGTTCCAGTCTATTTCTCTCAAATTGATCTCTAGCTAGTGCCTTAGTGAATATATCAGCAATTTGATTTTCCGTTGTGCAAAAATTCATAGAGATTAAACCCTTTTCAACATTATCTCTCAAGAAATGATGTCGAATGTCAATATGCTTTGTTCTTTTATGTTGACATGGATTTTTGGCAATGTTAATTGCACTTGTGTTATCACAAAAAATAGGAATGCATCCAGTGTCAACACAAAAGTCCTTAAGCTGTTGCCTTATCCACAACAGTTGAGCACAACATGAAGCTGCTGCAACATATTCAGCTTCTGCTGTGGACATGGCAACAGAATGTTGCTTCTTGGTAGCCCAAGATACCAAACAAGGTCCAAGAAAGTGAGCCATACCTGAGGTACTCTTTCTATCAACTAGGAATCCAGCATAGTCAGCATCAGCATATCCAACAAGATCAAAATTGCAACCTCTAGGATACCATAAGGCTAAATTGGGTGTATGTTTCAAATATCTTAGTATCCGTTTCACAGCCTTAAGATGAGTTTCCTTAGGATTAGACTGAAAACGGGCACATAAACCAATACTAAAAACAATATCTGGTCTACTAGCGGTTAGGTATAGGAGTGACCCAATCATGCCCCTATAGAGTTTCTCCTCAACTGAGGGACTCCCATCATCCATAACCAACCTGGTTGAAGGAGAAATAGGAGTGTCTACGGGTTTGGCCAACTCCATCCCAAAATGCTTAAGTAGCTCCTTGATATACTTTTGTTGATGGATCATGGTGCCGTTTGGAGTTTGCTTGATTTGTAAGCCTAAGAAAAAGTTAAGCTCACCCATCATGCTCATCTCAAACTCACTCCTCATCATATTTGAAAATTCATTGCATAAATCATGATGAGTTGCACCAAATATAATGTCATCAACATATATTTGGACAATCAATAAATGTTCCCCCTTAGATTTTAGAAACAAGGTATTGTCTACCTTACCTCTTTTAAAATCATTTTCAATTAAAAACTTAACAACCGTTTGTACCAAGCTCTAGGAGCTTGTTTTAGGCCATAAAGAGCTTTGTCAAGTTTGAAAACATGGTTAGGAAATTCACTGTTTTCAAAACCAGGGGGTTGTTTGACATACACCTCTTCTTTAAGGTATCCGTTGAGGAATGCACTTTTCACGTCCATTTGATATAGCTTGATTTCCATATGAGCTGCAAAGGCTATTAAGATTCGAATAGCCTCAATTCTAGCAACTGGTGCAAAGGTTTCTTCATAATCGATCCCTTCTTCTTGATTATACCCTTGAACAACCAGCCGTGCCTTGTTCCTAGTGACTGTTCCTGACTCATCCAGTTTGTTTCGGAACACCCACTTGGTTCCAATGATTGTTCTCTCTGCAGGTTTAGGTACAAGGTGCCATACTTTGTTTCTTTCAAATTGATGGAGCTCTTCTTGCATTGCCGTGACCCAATCTGAATCTGCAAGAGCTTCATTCACACTCTTTGGCTCAATATTAGAGAGAAAAGCATAGAAAGCACAGAAATTCTTAAGCTTAGACCTAGTTTGCACTCCACTGTTAATATCAGACAGAATTTGATCAAGGGGGTGCGAACTATGGTACTTCCATGGTCGTGGAGTAAGAGGATCCACAGACCCATGCTCTACTCTAGTCGTAATATCAAGCTTACGATCATCTCCTGAGCCTGTTTCTGCACCTGTTTGTAAGCCTGTTCCTGAAGAACATGGTCCCGAACAGGGTTCAACGGTGTTTCCCCCTGTTTGGTGTTCACCTTGCCTGCTGTTCTGAGGAACACCTTCAGGAGTTGTTTTCTCCATGGTGTTCTTACCTCGTTTATCTTGGAGCAACACTTCTTTTCGAACAAGACCTAATTCAAGTTCATCTTCCTGTGCATCATTCTCACTCAACAAGTTAGATTCATTAAAAAGCACATGCACACTTTCCTCAACACACAAGGTCCTTTTGTTAAAGACTTTGTATGCCTTGCTGTGAGAAGAATAGCCAAGAAATATTGCCTCATCACTCCTAGGGTCAAACTTTCCTAAGGCATCCTTCCCATTATTATGCACAAAACACCTACAACCAAATGTTCTTAGGTGCGTAATATTGGGTTTTCTGCCCTTGAAAAGTTCATAAGGAGTTTTGTTCAAAATGGGTCTGATCATGCATCTATTTATAGTGTAACATGAGGTGTTCAATGCTTCTGCCCAGAAATACCTAGGAAGACCACTAGCAATAAGCATTATTCTGATAATGTCTTCCAGGGTGCAATTTTTGCGCTCAACCACCCCATTTTGTTGGCGTGTTCTTGGAGCTGAGAAGTTATGATCAACACCATGTTCATTACAATAGTTGATAAAACTTGCATTTTCAAACTCAGTTCCATGATCAGATCTCAAGCTAATTAAGGAGTGTCCTACTCTCTTTTCAACCTTTTTGAGAAAGGCAATAAAATTCTCAAAGGTTTCATCTTTGGATGCCAAAAACAAGGTCCAAGTAAATCGAGAGTAATCATCCACTACAACAAGCACATACTTTTTCCCACCTCTACTAGTTATCCTCATGGGACCACACAAATCAATGTGTAATAATTCTAGAGGTCGGGTAGTGCTTACACATTTTTTCGATTTAAAAGAAGATCTGACTTGTTTGCCTTTTGCACAAGCTTCACATACCTTGTCATCATTAAATTTGATGGAAGGTAGTCCAATAACCAGGTCTTTTGAAACAAGTTTGTTTAAAAGAGTAAGGCTTGCATGACCTAGTCTCTTGTGCCAGAGCATTATGTCATCATTCACAGCACTCAAACAAGTCAGGTTGTTTTGGAGAAGAGTGGAAATACATACTTTGTAAACATTTTTGTATCGCTTCCCCCTTAATACGACATCTCCTGTGTTGACATTGACAACCAAGCAATGTGTTCGTGAGAACACCACTAGGTTGTTCTTGTCACACAGTTGGGACACACTTAGTAAATTATGCTTTAAACCATCAACTAAGTGCACATTATCAATTGAGTGGGAGAGAGTTTTACCAATGCTACCTACACCGACAATTGTCCCAGACTTGCCGTTGCCAAAAGCCACGCTCCCACCGGTTGAAGCTGTAAGTGAGAGAAAGTTTGATTTTTCTCCAGTCATATGCCGCGAACACCCACTATCAACATACCACAGCTGCCTGTTTTCAAGGTTATTTTCTGATCTGTTTGACAGGGTGTTTCTTACCCTGTTTGCTGGGTTGTTTGTGGGGTTGTTCTCTCTCACTTCAGCCTTGTTCTTGAGATCAGTAAGGCTGTTTGTTGATTCATCATCTGAATCCGTGTCACTTTGTACCATGAGAGCTACAGCACCTTCATCAGTTTCAGACTCACCTTCATCCTCAGAGGAATCTCCCCAGGTAGCAAGCATAGCCTTCGAGAATCGTCTCCCAGAACTGCTTGCAGCTTGTTTTCTACCTTGTTTCCTGGGGTGTTCTTGCTCTTACTCTTCTCGAAGTAGTGGACAGTTCTTCACAATGTGATCTGGTTTGCCACACTTGAAACACCCTGTGAACTGTTCTCGGGGGGTGTTTCTGGACTTACTGAAGTCTTTTCTTTTGCTGTTTTCTTTAACCTTTTTGAAGAATTTCTTGAACTTTCTTGTCATTAAGGCCATCTCTTCATCCTCAAGGTCAGAGTTATCATCCTCTTGTGCTTTCAAGGCAAGCCCACGATCCTTCTTCTGCTCCTCTTTTTGTTGTGAGTTCTTTCTGAGTTCATAGGTTTGAAGATTGCCAATCAACTCGTCGAGGGTGATCTTGTTCATGTCTTTAGCTTCTTGGATGGCTGTCACCTTCGCTTCCCAAGACCGAGGCAAAATCCTTAGAATCTTCCTCACCAGCTCTTCTGTGGTGAAGGATTTTCCCAGGGATTTTAGCTCGTTTGTTATGTGGGTGAAGCGTGTGTACATATCCATCACGTTCTCACGATCACCCATATCAAACAACTTATATTGCCTCATAAGTAGCTCAATACGTGATTGTTTGACTTGACTTGTTCCTTCATGAGCTACTTGGAGGGCATTCCATATCTCCTGAGCTGACTCACACTCCGAGATACGTGTATATTCATCTGGACCTAGGCCAAAATATAATAGCTTCTTGGCCTTGGCATTCTTTTCCATTTTCTTATAGTCTTCACCATCAAACTCTATGGGTTCCTTGGGAACCTTCTTACCATCTTCAAGCACCTTGGTGGTAACAAGGGGCCCGTTCTTGATGAGCATCCATAATTCATAATCTTCTGCCTGAATATAGTTCTCCATCCTATTCTTCCACCAACTATAATGTTGGCCGTTGAAATAGGGTGGACGAGTAATGGATTGCCCTTCAAGGATTCCTTGTGGTGTACTCATCTTCAGAATCTCTCAAGGTGTTAGCCCTTTTGAGAGAACCCGCTCTGATACCACTTGTTGAATTCCAAGAGTACACAACCACAAGAGGGGGGTGAATTGTGGTGGTCGATTTTCGCCTAATAACTGACAAACAACCGTAGCACTTGATTGCAGAGATTGTTTGTAAATCACAAACAACCTTACGCCTTGTTTGTAGCGGTTGTTCTCAATTGATTCAGTAGCGAAATTCAAAGTAATAAATGCGGAAATAAAGTACACACAATTTTTACGTGGAAAACACCTCTAGCCCAACTGAGGTGTGAAAAACCACGACCTACCTCGTGTAGGATTTAACCACTTCACTAACGGGCTGAAAACGTTACAAAAGCAACACTCCTTGTTACAACTTGTAACCCACGTAACCTTCTTCCCTAAGACAGGTTACACCACGTCCAATCTCACTAGATAGGACACGTCCAAAGTCCACACGACTGAGGACACACTCACTCACTTTTTGTTCTGAGAACAGGGGTACAAAATACCTTACTGGGGTGCTTCTGACTTAAGCAGATGTAAGGTACAATGAAGTCCTATTATGCCAAGAAATTGAAAGCTCAGTTAAGCACAATCTTCTCACGGTTTTTCTCTTTGAAATTCAGCTCTAAAAATCTCTTACTTCTTTGTAAAAACCGGATTGTCAAATGGGAGAGAGAATTTCAATATTTAAACGCACAACCCAACGGCTATTCTTTTCAAAAGATAGGGAAAATCCTCTATTTTTAGTCGCTTAGAAGATTCACCAAAGATTTCCAACGGCTAAGAGAGGAGAGAAGATTTTCTTAAAATATCTTGGCCGAGTAATCTAGCTTGAAAAGAATAAAATCTTGATTTATCCCAAATTCAATCAAGACCTAAAAATAAGGGATAAGAATCTTTCAAGAGAAATCTTTAGCAAAAACGGTTTTGCAATTTTTTTTTTGGTCAAATTCAAAACAAATCTTTTTAAATCTGGCAGCCAACCGAAGCAAATTTCCAGATAAGACTGATGTAGCTGCTGTAGTTTTTGAGAACACCCTAGGCACCCTGTTTGCAGGGTTGTTTGGAAATGGTGTCCCAAAGCAACTTTTCGAAAACCGTTTTCAAGAAGTGCTAAAAATGATACTTTCAAGATTTGCATATTAACAAGAGTCTAAAAGATAAAAACTAAATTAACCAAGACTCCTTGTAAGAATTAGTTGTCTTGTCAAGAGTGAATATACTGCTCCAAAACACCTTGGTCACCTTGATTCCTTGGGTGATCTTGTGTAGCTGAATGTTCCTCAAGACTTAAACCATATGTGTTGTTTGCTGATCTTGTGTCACTGAAGCTCGGAACCTGTTCCTAAGACTTGTTCTCAACATTTAGCCACCAGGTTAATAAAATATCACAAACAGCGGTGTAGGAACAACGGTGTATTAGGCCCTGTTTGGAGAGCTTGTTTGGAACAACATTACTTAGACAAATATGTTACTCTTGGATTTGTTATCATCAAAACTAAATATAATCAACAAAGAACCTGATGGCCGGGTAATTCTAATGTTCCGATCAGCTTCAATAAGGGAAGATCCTTCTATTCCTGGTCCTTCAAATTATAGAAGATCTTTTTCTGATTTCTTTTCTGCTTCTGAACATTTAGATCAGTCACAAAGATATCGTTTCAGGGCACCAATACCTGAACCGGTGCCAGATCTGCCCTCTCCTACTTCTTCTGGCATCAGAACTGCCATAAATGTCTTAACAAAACCTGGTTTCACCATTAACTGGGCAAACCTCAAAGAAGATTATTATTCAGTAACAAACACTTCTTTGCGTACATGGTTTGAACAAATGGATCGAAAACTTGAAGAGGAAATCAAAAAGGAATGGATTGCAGACATGGAACGCCTGCAAATCAATTTTCCTTTTTTCCTCTGGTTTCCGACATTTGCTTCAAAAAGAGGAATCCAAAATGTCTATTCTATCCCTAGCATTAATGTCCAAACTAACCTCTTCAAAATTTGGCATTTCCAGAATGGTTCTAGTGTTTCTTCAATTCATCCCCTAGCTGATGACCTCAAACTCCTTCTCAAAGGTGATACCATCCTGGCTACACCTTTTCGTAAGGGCCGGGAGGGAAATGAGTCAGTTAAACTTGATGACCTCAAAAAAGTCCATCAACAGGTCACCTACACAAACACCATCCTTCAAACCATAGCCGAACAACTCAACCAAGTATCTGTTCAAATTGCAGAAGCTAAACGCCAACAAAAGGTTAGCCCCAGTATTCGTCAAGAAGACAGTGTGTCAAAACCCTTTTTCAAAATTGGTAGCATTCCACGTGACAAAATGGAAGCCTATCATCAAGCAGCATCTTCCAATACCCAGTATTTAAAAGTCATTACTGATCAACTCAAGGAATTAGATAAGTCTGTAAAAGGCAAATCTGTTTCTTGCATTGATCAAACTTGTCAGATTAATCAAGAAGATTCTTCAACCAATAGTGAATCTGACGAAAGCACAACAGAGAGTGAGGCTGCCTTAAGAGTCATAGAAGACACCTTCGAAGAATCCTTACCTCTAGCCATTAACAAAATCAACCACTGGAATAAGGGTAGTACAAGAAACTTTTACCCTAGACCAACACCCCCAGATTTACAATATGAAGAGCAAGGAAGTTTTGTTTCTTCAAGTTTCGATGGCAAATCCATCTATCAATGGAACATAGATGGCAAAGCCGAACATCAAATCCTTTCCACCCTACAAGAAATCTACATGGCATATCAATCCTACAAAGTTCAGAGTATCTCCAATGCTGTAGTGGCTGTAGCCCTAGTCGTAGGATTTGCTAGACAATTGAAATCATGGTGGGATAATATCCTAACCCAAGAATAAAGAGATGCCATATTAAGCCATAAATATACCCGTAGAAACTCTTCTGGTATGGATGTTGAAGAAGAAGATGCCGTTGAGTGCCTTATTCATACAATCACTTTGCACTTCATTGGAAGCCCCAAAGAAGAGCAAGCAGCGGCAAAAACAATTCTTATTAACCTTAGATGTCCAACCCTGACAGACTATAGATGGTACAAAGATGTCTTCCATACAAATGTCCTAAAAAGGGAAGATGGCACCCAAGATTTCTGGAAAGAAAGATTTATTGCAGGATTACCTAAGCTCTTTAGAGAAAGGATCCTCAATAAACTTAGATAGAATTTTGGAACAAATGACATCCCTTTTGGTCTCCTTACCTTTGGTCAACTTTTTGGTATTATCAAAACTGAAGGTCTTAATCTCTGCAACAAAATTAAGATCCAATCCAAATGCGGAAACGAACGAGCACAATCTCGTAAAGAGATGGGCACGTTTTGTGAAGCATTTGGAATTACAAACTTAGAAGCACCTTCTACAGCCCGAAAAAGAGCCCAAAAGAAACAATTCAAGTCCAAACCTAAACCAGCAGTTCGAAAGCCCAAACCTTTTGTCAAAACAGAACAACCCAAATCTATTCCAAAACGGAAAAAGACTAACTAAAAGCCCATAGTCTACTACAAATGTGGAAAAACAGGCCACAAAGCCTTTCAATGTAAAACTGAGCGGAAGATCAATGAGTTATTCTCAGGAGATCCAGAGCTCAAACAAAAAATGTTAACCCTTCTTACCAAAGATGCTTCAGGATCAGAAGTAGAGGAAGACTATTATGCCTCAGACAGTGACGATTCTGAATACGAGTCTTCGCCTATTCATACCATTAATGTCATAACTTCCAAACCACAAAAGGAATTCCTCTTAGAATTAATAGGACAAATTTCTGATCTTGATACAAAAAGAGAATACCTTGAACGACTCAAAGGTATTATCCTTGAAGAAGATAAGACTCCTAAATTTGATCTAGGAGCTGCTTCTTCATCTTCAATCACAAAAATCTTTAAGCAATATCCCATCTCCAATCCCTATCAGCAAGTAACTACAAAGCAGTTACAAGCGGAGATTAATGATCTCAAAAATCAAGTCCGATTTCTCAAAACCGAGGTTACTATCCTAAAAACAAAAGACCTTGAGATTGAAGCCAAGGTATCAATGCTTGAATCTCTCCGCACCAATCCCCCAGTTATAATACAAACCCCAGAGATTTCAGGAATTCAAGAAGCTGAAATTCCTCAAGCCCAGTTCTTACAAACGATTTCAAAGGTCACATTTCAAAAATGGTATTCTATTGTTAAACTCATTGTTAAGGATTTCTCCGTTAATACAGGCGCTCCAATAGATAGTGGAGCAGACCAAAACTGTATTCGTGGAGGAATTGTTCCAACAAAACATTGCGAGCAAACTAAAGAACAATTAATCAGCGCCAGTGGCGATCCTTTAAATATTCTTTACAAACTTAGAAAGGGAGATATTCAAAGTAATAATTATTGCTTCAAAAATGTTTTTCTTGTTGTTGATAATATCTCCAATGATATGGTACTTGGAACTCCATTTCATACACAAATCTATCCCTTTGCTGTTAATGAATCAGGAGTTCATACCAGTATAATGGGAAACCCCATTTCTCTCCAATTTTTATCTTCAGCTCATCAAAAGGAAATTCTTGAGCTTCAGACTTCTTCAATTTTTAAGCAAATTAATTCTCTTCAAATCAAGAAAAGTCAAATTTGCCATTTACAGGAAGAACTTTCCTATCTTCGAATAGAAGAACAACTTTAAAAACCCTCTATTCAATTAAAAATTTCCGAATTCAAACAACTTGTTAAGAAACAAATATGTTTTGACCTTCCCAATGCTTTCTGGAAACGTAAGAAACATATCCTTTCTTTGCCCTATGAGCCCAATTTCGATGAAAAAAATATTCCGACAAAGGCTAGACCTACTCAAATGAATTTCGAACTATTAGAGCATTGCAAAAAGGAGATTCAAAGTTTACTTGATAAAAAGCTTATTCGTCCTTCCAAATCTCCTTGGAGCTGTGCAGCATTCTATGTTAATAACGCAGCCGAAAAGGAACGAGGAGTTCCTTGACTCGTTATTAATTACAAACCTCTTAACAAAGTGTTACAATGGATTCGGTATCCAATTCCTAACAAAAGAGATTTGCTAAATCGACTTTACAATGCCAAAGTATTTTCAAAGTTTGACATGAAGTGTGGTTTTTGGCAGATTCAAATTGCTGAAAAGGACCGTTACAAAACAGCATTTGCAGTACCCTTTGGATATTACGAATGGAACGTAATGCCTTTCGGACTCAAAAATGCCCCTTCCGAATTTCAAAACATTATGAATAACATTTTTAATACATACACATCATTCATCTTAGTTTACATTGGCGATGTTTTAGTTTTCTCTAAAACTATCGATCAACATTTCAAACATCTACAAACTTTTCTGCATGTCATAGAAAAAAATGGCCTTGCAGTTTCTACATCAAAAATGGTGTTATTTCAGACAAAAATTAGATTCCTTGGGCATGACATTTATCAAGGTTCTATTAAGCCTATTATGCGATCACTTACATTTGCAGACAAATTTTCAGATGAAATTAAAGATAAAAACAGTTGCAATATTTTCTAGGTTGTCTGAATTATGTCTCTGATTTCTTTCCTAAATTGCGACATTTGTGTGCACCTTTGTACAAGAGATTAAGAAAAAACCCAGTCTCGTGGTCTCAAGAACATACCCAGATTGTCAAACAAATTAAAGAAAAGGTCAAGTCCCTTCCTTGCCTTAGTATTCCAAATCCAGCTGCATTCATGATAGTTGAAACAGATGCATCAGATATAGGATATGGAGGCATATTGAAACAAAAATTAGAGTCTCATTCACATGAACAATTAGTTAGGTTTCATTCTGGACTATGGCTCGGTCCACAACAAAATTACTCGACTGTCAAAAAGGAAATTTTATCAATTGTCCTTTGCATTTCAAAATTTCAAGATGACCTATTTTACAAAAAATTCCTTCTTCGTATCGACTGCAAATCTGCAAAAGAAATCTTACAAAAGGATGTTAAAAACTTAGTTTCTAAACAAATCTTTGCCCGTTGGCAAGCAATTCTATCTGCTTTTGATTTCGACATTGAATTTATCAAAGGCGAAAGCAACTCTCTTCTAGATTTCTTAATAAGAGAATTCTTGCAAGGAAATAGTGACAAAATTTTATCGATGCAGGTACAACAATGAGTTCCGACAAAAGGGGAAAAGACAAAGGCAAAGCAATTCGCCGAGCCGAAGATTATCAGCTTGATGTACCCCTACAAATCCCTATACACAACCAATTCCAATCCTTAGCCCAATTTCCTCCACTCCCATACAAAACCATTGTATCCAAACCTGCTACAAAACCACTTTCTGACAATGCCTACTTCGTCAGGCACACTGAGCATTTATTCCTTACAAACTACAAAACAATGCCCCCCTCTGAGGTTATCCGACCACTTGTCCGAAAAGCCTTTGGTAAAAAACAGTTTGCCACTGACCATGTATAAAAAACCCAACAATTTTACGAGTTAATCCTAGTGGATACTCAATCTATCAATATCACACATGCTTATGACAAAATCAACCCAGGACACATATTGTTTTCTAAATGTATTATCCGTCAAGTTCTTAGCACCCAACAATGGAAGAACCCCTTTGAAGAAAAGAGTTTTTCAATCCAATATACTCCACAAACCTATGACTACAACGACTACCGTATGGCGTGGTTTCGGGCATTTCTTCATTACCCAGAGACACACTCCTGGTTTTTCAATTTTCATGACAATTGTCCAAACCAATTTCCTATCTAGTTTTACTACTGGTGGACATGGTTTGGATGCAGTTTATCAGTACTACTGGTTGAAGCACAAGGAGGATGGGACTTCTAGGATAAGAATGTCTCATCTCTTGAAGCCTACACCAAATAAGTCCAGTTCTTTCGCACTTTCAATATTGCCTAGATCTTCAGTTGGAATATCAGCTGCAAAATTATCTCAAAAATTCATTTCCCCTATCCTTAGTCCGAGTTTATAAGGTTAAATGGTGGAATGAGTTTAAAACAAAATTGTGCTGCAGTGAAAATGTTGAACATTACTGCAGAACACGAACAAAGAAGTTCACACTCCATAACTTGCACACATTTGAGAAACAAAAGGAAGCTATTGGGCCATCTACGCCACAGAAGAATGCCAGCCTGTTGAATTCCAAGAGTACACAACCACAAGAGGGGGGTGAATTGTGGTGGTCGATTTTCGCCTAATAATTGACAAACAACCGTAGTACTTGATTGCAGAGATTGTTTGTAAATCACAAACAACCTTACGCCTTGTTTGTAGCGGTTGTTCTCAATTGATTCAGTAGCGAAATTCAAAGTAATAAATGCGGAAATAAAGCACACACAATTTTTACGTGGAAAACACCTCTAGCCCAACTGAGGTGTGAAAAACCACGACCTACCTCGTGTAGGATTTAACCACTTCACTAACGGGCTGAACACGTTACAAAAGCAACACTCCTTGTTACAACTTGTAACCCACGTAACCTTCTTCCCTAAGACAGGTTACACCACGTCCAATCTCACCAGATAGGGCACGTCCAAAGTCCACACAACTGAGGACACACTCACTCACTTTTTGTTCTGAGAACAGGGGTACAAAACACCTTACTGGGGCGCTTCTGACTTAAGCAGATGTAAGGTATAATGAAGTCCTATTATGCCAAGAAATTGAAAGCTCAGTTAAGCACAATCTTCTCACGGTTTTTCTCTTTGAAATTCAGCTCTAAAAATCTCTTACTTCTTTGTAAAGACCGGGTTATCAAATGGGGAGAGAGAATTTCAATATTTAAACGCACAACCCAACGGCTATTATTTCAAAAGATAGGAAAAAATCCTCTATTTTTAGTCGCTTAGAAGATTCATCAAAGATTTCCAACGGCTAAGAGAGAAGAGAAGATTTTCTTAAAATATCTTGGTCGAGTAGTCTAGTCTTAAAAAGGATAAAATCTTGATTTATCCCAAATTCAATCAAGACCTAAAAATAAGGGATAAAAATCTTTTCAAGAGAAATCTTTAGCAAAAACGGTTTTGCAATTTTTTTTTTTTCAAATTCAAAACGAACCTTTTTAGATCTGGCAGCCAACCGAAGTAAATTTCCAGATAAGACTGATGTAGCTGCTGCAGTTTTTGAGAACACCCTAGGCACCCTGTTTGCAAGGTTGTTTGGTAATGGTGTCCCAAAGCAACTTTTCGAAAACCGTTTTCAAGAAGTGCTAAAAATGATACTTTCAAGATTGGCATATTAACAAGAGTCTAAATAAATAAAACTTATATACCCAAGACTTCTTGTTTTGAACCAGTCAACTTGTCCAAGATTTGTGGAGCTGCTATGAACACCAAGGCCACCTTGTTTGCTGGGGTTGTTTTTTGCATTGCTCGAGTTCAGGAACATGCCTTACAATCAACTGTCGAGAGGGTGTTCTTGACTTAATATAGAATCACCAAGTAAAACCTGTTTTGAAGACTTGTTCTCACATGTAGCAAACCAGTTAATACAATAAAGATCACAAACACCAGTTAGGCCTGTTTGGAGATCGTGTTTGGAGCAACATTACTTGGACAGATTTTTACACTTGGATTTGTCATCATCAAAACTAAATATACTCAACAAAGCCCAACTACTTCAACAAAAGCCCGAGTTAAAGAATTATCTCAAAAAGAAAAGGAAATCCTTGAACTCCTCAAAGACGATCCCAACATGCGACAGATTTTCTTGCAAAAAATCCTTGACAGAACAGATGATTCAGATGATGAAACCATCGATTCTGCCACCTCTTCCACAATGCCCCTGCCACAAAAACATGATGATTATCAGGATTCACAGGACCCATATGACCTGTGATTATGACAAAGACCGGCAAGAGTCACATGGCTCTTGGCAAAAGGCAAAGGTCAAAATTTACAAAAGAGCCTGCAAGGGACAATTGGCCCTTGGCAAAAGTAAAGGCCATTTTTCCTAACAAAAATTTTTATTTTACAGGAATACGACAAAATGGTCGGCATGCACAATTCACTACGGTACCCTGACAAGTCACTATTCATCTACAGTACCGACAGGTTACTATTCATGAACAGTGAAAGAGGACAAAATTTTTAAAATTTTCACTGTACAAAGGCATCACTTTTGACAATTATTGCACTACTTTCGGTGCATCATGACCGACAAATGGAATCATCTTTTGCAAAACAACACTTATCAAGACTCCTTTTCTCCCTATAAAAGGAGTGACCAAATGAAGAAGAAGGCAGAGCGAATTACACTTTCTCTTGTATTCTCTCAGTCTTCTGAAAAGCTTTCTTTAGTTACAATTCCCCTCTCTCTCTCTCTCTCTCTCTCTCTCTCTCTCTCTCCAAATTGTAAGTCACCCCCCTACAAATTTTCCTTGTAAAATATCATATTCAATAATAGTTCTGCGAGTTTCCAATCCTGTATATATATATATATATATATATATATATATATATATATATATATATATATATATGTATATATATATATATATATATATATATATATATATATATATATATATATATATATATATATATATATATATATATATATATATATATATATATATATATATATATATATATATATATATATA
>JAKOGI010000159.1:705000-1012530 GCA_029747015.1 Carnegiea gigantea | reverse complement strand
TTTTCCCTCTAAGGCTCTCGTCCTCTTCAAGTTCTCATACCATAGAGATGCGGATGATTTGAGCTTCAACACGGCAAGTTTAAAGGCTTTCTCACTAGAATAACCCTTAATCTCAATGATCCTCTCCAAAGCTTGAACCCATTCTAAGTAATCTTCGGGTCTCAAACTTCCATCAAACTCGGGGGCCTCAATCTTCAAGTCATTGAGTTCATCTTGTTGTATCCTCCTCCTCCTCGGCCTTCTCCCTCCCATAGAAGAGTCACTCTCAAGAGGAGAGTCAAAATCAAGGTCATTAGGAAGGTCCCGGGTTGGTTCTCGTTCTTGTCTTCTCGGTTGGGCCACGAGTTGTTGGAGTTGTGTAGTGAGGGTTCTTATGCTTTCTTGCATCTCAAGGATGGCTCTATCCCTCCTCATTTCGTGAGCTTGTTCTAGAGTCATACCTCTAGGAACTCTCACCGGTTCCCTTAAAGGGGCGTCTTGAGGTGAGGAAGAAGGATCTCCCCTTTCGGCCATGTTTTGGTAAAGGAGTGGAGAAACGGTTGGGGCTATTTGTGGAGCTTGGTTTTTTTTTTTTGTAGCTAGGATTCGTGTTTGGGCTAGGAGGGTTCTTTGTGGATTCAAGGGGAACGTGAGAAGTGAATTCAAGGAGGGGAGAAACGAAAAAAGAATCAAGGAGAAGAGAAGAGGAGCTTACGGCAATCAAAACCAACTCACCAAGAATCGAAGTTGGGCTCTGATACCAGTTGATGCGTGCTAGGCTAGCACTTCGGACACTACTAACACTCAACACACTTGGATATGAATTGGCCTAAAGGTTAAAACCACTAGCCAAAGCTAAAGGATTCACCACCAATCTTCGTAAAGCAAACGCACCGGAAGAGAGGATAAAGAATCACTCCTAAACACCACCAATGAAGGATAAAGTAGAGGAGATTTGAGATTTGCTTAAGCTAGCAAAGAAAACTTTTCATTTTTCATTCCAAAAAGTTAGTAAACATTCAGCTTTGGCCGAGTATATCCGGCCTTCACAACAAGATCAAGGGCCAAGATTTAACTAGCTAAATCAAGCAACCTAGTCTAGCTAATACAAGGCCTAAATTCAGCATCTCTTGGATGTTTGACACCTAATACAAGCGTTAATCTCAATGTTTGAGGTGTCTAACATGTGTTACACTTAAGTACAACTAATGAAAGCTTTGATAAGATGAAAAACAAGTCAAAACAGCAAGGACAGCCGGCTGATCACCTAAAACAGCAAAGGACAGCTTGTTTTGGTCCCTTGGATAAAAGGGTATTTTCTTCCTTGCTTGCCCGGATAATAGCTGTACCTTGGGGGGCTGAATCTGAGGTTTTGAGGGTTCATTTGATAAACATTTAGACACCCTTTCATGCCCTTAGGTGCCCCCAAAGAGTCCTCAAAAGATGGGAACAAACGGAGCTCATTTCGGACCAGATCATAGGCTGAATTCCAGGACTGTCCAGTTTTGCACGGTTTGAAAGATTAGGCTGGGTGACTAGGCAAATGATGTCAAAATGCTTTGGAACTTGCTTCATTGGAAAGATAAGACCTGAAACTTAAAGTTAGGCTTTAAACCGTTCAGTTAAATCAGGTTGCTCTTGGGTAATAGAGGGCCAGAAGTTGACCCATGTGCGCGGCTGTACTGGCCAGTTTGCAGGTCTGAAATGTTTGGATGATTTGAACCCCCAAATGGCCTCCTTTTCACTTGCAACTTGATTTATATGAAAGATCACATCCTAAACTTAAAGAAAGGCCAGAAATATCTCGACCAAAGGCCTGCCAAGGCAAGCCAAAAATCACCTCAAACTTCAGTCAGGTGCTGTGTGGCTGAAACTGGGATACCCGGTTGCATCTTTAGCCAAAAGTTATCAACCTAGGCCATTTACAAGCTAAATAAAAGCTTTATAAAGGACTTAGGTTGTCAACCCAAAAGTGTAAAGTGCTTCCAAACCCCTGGTAAGAGGAAAATGCCTTGAACATGCAAAAGAAACGGCCACTGCCCGGGTTGTTCTAAGGAACCGAATTGGACTGTTTTTGGGTGGAAACCTTTGCTAGGCTTCTACAAGGAGCTTGGACTAGCTTGGCTTGGGACTAGGGGTCCAAGAGAGTAAGGACCTTCCCAAGGGAGCTTGTAGGTCAAACTGAATACCTTGACAATAGGGATCCGAATGGAGTTGTTGAACAAGGACATGCTCTTGTAGACTAGAACTTCGTGGTTGGTGCGTATCACAAGAGCTCTGATACAAAATATGACGTGTTAAGTAAGGAAATATAGTGATTTAAGTCACCAAAGCTCAAACAAAGTAAGAACAAGGTTAAAAGAAGAAGAGAAACCAAAACTATGTTCAACTAGTTTGGTTTTAAGCAAGAAGAAGAAGAGATAAACTAGCGTGCAAAAGGATAAGACACACCATCTTTTACGCACTAGGGCTCCCAATCACACTTAGGGATAAGCCACACCACCCTAAGCAAGATTAAGACCCACTTAGTCACCAATTTGATTAGCCAAATCAAAGATAAGCAAGAGAGAGTTTCAAATGTGAGAGAATAATCTCAATCTTTTCATATATGTCAAATCTGAATATTACAACCTTTAAATCAGCAAATAAATAGAAAAAAGGGGCTTATGGACATTGAAAACAACCTAGTAACACTAGGTAAGCAGCCATGGGGTAGGGAAAGGCCAAAAAGTAAGAAGGTATAAAAGCTAAAAAGTGCTTTTTGCCTTTATATCAACAACTTTTCAAATTATAGCCCTCTAATTCAAATAGCTATCTCTCCTAGGCTTTGTACCCAAATTGGGTGAAACAAATGCTATTAGAAAGCTCAAAAAGTAATATTTCAGATGGCTCAAGTTGGAAGGGCTTTGGAGCTTTCGTTTAGGAGATACAGGTAAAAAGGTTCAGCTGGTGCAGACTGGGACAGTTTCGACAACACATGAAAAATGACCCCATTTGACTTATTGCCTAATGAATTCACCTAGAACTCTTTACATGTCCTTAAAGCTTATACATTGAGGGTTCTAAAAAGTGTATTTGTAGCTTCCTAAATCCAATTTGAGCTTGAATAATGAAGCTCACGAAACCGGGCTGATGCACTGGATTCTGGGTAGTTTGGGCAACCATGATGTCCTTGATAATTTGAGTCAATTCTTATGCCTTGGACTCTTTCTCTTGACTTGGTTGGGCAGTAGGGATGTTGACTGGATCATTAAGGGCTTGATCCCCATTAGAATGTGAGTTTAGTGTACATGAATCCATTAATTTTAGGCCTTTGTTTCCATTTGGCAGCATTTGTGGATGTAATTGGAGCCCCAAATGAAAAGTGAACTAGAATAAAGTAAGTACTTAAGTTTTTTGGGTTTTTAACTTATAGCCACACTTTCATTCTTTTTCACTTATTCATTTTAGGTAATTTGCATTTACTTTTTTAGGAACTTCTTTACGGGTGCAAGTGGAGCCCTAAATGAAACTGAAAACTACAGTTAAGTTTGGTTCTTGAGTTCGGTAGGGTCTTTGATTTATAGCCACATCTTTCATTGCTGTGCACTCATTTGGGGCAATTATTTTCTTTTTGTAGGAGCTATTAGTGGGTGCAAGTAGAGCACCAAGTGAGAGAAAACTAGAGTTAATGTTGTGCAGACATCGTTAATTCTTTTTGCATTAACTTTTGGGCATTCACTTCCTCTTGATGGGAGCTCTTTGTGGGTGTAGTTGGACCTCCAGATGAAAATAGAGTAATGGCTAAAGTTAGTTCTTATGTTTTCGTGAGATTCTTGATTTGTAGCCGCACCTTTCATTCCTTGTAACTCCCTTTAAAGAATTTGTTTCCCCTTGTTGGAAGATCCTTGGGTGTGATTAGTACACTAAACGAAAACATAACTTGAGCTGAAGTAAGCTCCTAAATTTGGCCACATCCTCTGCTTATAACCACAACATTTATCGTTTTATGCTCATTTTATGGCATTTGTTTTTTTAATTGGTGGCAGCTCTTTGCGAGGGTTATTGACGCCTTAATGAAAAGTGGACAAGGGCTAATGTATGTTCTTATGTTTGGCCAAATTCTTGGTTTATCGCCATACTATCATTCTTTGCACTCATTTTAGTGCATTTGTATTCTCTTTTTGGCAGCTCTTTGTGTGTGCAAGTCAAGCTGCAAATGAAAAGAAAACTATGGTTAAAGTAAGTTCTTGAGTTAGGCAAGGTCCTCGATTTACAGCCACAGCTTTCATTCTTTTGCACTTATATAGGGTAACTATTTTCTCCTTGTGGGAGTTCTTTATTGGTGTAATTGGAGCAAAAAGTGAAAGAAAGTTAGAGTTAAAGTTAGTTCTTAGTTTGGTAAGATTCTTTATTTGTGGAGACTCATTAGTTGTAAATAGCTTAGTGAAGCATGCTTTGTACCTAAGTTTCATTTAAGCTAGTTTTAAGCTTAGTTAGAGGTTTCCTACGTATAAAGAAACCTATAATCCTTCCTAGCCAGCAAGGGAACATTTGTATGAGGATAACAAGGAACTACCTTTGTATACACATATTGAGTATTGAATGAAAAGTTGAGCATTGCTCCTTAAACCAAAACTGAAATTCTTTGCTTGCGTATCCTCCCTTAGGTCGAGCTAAGGTGGTGATCAAGTGAGTCTTAACTCTTATTTAGGTGGTGTTTCTATGCCCTAGTCAAGGTTAAGGGCCTTAACCTCCTTTTGGTGGTGATATCTGTACCTAAGAATAAGTTTAGATTCAATCTATCCTTTACATTGCTTTTGGATTCGCTTAAAACTAGAGCCAGAATTTAGTTTGCATTCTTAGCTAACTTTGCATTCTCTTCGAATGTGAGCTTAATGTACGTGCATCCATCAATTTTAGGGCATCTGTTTCCACTTGGCGGGATTTGTGGGTGTAATTGGGGCCCCAAATAAAAAGTGAACTAGAGTAAAGTAAGTACTTAAGTTTTTTTAGGTTTTTGACTTAGAGCCACACTTTCATTCTTTTGCACTTACTCATTCCGGGTAATTTGTATTCGCTTTTTTGGGAACTTCTTTATAGGTGCAACTGGAGCCCTAAATGAAACTAAAACCTACAGTTGAGTTAAGTTCTTAGGTTCAATAGGGTCTTTGATTTATAGCCATATCTTTCATTGCCATGCACTCATTTGGGGCAATTATTTTCCTTTTGTGGGAGCTATTAGTAAGTGCAAGTAAAGCACTAAATGAAAGAAAACTAGAGTTAATGTTTGATGGGTACCATCCATTGGATCCTTTAGAAGATCATCAAGTAAGAATTAAGGAGTCAACCAGCAGCAAGGAGATCAAGGAAGTTCGCATGTTGGTTCAAGAAGTCACAAACCAGCCCATGCACTTGCTGCCTAATTCGGACAGAATCTAGCTCAGTTTTGTGTATCTTTTGAGCAACGAAGGTAAAGTCATGATTGGTTGCAATGACCAATTTTTTAGGTGCAAGATGTTAGCTTTCACATAGAACAAGTTTCAAGTCATTTGGAGTTCATTTGGTCGGTTAAATTAAGCTCCAAAATCGACTGCCCCAAAGTCAATTGTCAGTCCCAATTTGGGCCATCTGGATTCTACAACCCATTACTCTCAAACGGCTATACCAAAAATAGTGAAACTTTTTCTATTGAAAAATATACTTCTCAAGCTTTGATATGAATCATATTTCATTGGAGTTGAACCGGAAATAACAGAGTTATGACACAATGAATCTGACCCTGCTGCGATGTGAATGTGTAGGAGTCTGGAAGCATTAAATGCAAGTAGATTCTTCACACCTAGCAAGCTAAGCACAGCCAGCTAATTCTAAGGATGCACCCCCTTTCTTAATGTGGGAATTCAAGGTAATAAGTACCCAAGCTGATGGGAACAAGTCTGGAGAGCCCAAGTCTTAAGATTACATATTGTTTTTGCTATATATTATCTAGTAACTTTCTTTTATGTTTTCTATGTTAATCTAGTAAGTTATATTTTGTGTTCTCCTATGTAAGGTGAGTTCCTTAGAGTGAGTATTGGCCAGCCCTATAAAAGGCCATACTTGAGTTTAGTCAAACAAGTGCAATGAACTTTGAGTAAGAAAAACTCTCTCTTTGAAACCTAGTTTGCATCTTGAGCTCGGCAAGTCAAGTGGGTTCTAGGTCTCTTAACTCAATTAGAAAGGTGATTAATTTCTATAATCTAATTGATCTAGAGAAATCCCGCAGGTGTGATTTGGGGGTGGCTCCTCGGATTATCCCTTGTTTGATCACTTGATTATCGTTCCTTTTCCTTTTACTTCACAAACTAATTTGTGCATACTTTTGATTGTGTGAGTGTGTTTCCTTCATTTTTTGCTTGAGTGTTAGTGAGGCTGGAATACATCAATTGGTATAAGAGCTTGGTACCCTCTTGTGGCTGAAGTTTCGCTAGCCCAAACCCAACCCAACCTAGTCCACAAAGAACCTTTTCTCAAAGTATGTCTTCTGGCGTCGCGCTGAAGCAAGTGGCTGAACAGGCCCTAAAGGAGAAGGCCGAGCTTGAGGCTCAAGTTAAGTACTTGCAATCTCAACTAGGCCAACTTCTACGTGAGAAACAAAGTGAAGCATGAACTAGATGGGCTGGATGTAGCTTGCTTGAGTTTATTTGCAAATTTCCCTTGTGCGTAAGATATGACTTGGTTTAAAGGCCAAGTCACCTACCAAGACTAAGGAACCACCAAGAAATGCCTACAGGCTTAGCCACCAACACTTTTATAAAGGTTCTACTCAAGACTCACCACCTTAGAGAAAAGGATAAAGAGAAATGAGATTTTTGAGAGAGAAAGTTTTGAGCTAGTTCATATCATTCAAATATGATTTCTTACAACCTAAGGGCCTCTCTTATATATGAGAGCCTTTAACGAGCTGAAAGAAAGGGGAAAAGGGGCCATATAATGTTCATAAAGCAAGAGGAAAGCAAAACGCATTGCAAGTATAGAAGCTGAAAAGTGCTTTATACTTTCTGTCAGCAGCTTTTCAGATTATAACTTCCAACTTCAAACAGATATATCTCCTAGGTCTCTTACTAAACTTGGCTGAAACAAATGTTGTTAGAAAGCCTAGAAAGCAAGCTTTTATATGGCTCAAGTTGGAAGTACTTTGGAGCTACCGTTTAGGGGATATAGGCCAAAAGGTGCAGCATATGCTGGCTAGGATAGTTTCTGCAGCATCTGAAAAATGGCTCCAATTGACCTATTACCCAATGACTTAACCTAGAAATCTTTATATGTCCTTAAATCAGACATATTAAGGTTCCAAAAGTGGATTTGTAGCCTCTTAAGTCAAAATTAAGCTCAAGTAATCATGCTTGCAAAACCGGGTATGTCCGCTGGCTTCTTGGCAGTTTGTGAGCACGCTACTGTTTCGAGCTCAACTTATTCTTACCGTGGGTTTAACCTTATTTTCATGATTAAACCTCTTAGAAGGCCTCTTGAACTTCCCAAACTAGGAGAGTAACACATCTTAAAGGCTTAGGATGAGGTTGGAATTGAAGCTCCAAATCAGTACATGGACCAAGTCCCCTTTGTTGTAGCTTGTGAGCACTAATTTGTAAGTTCACTTGGACTTATGTAGCATGACATTTGCTTCACAAAGGAACCTAAGGAGCTCTAGGAGTTCAAGCAAGCGTAAAGATTCGGATGACTCTGAAGGAAGCAACCCAATGGGAGATTCTAGTGAAGAAGATTATGGGAGACATCCAAGGAAGCGTCATAGACCAAAGGACCGAAGTTTCAATGATTTCAATGTGGACATCCCGGAGTTTGAAGGCCAACTAAATCCGAACCTCTTTCTTGATTGGCTTTAAACTATCGAAAGAGTCTTTGAATATAAAGACATTTTGGAGGGTAAGATGGTAAAGTTTGTTGCTTTGAAGCTTAGAAAGTACGCATCTATTTGGTGGTCAAATGTTGTTTCTAAAAGAGTTAAGAAAGGGAAAAGAAAAATTAAAACTTGAGACAAAATGAAAGCCAAACTCAAGTCTAAATTTCTTCCCCCTCACTATCTATAAGATAACTTTCTTAAACTCCGCCACCTAAAGCAAGGATCCAAGAGTGTATAGGAATATACCTGTGACTTTGAGCAACTACTCTTGAAATGTGACTTGAATGAGGATGAGTCACAAACCTTGAATCGTTATTTGAGTGGTTTAGATGAGCAAATTGCTCATGTGGTTGAGTTGCATCCATACACTTCACTTGATGAGCTAAGTAACCTTACTCGCAAAGTAGAGATGTAAAAGAGACTCAAAGGCAAGGGCATGGCTTCTAAGCCTAACCCACAAGCTTACCCCTTCTAAAAACCGCTATATTCTGCCCCAAAGAACCCCACAAACACAAACCCAAAACCCCCTCCACCCACGATCCCTCAAACATCCTTAAGACCCCCTCCAAAACCCATGGATAAGAAGAGGTGCTTCGTTGTCAAGGCCTCGGTCACTTTGCATCCGAGTGTCCTAACAAGCAAGTAGGCTCTGATGCATATTCCCATATGCATCATTTTGATTTAAGGTCAACTTCCAAGAAGAAAAGTATCAAACAAGAGCGTGCATGGTAACTCTCATGTTTTCTCTTATTATGTGAGTTCAAGGACTTTAGACACCATGAAGTAGTCAAGCAAGTGGCGAAAATCTGGATAAAACTCATATTCCTTCTGGAAGAATTGGTCCCCGATTCATCCCTACGGAAGGTAATTTTTTTTTGTGCTCATTTTTTGGACTAACTAAAGTGGTCCCACAACTTGAGGCTCCACATGGTTTTGAATTTTAAGATCTCAGCTTTCAAACAAGCCCAATTATGTTTAATTTGGACGTCGTTTGGTTGGGCTAAATATTACTCAAAGAAGACATGTCCTGCTCCAGTCCGGTTCTGATATAGGTGTAATGTTCGGTCCATAACTTTTGATCTACTTATCCAAATTGAGCAAATAAGCCCATTCTACAAAATATATTTCTAGGGCTTTCCAACAAGCCCAGAATCACCTGATTTGGACGTGTGTGCTGAGCGTTATGCTCAGTTGAAGTGGAAGCTGCTGCAATGATTAAATGCTGGGCAAATGAAGAGACTTTAGTTACACGACATCATGTGGATGACATCATGCACGACTTGGAGTGTTCTAGATGGATGTTTTTAGCTGATTGGAAGCCTAGAATATTCTTTGTAACCTCCCCCACCCCTTTATGTTGAGTCTTTTCCATTTTCCAAGCCTTTTCAATTTTCTAGTTTTAATTGCTAGGAGTTTTTAAGTCTTTTGGTTGTCTTTGTTTAGCCTATAAGTAGGTGGGTTATGTAGTTGCATTTCATTATTCAGAGTTGTAAGCTTTCCCAAAGTGAAATACTATTACCTTTGAGTGTGATTCTCAAAAGTATTCCAAATTCCTAGTTCTATATCTTGAATTTTGGCAAGTTCAAGTGGTGTTCTAGGTTCTCTTCCTTTTCCAATTGGAGTGATTCCTTGGTGAAGACAAGAGAATTTGCCCAAGATCAAGTCCTTGAGTGGCTCCGTGAAGGATTATCTCAAGTGCAAGGTCTTGTTTATCCCTTTGTCCTCTTTTGTTATTATTCTTCGATCCATCTCAATCTATCTTCGATATTCACTTTTCTTTGGTTTGATTCTTGTTTGGAATTTGTTTGAGTTTGATTTCGTTCACTTACCACCCACATATACATCAATTGGTATCAGAGCAAAGGTTTTAAAGTGACCCACATCACACCCAAATACATTTAAAAAAAAAACAAGAAAAAAAAAACCGTGAACATCCAGTGTCCACAGGCCAGAAATTTCGCACGGTGCCCCCGTGCCATACCACATGAGTTTGAGCACAAACCCAAAACCACCCGGGGAGTATGATGCATATTCCCATATGCATCATTTTGATTTAAGGTCAACTTCCAAGAAGAAAAGTGTCAAACAAAAGCGTGCATGGGAACTCTCATATTTTCTCCTATTATGTGAGTTCAAGGACTTTAGACACCATGAAGTAGTCAAGCAAGTGGCAAAAATCTGGATAAAACTCATATTCCTTCCGGAAGAATTGGTCCCTGATTGATCCCTACGAAAGGTAATTTTTTTTGTGCTCATTTTTTGGACTAACTAAAGTGGTCCCACAACTTGAGGCTCCACATGGTTTTGAAGTTTAAGATCTCAGCTTTCAAACAAGCCCAATTATGTTTAATTTGGACGTCGTTTGGTTGGGCTAAATATTACTCAAAGAAGACATGTCCTGCTCCAGTTTGCTTCTGATATAGGTGTAATGTTCGGTCCATAACTTTTGATCTACTTATCCAAATTGAGCAAATAAGCCCATTCTGCAAAATATATTTCCAGGGCTTTCCAACAAGCCCAGAATCACCTGATTTGGACGTGTGTACTGAGAGTTATGCTCAGTTGAAGTGGAGGCTGCTGCAAGGATTAAATGCTGGGCAAATGAAGAGACTTTGGTTACATGACATCATGTGGATGACATCATGCACGACTTAGAGTGTTCTAGATGGATGTCTTCAGCTGATTGGAAGCCTAGAATATTCTTTGTAACCTCCCCCACCCCTTTATGTTGAGTCTTTTCCATTTTCTAAGCCTTTTCAATTTTCTAGTTTTAATTGCTAGGAGTTTTTAAGTCTTTTGGTTGTCTTTGTTTAGCCTATAAATAGGTGGGTTATGTAGTTGCATTTCATTATTCAGAGTTGTAAGCTTTCCCAAAGTGAAATACAATTACCTTTGAGTGTGATTCTCAAAAGTATTCCAAATCCCTAGTTCTATATCTTGAATTTTGGCAAGTTCAAGTGGTGTTCTAGGTTCTCTTCCTTTTCCAATTGGAGTGATTCCTTGGTGAAGACAAGAGAATTTGCCCAAGATCAAGTCCTTGTGTGGCTCCGTGAAGGATTATCTCAAGTGCAAGGTCTTGTTTATGCCTTTGTCCTCTTGTGTTATTATTCTTCGATCCATCTCAATCTATCTTCAATATTCACTTTTCTTTGGTTTGATTCTTGTTTGGAATTTGTTTGAGTTTGATTTGGTTCACTTATCACCCACATATACATCAGGCTCTTTAGCCTAATATCAAACTTCCGTTAAGGAGCTAGATGATATTGAAGATGAGGAGGAGAAGGAGCTTCTTTTGAATGAGGCTCTTGAAGAAGTCAAGGAATGACCATATGAAGGTGAGATGCTTGTCATTAAGAGAGCTTTTAGTGGCATTGCTTCACAAAATAAGCTTGAACAAAGAGAGAATATCTTTCACACTCGGTGCACCGTGAGCGGGGAAACTTTGTTCTCGTATCATTGACGGTGGGAATTGTGCAAATGTTGCCTCCAAGAGTCTAGCGGAGAAACTCAAGCTCTCAGTTTCACCACATCTAAGCCCTTACACTATTCAATGGCTCAATCAATGTAAAGGCTTACAAATCACTTCTTGTTGGCTTCTTACTTTGTCAATTGGTAAGAACTAAATGATGAGATTTGGTGTGACATTGTGCCCATGGATGCATGCCATGTCCTTTTGGGATGCCCTTGGCTCTTTGATAGAAGAGTTATGCATGATGGTTGTGCAAACACATACACTTTCGCAAAAGACCTCAAAAAAATCACCCTTACCCCTCTTAAGCCCACACCCTACAAATGAATGCAAGACAACCTGAGAGTAGACCTTTCCTTTACTACTCTCCTTCACTCTCAACTCTGTGAGTTTGATGACTTCAAAGCTTGGATATTACTTGGCTGAGAACCGATTGAAGCTAAGGATTCTTCCCATCCTTTGCTCTCCCCCCTCCTAAAGCCTTTTCCCATGTCTTTTCACAGGAAGTACCCCACGGCCTACCTCCCAAAAGAACCATACAACACAAGATTGACCTCATTCCCGGGTCTACACTCCGAAATAAGCAAGCCTACTGTATGAACCCACAAGAAACTCAAGAAGTGCAAAGACAAGTTGATGAGTTGTTAGCTAAAGGTTTAATCCTTGAGAACCTTAGTCCTTGTGCTGTTCTAGCCATATTTGTTCCCAAAAAAGATGGCTTAATGAGGATGTGTGTGGATAGCAGAGCAATCAACAAAATCACTATCAAGTACTGTTATCCCATACCAAGATTGGAGGACCTTCTTGATGAGCTTTAGGGAGGCACTATCTTCTCTAAGATTGATCTTAGAAGTGGCTACTATCAAATTTGAATCTATGAAGGGGATGAATGGAAAACAACGTTCAAGACAAAAGGAGGCTGGTATGAATGGTTAGTGATGCCATTCGGGCTCACTAATGCGCCCAGCAACTTCATGCATTTGATGAACCAGGTGCTCAAACCATTCATTGGCAAGTTCATGGTGGTCTACTTTGATGATATCTTGGTGTATAGCCAAGATGTAGTGATGCATGCTATATATCTTGGTATATAGCCGTTTATTCTACTCGCACTCATTTTTGGGCATTCATCGCTTCTTGATGGGATCTCTTCGTGGGTTTTGTTGGAGCTCCAAATGAAAACAAACAAGGGTTAAGTTTAGTTCTTATGTTCGACCAGATTGTTCATTTGTATCTACACCATTCCTTCTTATTTCCTCCTTTTTAGGCATTTGTTTCGTCTCATGGAGCTCTTTGCAAGTGTAATTAATACCCAAAATAAAACAGAACTAGAGTTAGAGTAAGTTCATAAATTTTGCCACACCCTCGATTTGTATCCATAATATTTATTCTTTTTCACTTATTTTGAGGCATTTGTTTTCACTTGATAGTATATTTATGTAGGGATTCAAGTGTTAGAGGAAGTCTAATGTTTGGCCAGGTTCTTGTTTCATGGCTGCACTTTTGTTCTTTCGCACTCATTTTGGTGCATTCATATTCTCTTCGTGTGAGCTCTTTGTTGGTGCAATAGGAGCACCAAGTGAAAAAAAAAAAAAAGAAAAACTAGAATTAAAGCTCTCCAATTTGGTGAGGTCCTCTATTTATATCCACATGTTTCATTCCTTGCACTCATTTTTACTGCATTTGCATTCTCTTTTTGGGAGCGCTTTGTTGGTGTAATTTGAGAAAACTGGAGTTACAGTAAGTTCTTAAGTTTGACAATGTTCTTGATTTATAGCCACACCTTTTAATTTTTCTGCACTAACTTAAAGACATTTATTTTGTCTTTGTAGGCGCAATTAGAGCCTTAAATGAAAAGAAAACTAGATTTAGGGTTAGCTCTCGATTTTGTTAAGACTCTTCATTTGTGGACACACTATTCATTCTTTTTTCACTCATTTTAGGGGATTTGCTTATGCCTAATGGTAACTCTTCATGGGTGTATATAATTAGAGCCCTAAATGAAACCAAAACCAGGGTTAACGTTAGTTCTTATGTTTAGCTGGATTCCTAATTTGTAGGCACACCATTCATTCTTTTCCTCTCCTTTTAAGCCATTTGTTTCCCCTTACTGGGAGGTCTTTGCAAGTCTAATTGGTACCACGAATGAAAATAGGGCTGGAGCAAAAGCAAGTTTTCAAATTTGGCTACATTATCGATTTGTAGCGATAACATTGATTATTTTGCACTTGTTTTAAGGCTTTGTTTCCTCTTATGGCAGCCCTTTATGGGTGCTGTTTGAGCCCGAAATGAAAAGAGAAAAAGAGCTAAAGTTTCTTCCTATGTTCAGCTAGATTCTCGGTTTATGACCACTCCTTAGAACCCTAAATGAAAAGAAAACTAGAGTTAAGGTTAATTCTTAATTTTGGCAAAATTCTTGATTTGTAGGGACACCACTTATTCTATTGGCACTCATTTTTGGCTCTAATAGGAGCTATTCGTGGGTTTAATTAGAGCCCCAAATGAAAACAAAAAGAGGTTAAGTTTGGTTCTAATGTTTGACTAGATTGTTGACTTGCAGCCACACCATTCATTCTTTTTCACCCCTTTTTGGGCATTCGCTTTGTCTTATTGGGAGCTGTTTGCCACTGTAGTTAATAGCCGAAATAAAAACAAAATCTAGAGTTAGAGTAAGTTTGTAAATTTTGCCATATCCTGGATTTATAACCTTAGCATTTATTCTTTACGCTCATTTTGAGGCATTTCTTTTAAGTTGATGGCCTCCTTATGCAGGGATTATTTACACCCCAATTGAAAGGTGAACAAGGGTTAAAGGAAGTTCTTAAGTTTGGTTAGGTTCTTAATTTATGTCCACCCTTATTGCCAGTCATTTATTACCAGTCATTTTAGTGCATTCGTATTCTCTTCTTGGGAGCTCCTTGCGGGTGTAGTTGGAGCACCAAATGAAAAAAACAAACTAGAATCAAAGTTCTCAAATCTAGTTGGATTCTTGATTCATAGCCATACCTTTCCTTCTTTACACTCATTTTAGTGCATCTGCATTCTCTTTTTGGGACCACTTTAGGGGTGCAATTGGAAAAACTAAAATTAAAGTAAGTTCTCAAGTTTGGCGATGTTCTTGATTTACAGCGACACCTTTCATTTTTTCTGCACTCATTTTAAGACATTTATTTTGTCTTTGTGGGGCCTGTTTGTGGGTATAATTAGAGCCTCAAGTGAAAAGAAAAGTAGAGCTAGTGTTAGTTCTCGAATTTGTTAAGATTCCTCATTTTGAGAATCAGTATTCTTTCATTTTGCACTCATTTCAGCAGATTTGTTTATGCCTGGCGATAGCTCTTCATGGGCATATAATTACAGCCCCAAATAAAAGCAAAACTTCGGTCAAGGTCTGTTTTTATATGTAGCTAGATTCTTTATTTGGAGGCTCACCATTCATTCTATTCCTCTCTTTTGAGAGCATTTTTTTCAACTTTTTGGAGCCCTTCATAGGTGTAATTGGTATTGTAAATGGAGCATGCACGGGATGGGCCGAATGAAGCTAGCTTGAGTTTAGTTTCAAATTCCACTTTAGCAACACGATATGACTTGATTTAAAAGCTAGGCCACCAATGAAGACTAAGGATCCACCAAGAATTGTTAAAAGGCTATGCCACCCACAATTCTATAAAGGATTCCACTCAAGACTCACCACATTTGAGAAAGAATAAAGAGAACTTAAGATTTGAGAGAGAAAGCTTGGAGCTCTTTTAATATAATCTTAATTGTGTGCCTTACAAGTGAGTTTGCTGGCTTTTAAGTGCCTGAACTCAGCCAAAGCAAGTCAATAGTCAAAGAGGGTGAACAAGAGTACACTTAGGGAAGGGGAAACATCCAATCAGTCACCTAAGCACTCTAACACATCACCACTAGCTTTGTCAGCCTCATTAGGGTTAATGATGCCCTTAAATGAGGTGTCAAGCTTATAAAAAGGCCCTAAGTACATTAGTGCAAGCAATTTGCAGCAAGAAGTACACATAGATATCTAAGAAACAACCTAGTACAAAGGCTAGGCTAGAACCGGTTAAATAGGTGTTTTCCTTGTACTTTGGGCTAGATAAAGGCAGCACAAGGGGTGCTTTTTGGGTACTTTGGGCAAATGACTTGATAAATATTTAGATCACCTTTCATGTCATAAAGTTTCATAAAAATGGACTTCAATAAGGTAACTTAATCAGCTCTATTTTTTGGACTATGTTGGAATCTTCCCAACCTGTATAGTCTGGAAAGATCATGCTGTTGGACCCACCAAATGAAGTCCAAATGCCTTACAACTTATCTTATTGGAAAGCTAACATTTTAAACTTAAAGGGAGTGGCTAATAATTCCAGTCATGACCGTAGCAACCATCTCCAAAAGGTGGATAAACTAGTACCACATTCAGTCCAGAACTGGCTGAGATAGTGCAACCTACTATTTTGACCTTACTTTATTCTTGCTAAGGGTGTAACTCCATTTTGATGCCTAAACCCCTTAGGCAGACTCTTGGCCTTCCCAAATGATAAGAGTTACGCACCTAAGGGGCTTAGGATGGGGTTGAAATTGGAGCTCCAAATTAGTACACAAACTAAGCCCCCTTTGATGGAGCTTGTAAGCATTAAGGAGGATGTGGGAGCTCTCTTCGACTTGAGTAGGCATGAAAATTGCTTCATCCTCCCCTTCTTGATTGTGATTTGCCCTCAAATCATCCCCATCTTCTTCATCCTCAAGGCAGGGTGTGAGATCACCCACATTGACTGTAGGGGATAGATTCACCCATGTCCCTGGGTAGCTCTAGCTTGTAGGCATCATCATTCACCTTCTCAAAGACCTTGAAAGGACCATTCCCTCTTGGCATGAGCTTGTTTCTCCTCCTTGATGAAAACCTTTCTTTTCTCAAGTGTAACCATACCAAATCCCGGGCTTAAAGGTGATAGCTTTGCGGTGCTTATTCGCTCTTGCCTTATACATCTCATTAGTCTTCTCAATCTTTGCACAAATCTATTGGTGTAGCTTCTTCATCTCCCTTGCTTTCTCTTCGGCCTCATAACTCACTCTAGACTCAAGTGGAAGTGGTATAAGTTCTAGTAGAGTTAGTCGGTTGATCCCATAGCATGATTCGAAGGGAGAATGGGCCGTAGCAAAGCTAGGAGTGCGCTTGTATGCAAATTCAGCATGGGGAAGCTTGAGATCCCACTCCTTAATGCTTTTACTCATGAAGCCTCTAAGCAAAGTAGCAAGAGTCTTGTTGGTGACTTCGGTTTGCCCATCCGTTTGAGGATGGTGGGAGATACCATACAACAGCTTAGTACCAAGGAGTCTCCATAAACATCTCCAAAAATGACTAAGAAACTTTATGTCCCGATCAGACACAATGCTCTTAGGAATGCCATGAAGCTTAACAACTTCTTTGAGGTAGAGGTGGGCTATGTGAGATGCATCAGCTGTCTTCTCACATGGAATAAAGTAGGCCATCTTTGAGAAACGGTCCACCACCACCATAATAACATCCTTACCCCTTTGAGTCCTTGGAAGAGCAACTATGAAGTCCATACTCACATCTTCCCATGGATCATTAGGGATAGGCAAAGGAGTGTTGGTGGAAATGACTCTTGGCCCTTTGATAAATAAAACACTTGGAAATCACCTTATGTAGATCACCTCCCACTTGAGGCCAAAAGAAGTGTTCCTTAAGCATATCAATGGTCTTGTTGATCCCAAAATGGCTGACTAAAGCTCCTCGATGAACTTCTTTGACAAGAAGTGATGGGGACCATCCTTTGGAAACAAGTGAAGACCAAGCCACATGCCTAAGGGACCCTACAACCACCAAAGAAGTCAAAGAGGTTCATACCATGGTCCGAGAAATCATCAAACATGCATTGCACATGCTGCCCGGTTTGGACAGAAATTGGCCCGGTTTTGCAAGCCTAATTACCCAAGCTTAGGTGGACTTAAAGGGCTGCCAAAATTACTTTTTGGAACCCTTAATATGTCAGCTTCAAAGGCATATAAAGAGTTCTAGGTTAGGTATCTAGGAAATAAGTCAATGGGAGCCTTTTTCTAGAAGCAGCAGAAACTGTCCCAGTTTGCACATGCTGCACCTTTTGCCTGATATCTCCCAAACGGCTACTCCAAATGGCGTGCAACTTGAGCCTGTGAAAGCTGACTTCCAGAGCTTTCCAACAAGACCTATTTCAGCCAATTTGGATGAGAAACCTAGGAGTTATAGCTGTTTAAAGTTGACCCATGTGCACTGAAAAGTTGCTGACATAAAGTAAAAAGCACTTTTCAGCTTTTGTCTTTTGCTTTTTGGTCCCCCCATGCTTTTGGACGTGTAAGAGCTTGTTGGATCCTTTTTTTTCAGCTTGTTAAAGGTTTCCCCCACTATAAAAGGGAGGCCTTGGGCTGCCAAGAGGATAGAAGAACTTGCATTCAGCTTTGAGTTTTGTAAACTCTCTCAAATTCTCTTCAAATTCCTAGTGTTATATCTTGGGTGTTTGGCAACCTCAAGTGGGTCTCTAGGTCTTCTTAATTCAACTAAGAAGGTGATTAACTTCTGTAACTTAGTTGAAGGAAGAAGATTTGCCCAAGTGTGCAAACCAAGGTGGATTATCATCACCCTTGCTAGTCCACTTGATCTATCTTGGTTCTTGATTTTCTTTTCATGTTTTCTACCCAAGTGCATTCTTGATTCACTTTAGCAAATACTTGCCTTAGTGAAGCTTGAATACATCATTTGGTATCAGAGCTTAGGCTACCCTCTTGGCCAAGCTTCCATCCCCCAAACACATACCAAACACCAAAACCACAAAACAACCCCAAACACGCTCTCTTGCATTTTCCAAACCGTGCACAACCAGAATTGTAGCACGGCCACCCCGTGCCACAGTGGCACGACCGTGCCACATTCCATTTTCAGTCAACCCATGCCAGCAGCACAGCACGGCCTGACCGTGCCTACAAGCACGACCGTGCCTACCCCTCCCGTCCCCAAAACACAAATTCTCCACTCCAAAGCCAACATGTCCTCTAGCCTCACTCCCGAGCAAGTGGCTGAACAAGCTTTGAGAGAAAAGGCCGAGCTACAAGCCCAAGTCAAGTACCTTCAAGCACAACTTGGTCACATGATGCAAGAGAAGAGAAGGAACTTGAGAAGTCCTAGGAGTGTAAGCAAACAAGACTCGGATGACTCCGAGGAAGAAGAAAGCAACTCTCTTGAAGACTCCGGTGAGGATGTGTATGCAAGAAGACCAAGGAGGCATCATAGGCCTCAAGAGCGAAGCTACAATGACTTCAAGGTGGATATTCCCAACTTTGAAGGCCAACTTGACCCGGATGTATTCTTGGATTGGCTCCAAACTGTTGAAAGAGTCTTTGAGTTCAAAGACATCCCCGATGAAAGAAAGGTAAAGCTTGTTGCTTTAAAGCTTAGAAAGTATGCTTCCATTTGGTGGTCTAATATTGTGAGTAAAAGAGTTAGGAAGGGTAAAGGGAAGATAAGAACTTGGGAGAAAATGAAGTCCAAACTTAAGTCCAAGTTTTTGCCACCCCATTACTTGCAAGACAACTTCCTTAAACTCCACCACCTCAAACAAGGGTCTAAGAGTGTAGAAGAGTACACTAGAGAGTTTGAACAATTATTGTTGAAATGTGATTTGAAGGAGGATGAATCTCAAACTTTGATTAGATACTTGAGTGGTTTGAATGATGAAATTGCTCATGTTGTTGAACTCCACCCTTACACTTCCCTAGATGAGCTTAGTGCCTTAGCTCACAAAGTGGAGTCACAAAAGAAAGTCAAGGGCAAGGGCATGGCCTCCAAGCCTAACCCCCGTCCTTACCCATTCCAAAAGCCCTCATACTACCCTCCCAAGTCAACTCCAATCTCAAACACAAGACCCCCTCCGCCAAATCCCCCTCAAACCCCCTCAAAACAACCCCCCAAACCCGGTGACAAGAAGAGATGTTTCCGTTGTCAAGGCCTTGGACACTTTGCTTCCGAGTGTCCTAACAAAAGAGTAGTCACTTTGGCCGAGTATCAAGCTCATTGTGAGGAGCTAGATGATGAGAATGATGGGGAAGAAAAGGAGCTTTTCATGACCGAAGCTCTTGAAGAAGTCGAAGAGGGGCCCGATGAAGGAGAAATGCTTGTGATAAGAAGAGCCTTGAGTGGTATTGCTTTCCAAAATGACATGGAACAAAGGGAGAACATCTTCCACACCCGGTGTACCGTGAAGGGGAAGGTTTGCTCTCTTATTATTGATGGTGGAAGTTGTGCCAATGTTGCTTCCAAGACTCTAGTGGACAAACTCAAGCTATCGGTCTCTCCACACCCAAGCCCTTATACCATACAATGGCTCAATCAAGGTAAAGGCTTGCAAATCTCCTCTCGTTGTTTACTTAGCTTTTCAATTGGTAAAAGTTACAAGGATGAGATTTGGTGTGATATTGTGCCCATGGATGCTTGTCATGTTCTCTTGGGACGTCCATGGTTGTTTGACCGAAGTGTGATGCATGATGGTCGGTTAAACACATATACATTTGCCAAAGACCACAAAAAGATCACCCTTACCCCTCTCAAATCCAACTCACAAAAAAGGCCTCAAGACACTCCTAGCATGGATGTCTTTCTTACTACCCTACTCCATTCCCAACTCCATGAATATGATGATTTCAAGGAGTGGATTTTACTTGGCCAAGAACCGGCCGAAGCTAAGGATTCTTCCCATCCTTTGCTTTCCTCTCTCCTCAAAGATTTCCAACATGTCTTCCCTAGTGAGGTTCCCCATGGCCTCCCTCCCAAAAGAACCATACAACACAAAATTGACCTCGTCCCTGGTGCCACCCTCCCAAATAAGCCGGCCTACCGAATGAATCCCCAAGAGACTCAAGAGGTGCAACGACAAGTAGATGATCTTCTTGCCAAAGGCTTGATTCGTGAGAGCCTTAGCCCATGTGCCGTGCCGGCCCTGCTTGTTCCGAAGAAAGACGGGTCAATGAGAATGTGTGTGGATAGTAGAGCGATAAACAAAATCACTATCAAATATCGCTTTCCTATTCCACGGTTGGAGGATCTCTTAGATGAGCTTCATGGAGCTACCATCTTTTCTAAGATTGATCTTAGAAGTGGTTACTATCAAATCCGGATTTATGAAGGAGATGAGTGGAAAACGGCCTTCAAAACTAAAGGAGGCCTCTATGAGTGGCTTGTCATGCCATTCGGGTTGACAAATGCACCAAGCACTTTCATGAGGCTTATGAACCAAGTTCTAAAGCCCCTTATTGGCAAATTTGTTGTTGTCTACTTTGATGACATATTGGTGTATAGCAAGAGTGAAGAAGAGCATGCCCATCACCTACACCAAGTCTTGAGTATCCTATCTCAAGAAGAGCTCTATGGAAACTTGGAGAAGTGCCACTTTTTCACTTCTCAAGTCATATTTTTGGGCTATGTTGTCTCGGCTCAAGGGATTCATGTTGATGAGAGCAAAATCCAAGCAATCCGAGATTGGCCTGTTCCTACTTCCATTCCACAAGTTAGGAGCTTTCATGGCCTAGCCTCTTTCTATAGGAGGTTTGTGAGAGATTTTAGCACCATTGTTGCCCCCATGACCGAGGTGCTTAAGGCCAAAAGATTTGAGTGGACCAATCAAGCTCAAAGGGCCTTTGAAGAAATCAAGTACAAGCTCACAAGTGCACCCGTTCTAGCTCTACCAAGCTTCTCCAAAGTCTTTGAGGTAGAGTGTGATGCTTCCGGTGTTGGGATAGGGGCTATCCTATCTCAAGAAAAGAGGCCCCTTGCCTTCTTTAGTGAGAAGCTCAATGATGCAAAGAGGAAGTACTCTACTTATGACAAGGAGTTCTATGCTATTGTGAGAGCTTTGGAGCATTGGAGGCACTACTTGGTGGGAGGAGAATTCATTCTCCATTCGGATCATGAGGCACTCAAATTCGTACAAGGGCAACACAAGCTCAACCCAAGGCATGCAAAGTGGGTTGAGTACCTCCAAGCCTTTCATTTTGTGATCCACCACAAGTCGGGTCAACTCAACAAAGGAGCGGATGCATTATCAAGAAGGTACTCCTTACTCTCTACCTTGGAATCCAAAGTCCTTGGTTTTGAGATTGTTAAGGGGTTGTATGCCCAAGATGAAGATTTCAAGGAAACTTATGAGAAGTGCTCTATCCATGCCCACGGTCTATTTCATTTAGAGCATGGGTTTCTCTTCAAAGGGACCCGGCTATGCATGCCAAGGAGTGGGTTTCGGGAACTCCTCATTCAAGAGCTCCATGGTGGGGCTTTGGCCGGACATTTTGGCATTGAGAAGACTCGCTCCATGCTCAAGGAGCACTACTATTGGCCAAGCATGTCCAAGGATGTAGAGCACTATGTAAGAAGGTGTTCTACTTGTCAACAAGCCAAGAGCCACTCTCGGCCCCAAGGTCTATACACTCCTCTCCCCATTCCTCAAGGTCCTTGGGAGGATGTGAGTTTAGACTTCATCACGGGTTTGCCACGAACCCAAAGGCACAAAGATTCAATCATGGTAGTGGTGGATCGATTCTCAAAGATGGCACACTTCATAGCATGCCATACCACCAATGATGCTTCCTCCATTGCCAACCTTTACTTCAAAGAGATAGTTCGTCTCCATGGAATTCCAAGAAGCATGGTGTCGGATAGGGACACCAAGTTCCTAAGCCACTTTTGGCTTACCTTGTGGAGAAAGTTTGGCACTCACCTCAAGTTTAGCACTACATGCCACCCCCAAACCGACGGTCAAACTGAAGTGACTAATAGGACTTTGGGCACTTTGCTTAGAGTTCTAGTCAAGAAGAGCATCAAAGGGTGGGATGAGTTGCTCCCTCATGCGGAATTCGCCTTCAACCGAGCTCCAAGCAAGGCAACCACTCTTTCACCTTTCCAAGTGGTGTATGGTTACAATCCAAGGACTCCCTTAGACTTGGTTCCAATCCCAAATCCAACTAAGTTTAGTTGGGAGGCCGAGGAGAGGGCCAAAGAAATTCAAGAGCTACACACCAAGGTGAGGGAAAGAATTGAGAAATCCAATGAGCAAGCCAAGCAACGAGCCAATAAGCATAGGAAAGATGCTCAATTTCAACCGGGAGACTTGGTTTGGATTCATTTGAGGAAAGAGAGGTTCCCTAGCAAGCGCAAATCCAAGCTCATGCCAAGGTCAGATGGTCCATTTGAAGTCATTGAGAAGATTGGTCCTAATGCTTACAAGATTGACCTCCCAGGAGAGTATGGAGTCTCGGCCACCTTCAATGTGGCCGATCTTAGTCCATATTATGATGAAGATGATCAACTTCCGAGTTTGAGGTCAAACTCCAACCAATCCGGGGAGTATGATGGGGACCATCCTTTGGAAACAAGTGAAGACCAAGCCACATGCCTAAGGGACCCTACAACCACTAAAGAAGTCAAAGAGGTTCATACCATGGTCCGAGAAATCATCAAACATGCATTGCACATGCTGCCCGGTTTGGACAGAAATTGGCCCGGTTTTGCAAGCCTAATTACCCAAGCTTAGGTGGACTTAAAGGGCTGCCAAAATTACTTTTTGGAACCCTTAATATGTCAGCTTCAAAGGCATATAAAGAGTTCTAGGTTAGGTATCTAGGAAATAAGTCAATGGGAGCCTTTTTCTAGAAGCAGCAGAAACTGTCCCAGTTTGCACATGCTGCACCTTTTGCCTGATATCTCCCAAACGGCTACTCCAAATGGCGTGCAACTTGAGCCCTGTGAAAGCTGACTTCCAGAGCTTTCCAACAAGACCTATTTCAGCCAATTTGGATGAGAAACCTAGGAGTTATAGCTGTTTAAAGTTGACCCATGTGCACTGAAAAGTTGCTGACATAAAGTAAAAGCACTTTTCAGCTTTTGTCTTTTGCTTTTTGGTCCCCCCATGCTTTTGGACGTGTAAGAGCTTGTTGGATCCTTTTTTTTCAGCTTGTTAAAGGTTTCCCCCACTATAAAAGGGAGGCCTTGGGCTGCCAAGAGGATAGAAGAACTTGCATTCAGCTTTGAGTTTTGTAAACTCTCTCAAATTCTCTTCAAAATTCCTAGTGTTATATCTTGGGTGTTTGGCAACCTCAAGTGGGTCTCTAGGTCTTCTTAATTCAACTAAGAAGGTGATTAACTTCTGTAACTTAGTTGAAGGAAGAAGATTTGCCCAAGTGTGCAAACCAAGGTGGATTATCATCACCCTTGCTAGTCCACTTGATCTATCTTGGTTCTTGATTTTCTTTTCATGTTTTTCTACCCAAGTGCATTCTTGATTCACTTTAGCAAATACTTGCCTTAGTGAAGCTTGAATACATCAAGAAGTTTTCGGATGGATCCTCTTGGGATACAAAGCTTGTTGCACTTGAAGAGGAAGCCTTCTTGGTGAGTGTATAGGTTGTGCTTGCTGCCTTCTTGATCATTGAGGTAGGGCTTGAAATCCTCATCCTCTTAGTAGAGATCATGGATGAATTAGAAGCCTAGGACCCTTGCATCACGGCTAGTGGGGAGTGCTGCCTTGAAAGAGCATCCGCAACAACATTGGTACTCCCCTTCTTATGCTTGGCCATAAATAAGAAACTTTGCAAGAACTCAATCCATTTAGCATGCCTTGGATTGAGTTTATTGTCCATTCAAACACTTCAAGGCCTCATGGTCCAAATAGAGGATAAATTGTTTTGGCCATAAGTAATGAGGCCAATGATAAAGAGCTCTCAGCAATACACAGAACCCTTTATCATATGTTGAGTAGTTCTTCCTTAATCCATTGAGTTTCTCAATGAAGTAAGCAATGGGGCTTGATCTTATGCGAGGACAACCCCTATACCAACTGCACTTACATCACAATCAACTTCAAAAGCTTGTTAAAAGTGAGAAGGCCTAACACCGGGCCCTCATATAGCTTCGCTTTGAGCTTCTTAAAGGCGATATGGGCAGCCTTGATCCACTCAAATGATCCCTTCTTCATGCACTCGGTGGTGGGGGCCTTGAGGGTGTAAATCCCTTAATGAACCTCTTATAAAATGATATCAAGGCATAAAAGCTCCTAACTTTGATGATGGAAGTAAGAGATGGCCATGACTTGATGGCTTCAACCTTAGCTTGATCTATGAAGACACCATCCTTGGAGACAACATACCCCAAAAAGGTGACTTGGGGTGAAAAGGACTCACATTTCTCTAACTTGCCAAAGAGCCTTTGAGCTCCCAAGACCTTGAATGCCATCAAAACAAACCACCATGAATCTTCTAAGAAAAGGTCACAAGACTTCGTTCATCAACCTCATAAATGTACTAGGGGAATTGGAGAGGCCGAAAGGCATCACTAGCCACTCATAAAGTCCACCCTTTATCTTGAATGCCGTTTTCCACTCATCCCCTTCCTTCATACGGATTTGATGATACCCATTTCTCAAGTTAATCTTAGGGAAGCTGGAAGAGCCATGTAGTTCATCAAGCATGTCATCAAGTCTAGTTTTGGGTTACCTATACTTGATGTAATCTTGTTTATGGCTCTACTATCTACACACATATGAAAGGTACCATCCTTCTTAGGCACTAACAAAGCCGGAACCGAGCACAGGCTCATGCTCTCTCTTACATACCCTCTTGCAATCAATTCACCAACTTGCCTTTGGAGTTCCTTAGTCTCTTGGGGGTTACATCTATAGGCTGCCTTGTTAGGGAGAGGAGCACCGGGAATGAGGTCAATTTGGTGCTCAATACCTCAGATTGGAGGGAGAGCGGGGGGTAGATCTTGTGGGAAAATATCTTGGCATTGTAATGTGAGGGGGCTGACTTTGGGATGTAAGGGAGTCACTTCCTCACATTTGTTGCTTTCAAGCATTAGCAAGGCTAGGATTTACTTGCCTTTGGTTAAAGCTCTCTCAACCCATGTTTCACTCAACATGAGAAGGTCTCTCTTTTTCTCACTTCCCACCTCAGGCTTAGTTTTGTGGATTTGGTTTGGAGGTACTGGATTTAGGACTATCTTTTGCTTATCAATGATCAAGGAGCAAGTGTTCTTGAACCCATCATGTATGACATGTCTATCAAATTGCCAAGGCCAACCCAAAAGTATATGACATGCACTCGTGGGCACCATATCACAAAGGGCATTATCTCTATACTTTCTACCAATTGAAAAAGACAGGAGTGCTTACTTAGATACCTTAATGTCCCCACCATCATTGAAACATTTGAGAGAGTACGGCTTAGGAAGTGAAATAGTAGGAATGCCAAGCTTTTCAATGAATCTAGTGGAGGTTACATTAGTGCAACTTCCACCATCAATGATCATTGCAAACCTTGTCTTATATGGTGCATTGGAAGTGAAAGATCATGTCGCTTTGAGCCTTGTCATAAGGAGTGTCATGGGAGTGTGAAACCCTCCTCAAAACAAGTACTTCACCTTCATCGACCTCAAGTTAAGTCTCTTCTTCCATGTAGTCCGACTCTTTCTCGTGAGCTTCATCTTGAGTCTCCATCAATAGGCATCTACTTCCTCAACTTCTTGCATGGTCATGACCCTTCAGTTAGGATAATAACATTAGAAATGTCTATACCCTTGACCATTTAAAGCACTTCTTGCTCGCAAGCTTCTTAGGGAATTCTGTTGGTGAAGGAAGAGCCACGGTCTTATCCTTGTTAACTTGTGAGGTGCCTTCAGGTTTAGGATGAATGAAGGGCTTGAAAGGAGGTTCTGAGCTTGCTTGCTCCTTAGGGAATGGTTTGGTGAAGATCTTCTTTTCCTTCCTTCTCTTCTCAACCTTGAGAGCTAACTTAAAGACATTATCCAAGGTGAACTAAGTTTGTAGTTCCACCTTTCTAGCAATAAGAGCGTTTAGCGCATTGAGAAACTGAGGCACAATTTGCTCTTGGGGTTCATGGATGCCTCCCCTCAAAAGGAGTAGCTCAAACTCCCTCATGTACTCACCCACACTCATATTGTTTTGTTTGAGTGAGAATATCCGGTTGTAGATATCTTGCTTATAACATTCGGGAAGAAACCTCTTGTTCATAAGAGACTTAAGCTTCTCCCATGAGTTAATCTTCCTTTTTCTTTCGCTAGCCCTTTGCTTCTTGACATTTTCAAACCATAAAGAGGCACACCTTGCAAGTTTAAGGCTAGCAATCTCGAAACTTTTCTCATCATCATAGCCTTTGCCTTCAATGATTCGATCCATGGCTTGAACCCATTCAAAGTACTCATCAGGATTCAAGTTGCTATTGAACTCCGGGGACTCAACTTTGATATCTCTAAACTCATTCATAGGAGGTCTTCTACCTCCCCTCCTTGGATTGCTTCCCATACTTGAATCACTAGAAGAGTCATCTTCATCCCCATGACCATTCGGCACTGGAGCTCGTTGCCCTCCTTGGAGTGCCGTGAACTGGGCGGTCATTTGTTCAAGTTGCCTACTAATTTGTCTCACACTTTGTTGTAGGCTCAAGGTGGCACTTTCTTATCTCATAATATGAGCTTGTTCTAAGCTCATACCACTTGGGACCCTTACTTATTAAGGAGAATCAGTGGAGGGGTTTTCTTCATTAGACATGGTGGAATTGGAAAGGAGGGGAGGAGAGTTTAAGGGCTCGAAAAAAAGGAGGCATAGTCATGCTAGGGATGCACGGTGAGACCTTGCTATAATTTTGGGACTAGGAGGAGTGGCACGGTCGTGCCTAATGGCATGGTGCAACCGTGCCTAGTTGCTGGCTGGCTTGCATAGTTTTATGGGGGGAAGCTTTTTGAAGGGTTTTGGTTAGGGTTTGGGCTTAGGCTATTTTTGTGGGGTTCTTTAAGGAGTAAAAGAGGGATTTTTGTGGGAAGAAACCAAGTGTCGAGTAAGGTCTATGGGTTTTAAGAAAGTGTTTACTTGAGTTGTTTGGAGAAGATCAAGCTAGAGAGTGGTATAACTTCACCAAGGTTTTCATAACAAGGGTAAAAGAAAAGCTTGCAAGGATGAAACTAAAGTTCGAAAATGTGATACAAACTGAAGAACACCAACTTGGATTTGCTCTGATACCAAGTGAAGCATGCACGGAATGGGCTGAATGAAGCTAGCTTGAGTTTAGTTTCAAATTCCTCTTTAGCAACAATATATGACACAATTTAAAGGCTAGGCTATCAATCAAGACTAAGGATCCGCCAAGAATTGTTTAAAGGCTATGCCACCCACAATTCTATAAAGGATTCCATTCAAGACTCACCACCTTCGAGAAAGGATAAAGAGAACTTAGGATTTGAGAGAGAAAGCTTGGATCTCTTTTAATATAATCTTAATTGTGTGCCTTACAAGTGAGTTTGCTGGCTTTTAAGTGCCTAAACGCAGCCAAAGTAGCTCAAGAGTCAAAGAAGGGGAACAAGAGTACACTTAGGGAAGGGGAAACATCCAATCGGTCACCTAAGCACTCTAACACATCACCACTAGCTTTGTCAACCTCATTAGGGTTAATGATGCCCTTAAATGAGGTGTCAAGCTTACAAAAAGGACCTAAGTACATCAGCACAAGCAATTTGCAGCAAGAAGTACACATAGATATCCAAGAAACAACCTAGTACAAAGGCTAGGCTAGAACCGATTAAAGGGGTGCTTTGCTTGTACTTTGGGCTGGATAAAGGTAGCATAAGGGGGTGCTTTTTGGATACTTTGGGCAATTGAATTGATAAATATTTAGATCACCTTTCATGCCCTAAAGTTTCAGAAAAGTTGGACTTCAATAAGGTAACTTAATCAGCTCTATTTTTTGGACTATGCTGGAATCCGCCCAGTCTGTATAGTCTGGAAAGATCTTGCTGTTTGAGCCACCAAATGAAGTCCAAATCCTTGCAACTTGTCTTATTGGAAAGCTAACATTTTAAATTAAAGAGAGTGGCTAATAATCCTAATCATGACCGTAGCAACCATCTCCAAAAGCGGACAAACAAGTATCACATTCTACCCAGAACTGGCTGAGATAGCACAACCTACTGTTTTGACCTTCCTTTATTCTTGCTGAGGGTGTCACTCCATTTTGATGCCTAAAACCCTTAGGAGGACTCTTGACCTTCGCAGATGATAAAGGTTACACACCCAAAAGGCTTAGGATGGGGTTGAAATTGGATCTCCAAATTAGTACACGGACCAAGCCCCCTTTAATAGAGCTTGTGAGCATTAAGGAGGATGTGGGAGCTCTCTTGGACATGAGTAGGCATGACAATTGCTTCAGTAAATAAAAATAGAGCTAGAGCCAAAGCAAGTTTTAAAATTTGGCTACATTGTAGAGACAACATTGATTCTTTTGCACTTATTTTAATACTTTGTTTCATCTTCGTGGTAACTATTTGCAAGTGTTGTTTGAACCGTAATTGAAAAGAGAGCAAGAGTTAAAGTTAGTTCCTATGTTTGGTAGATTTTTGATTTGGGACCACACTATTCATTCTTTTGCAATCATTTTAGCACATATTTTCCTCTTCATAGGTGCACGCGCTCTTTGTAGGTAAATTGGAGCCCCAAATGAAAAGGGGGCTAGAGTTAAAGTTGGCCCTTTTTCCACTATTTTGAGCTGTTTGTTTCCTTTGGTGTTAGCTCCTTGTGTGTGTTATTCGAGCCCCGAATTTTCAAGGTGTTCAAGGCCAAAGTTTGTTCTCATGTTAGATTCTTGATTTGTACTCGTATCTTTAATTCTTTTCCACTCATTTTAAGGCATTTGTTTTGTCTTGGTGGTAGCTCTTTGCTGTTGTCATTTGAGCCCTGACTAGGAAGACAACTTGAGTTAAAGTTAGTTCTTGCGTTTGGCAGGATTCTTTACATGTAATCTGACAATTCATCCTGTTGCACCCATTTTAGGGCATTCGTTTTTCATCTTAGTCGATTCACCTTATGGGTGTAGATTGAGCCTCTAACAAAAACAAAACTGGAATTAAAGTTATTTCAAACGTTGTACTTAGATTCATAACTTATGGCCGTATCATTCGTTGTTTGGCACTCATTTTGGCAACCCTCTTTCCACTTGGCGAGATTTGTGGGCGTAATTAGAGCCCCAAATGAAAGGTGAACTAGGGTTAAAGTACGTTTTTAAGTTATGCTGGGTTCTAGATTTATGTCCACACTTTTATTGTGCTACACTCATTTTTTGGCATTTGTATTCTTCTTTTTTTGGGTTGTTTATGGGTGCAAGTGGAGCCCCCAATGAAAAAGAAAACTAGAGTTAAAGCAAACCCTTAAGTTTGTAAGGTCCTTGATTTATGGCCACACCATTCGTTCTTTTGCAATCATTTGGAGCTATTGTTTTTTCTTTGTGTCAGTTGTTTGTGGGTGTAACTACAATGTTAAATGAAAAGAAAACTAGAGTTAATGTTAGTTCCCAGTTTTGGCAAGATTCTTGATTTGTAGGGACACTATTTATTTTGCTCACACTCATTTTTGGGCATTCACCTCCTCTTGGTGGGAGCTTTTCATGGGTTCAAGTAGAGCCTCAAATGAAAAGAAAAAGGGGTTAAGCTTAGTTCTTATATTTGACAAGATTGCTAATTCGTAGCCACACCATTCATTATTTTTCGCTCCTTTTTGGCCCTTCATTTCGTCTTATTGGGAGCTCTTTGGCACTGTAACACCCAAAATAAAAATAAAATCTAGACTTAGAGTAAGTTTGTAAATGTTGCCACATCCTCAATTTATAACCTTAGCATTTATTCTTTTGTGCTTATTTTGAGGCATTTGTTTTCACTTGATGACAACCCTATGCAAGCATTGCTTATACGCCAGTTGAAATGTGAACAAGTGTTAAAGGAAGTTATTACGTTTGGCTAGGTTCCTGATTTAGCGCCACACTTTCATTCTTTTGCCCTCATTTTAGTGCATTCGTATTCTTTTCTTGGGAGCTCTTTGTGGGTGCTGTTAGAGCACCAGATGAAAAAAAAAAAAAATAGAATTAAAGTTCCCATGTTTGGCGAGATTCTCAATTTATAGCCACACCTTCCATTCCTTGCACTCATTTTACTGCATTTGTATTCTCTTTTTGGGAGCACTTTGCAGGTGTAATTGGAGAAACGTATAGTTGAAGTAAGTTCTTAAGTTTGGCGATATTCATGGTTTATAGCCACACCTTTCATTTCTTTTGCACTATTTTAAGACATTTATTTCGTCTTTCTGGGAGCTGTTTATGGGTGTAATTGGAGGCCGAAGTGAAAAGAAAACTAGAGTTAGAGTTAGTTCTCAAATTTGTTAATATTCCTCATTTGTGGAGGCACTACTCATTCTTTTTGCAATCGTTTTAGGGGCTTCGCATATGCCTGGTCGGAGCTCTTCATGGGCATATAATTAGAGCCCCAAAAGAAAACAAAACGTGGGTCACGGTTGGTTTTTATGTTTAGCTAGATTCTTTACTTAGAGGCTCACCATTCATTCTATTCCTCTCCTTTGAAGGCATTTGTTTCCCTTTTTGGGAGCCCTTTGTACGTGTAATTAGTACCATAAATTAAAATAGAGCTAGAGCCAAAGCAAGTTTTCAGATTTGGCTTCATTGTCGATTTACAGCAACAACATTAATTCTTTGCACTTATTTTAATGCTTTGTTTCCTCTTTGTGAAAACTATTTGTGGGTGTTGTTTGAGCCCCAGTTTAAAAGAGAACAAGAGTTGAAGTTATTTCCTATGTTTGGCTAGATTCTTAATTTATGACCACACTATTCATTCTTGTGTTTAACAAGCTTCTTGATTTGTAGTCGTATCTTTCATTCTTTTACACTCATTTTAAGCCATTTGTTTTCTCTTTGTGGGAGCTCTTTGTTGAGGTAATTTGAGCCCTAAATAAAAAGAGAACTAGAGTTAAAGTCAGTTCTCACAGTTGGCAACATTCTTAACATGTAGTCTCATGATTCATCCTTTTGCACCCATTTTTGGGCATTCGTTTTCATTATGGTCGAAGCTCTTTATAGGTTTAGTTTAAGCCTCGAATGAAAACAAAACTAGAGTTAAAGTTATATCAAACATTTCAGTTAGATTCATGACTTATAGCCGTATCATTCGTTCATTTACACTCATTTTTGGTGCCCCTGTTTCCACTTGCCGAGGTTTATCAGTGCAATTAGAGCCCCTAATGAAAAGTGAACTAGTGTTAAAGGAAGTTCTTAAGTTATGCTAGCTTCTAAATTTATGGCCACACTTTTATTGTTTTATGCTCATTCTAGGGCATTTGTATTCTTTTTTAGGGGGGCTATTTACCGGTGCAAGTTGAGTCCCAATGAAAATGAAAACTAGAGTTAAAGCAACCTCTTAAGTTTAGTGAGGTCCTTGACTTATGGCCACGCAATTCATTCTTTTGTACTCATTTAGGAAAATTGTTTTCTCTTTATGAGAGCTGTTTATGGGTGTAAATAAAATGCTAAATGAAAAGAAAGGTAGACTTAAAGTTGGTTCCCAGTTTTGGTAACATTCTTGATATGTGAAGGCAACCTTCATTCTTTTTGCACTCACTTTTGGACATTCACTTCCTCTTGACGGGAGCTCTTTGTACGCGTAATTAGGCCTCCAAATAAAAATAGAACAAGGGTTAGAGTTAGTTCTTATGTTTTGGCAAGAATGTTGAATTCGTTTTAACTCCTTTTAGAGCATTTGTTTCCTGTTATTGAGAGCTCTTTGTAGGCGTAGTTAGTACCTTAAATAAAAATAGAACTTTAGGTGAAGTAAGTTTTAAAATTTTAATTTTTAAACACAACATTTATTATTTTTCACTCATTTTTAGGCATTTGTTTCTTTTGGTGATAGCTCTTTATTTATGCCCTAATTGAAAAGAGAACTAGAGTTAATGTTACTTCATAAGTTTAGGTAGATTCATGACTCGTAACCATATCATACATTCTTTTGCACTCATTTTACAGCCTCTCTTTCCACTTGGCGGGATTTTTGGGCATAATTGGAGCCCCAAATAAAAAGTGAACTCGAGTAAAAGTAAGTTCTTAAGTTATGCTAGGTTCTTGATTTACAGCCACCCATTCATTTTTTTTTGCACTCATTTTAGGGCATTTCTATTCTTTTTTTTGGGAGCTATTTGTGAGTGCAAGTAGAGCCCCAAATTAATAAGAAAACTATAGTTAAAGCAATTTCTTGAGTTCGGCAAGGCATCCTTGATTTTCATCCACAAATTTCATTCTTTTGCACTTATTTGGGGCAATTATTTTGTCTTTATGAGAGCTATTTGTGGGTATGAAGAGAGCCCTAAACGAAAAGAAAACTAGTATTAAAGTTAGTTCCCAGATTTGGCAAGATTTTTGATGTGTGGAGGCACCATTCATTTTTTTACATTCATTTTCCAACATTCACTTCCTCTTGCTGGAGCTTATTGTGGGTGTAATTAGAGCTCTAAATTAAAACATCCCAATGGTTAAAGTTAGTTATAGTGTTTTGGCAAGATTCTTGAATTCTCTTCCATTACTTTTGGAGCATTTGTTTGCTGTTATGAAGAGTTGTTTGAAGATGTAATTAGTACCATAAATAAAAATAAAACTAGAGGCAAAGTAAGTTCTTAAATTTTGATTTTTAACCACAACATTTATTCTTCTCACTCATTTTAAATCGTTTGTTTTCTCTTGGAGGCGGCCCTTTGCGGGGATGATTTAGACCTTAAATAAGAAAAGAACTAGAGGTAAAGTTAGTTCATCAGTTTTAGCTAGGTTGTTGATTTGTCACGACACTTTCTGGGAGCTTTTTATGCATGCAAGTGCAGCCATAAATGAAAAGAAAATTAGAGACGAAGTAGGTTCTTCAGTTTAGGGAGGTCCTTAATTTATAGCCAAACCATTCATTCTTTGCATGCAATTGGGGTAACTATTTTCTCTTTGTGGTAGCTCTTGTGGTTGTAATTGGAGCCTCAAATGAAAAGAAAACTATAATTAAAGTTAGTTCCCAGTTTTCAAAAGATTCTTAATTTGTAGGGACAGTGTGTATTCTTTTCGTGCTCATTTTTAGCAACTTGATCATTTCCACCTCCTAGGTAGCTAGCAGATGATTTGCAGGACATGAAAATTGGCCGTTGTGAATTTCTAGGGAACTTGAACCTAGAGCTTTACCTTGAGTGGGTTCAAGCTTTGGAGAGATACTTTGAGATCAAAGAATACTCCAAAGAGAAAGCCATTAAAATTGTCATCCTTAAACTAAAAAAGTGTGCCTTTCTTTGGTATGGAAATGCCAAAAGGCAAAGGAATAAGGAAGGTAAATCTTAGATCGAAACATGGTCCAAACTAATGAAACTCATGCATAAAAGGTTTTTACCTGATACTTACAAGCATGGCCTTCATCCTAAGGTCACTTCCTTGAGTCAAGGATGCATGGGTGTTGGCGAGTACATACAGGAGTTAGAGCAATGTTAAATCAGAAATGGTTTGCAAAACAAAACCAAGCATATTATGGCTAGGTTTCTAAGAGGGCTTGACCCTGACATTGCTGAGAAGGTTGAACTCCAACCTCACTGGTCCTTTGAGGATGTGTGTAAACTGGCCATAAAAGTTGAAAAGCATTTCAAGAATAAGAGATCATTATTTTGTTCTCACTCAAGGCCAAACACACAAACTAACCCCTATGTTGAATCCAACCCTGGAGTGAAGAGAAGACAAGAGCAAAGATAACAAGAATGACATTATCAAAGAGTTTCATAAGAAACTTGATGGCAAGAGATGCTTCAAATGCTAAAGGCACGGTCACTTTTAAGCTGACTGCTCAAGCAGAAGAGCCTTTATTATTAGAGAAATTTAGGATATCGATCAAATTCACTTAGAAACCAGTGAGGAAGAAGAAGAAGTAAAGGAGCAAGCTGCTGTCCTATGTCCTAATGTAGGAGAAATACTTGCATTAAGAAGAAATTTACATACCATGGAAGGTCCCCAAGAGGAAAACCAAAGAGAACATATCTTTCACTTACGGTGTACCATCCAAGGGAACGTATGTAGCTTGATCATTGATGGGGTAGTTGCACTAATGTGGTTTCTGTCTATTTGATTGATAAGTTAAAACTGCCTGCTGTCCAACACCCACAGCACTATTAACTTCAATGGCTTAAAAAAGGAAATGAGGTTCATGTGACTAAGCAAGCCTTGATTGCTTACTCCATTGGTAACTTTAAGGATAGGGTTCCATGGAATGTTTTACCTATGGATGCTTGTAATATTATAATAGCCCAACCCTAAATCATGTTTAATTGTTTAATTAGCTCATGTTAATGATTTTTCTCAAAACTATTTATTGCATTTGCTCATCCCAGCGGGGAAAAATCATTTGGGCTCTCATTATTCCATTCGGGATTTATTTATTTATTTATTTATTAAAAAAATTTTGAAAAAATTGATAGTTAGCTTTAGTAATCATAATCTAAGCGATTTAATTTATTTTCCTATATCATCACAAAAATTTAAATTCAATTTAAAGAAAAACGTTATCTTTACGGAGCATTTTATTACCGAACCAAATTTACTTTGGTCTAGTTTGAAGCCCACAAACTTGTAAACTTAGCCTAGCTAAGTAACCATGGTTGAAGTCTAGCCATAGTTAGGTAAAAGCCACTTTCGGAAGGATAAAATCAGCCAAGTAAATGCTTCTTTCATTCTTAGCTAAGTAAAAGATCGCACACACTTCTCCTCTCTCTCCCTCATACCTGACGGCTACCCCCTCCCCCCTTCCTACTATTTGCTGCTGTTTCGGCCACTAGATAGCCACCAGTCGGCCACCCAGTGCAACCCTCATCTCCCACCAACCAAGGCATCCTTCTCCGCCCTCAAATAACCTCACACCTTCTCCTCTTAAGCTCTCAAACAGGTAAAATCCTAACTTGTCTTCACGTATTTTTGGTGTTATGATTATTTTAGTTATGATTCATGCTCTGGAGCTCAAAGTACATGTTATCATGCAAATTCTATTGATTTTAGGGATGTTGATCATGGTGGAGTTGATTTTGAAGCATGTTAGGGTTTGGGTTTGTCATGATCAAGTCAGCTTAAGTCAAGTGATAGATTTGCATTATTTTGTATATGATGTTGTAATCTTTAGTCTTATTAATGATTATGATGATGTTTTAGTGATTTGGAATGAGTTGAAGGTGAGTCCAAGTTGGCCACAAATTAGGGTTTTAATGATTAAGCAAGGTTTAACCTAATTCCTTTAATAGCAAGCATGTTTTTAGTGTATATTTGTTTGAGAAACTATCTTTGATGTATAAGATCTTGAGGTGAAATTGAGTGTGATGGTTTTGTATGTAATGGGAAGGACCAAAATTTATTACATGAGTTTAAGAAATGATTTCAAGTGTGGATTTGTGTGAAAAAAGAGGAGAAAGAAAAAACAGTGAGGGCTGAAAATGATAGAAAATAGGGGCGACTTCGAGATTAAACCGATAATGATCGGCCCATTGAAAGCTTATGATTTTTGGTAAGTAGATATGTCAGTGTGTTAGATCAAAACTGGCATACTTGTGTACTAACCCCATTTTGGGAACCCTATTATAGGAATCATGTTTGGTGTTCTAAATGAAAGTTTTTTGGGACTTCTTAAGTTTCGATATTGGGGTTCTAGGTCTCAATCAGAGATCGAAGGACTAAATTACGAGCCATTCATCTTAGCCCTTGTTACGCTCTACTTTGCTTTTATTAACTTATTATCTACGAAACTAAAAATATTTGCTAATTATGTGTTCCTATCATAATATTTTGAACAGAGTAAGGGCCTAACCTATCATCTCCTTCTGTTTTGCGCGTAACACCATTTTAGTGAATTTTATTAAAAGTGCTCGGTATGTTCATTGCCTGTATCTTTAGAAATTAGCACGTATTTATCAAAATTATAATGTTTTGATAAGTACATCAATGAATCAGTTTAATTCATGATTTATCACATAATATGTGACCCCATCATTTATCAGTTATAGGGCCTTGCCCTTCAGTTACCCGCACGACTTCAGGCCAGGGCCTCCGATCGTTCTGGCAGGTGTACACTTATTATAAACCGTAACAGTTACTAGGGGTTCACTATAAGATAATGATTAGCAAATGCAGTTTTATATTTATCTCATTCCCTCTTTTAATGTAAAATAAATTGTAATGCGTTCACCAATCAACTTTTCAATGATCATTCAACAATACAAGGATGCATGTACTGAGCTTCGGCTCACCTTTTGAAATGTTTTCATGTCTTGTTTCAGGAAAATGTTCTGTGAATCGCCCTCTGGCGGGCAAGACGACTAAAGGTGTTAAGTGAGCAAGGAAGTCTATATGAAATAGTGGTGTTTTAGTGTTAAGATGCTTTTAATACTGTATTGTGACATATTTTGATGTTAAAACTGTATACTCTACTAGAGTTCTATATTTTGGTGTAATCCTTACGATAGTTGAATGGTTTTGATATTAGAACTGTTTACATATATACATAAATATATATATATATATATATATATATATATATATATATACATATACATACATATATATACATATATATATATATATATACACATATATATACATATATACATATATATATATATATACATATATATATATATATATATATATATATGGTTTGAGGGGTTATGATTGTATGAATGCTTTATTTTTTATGGTAAACATTGAGTAGCGTTGCTAAATTTATCATTTACATGCAAAGCCTTATCCTTTCTGGACAGTGCTAACACCCTGATTATTCGAGATATTACTTCTAATTGGTGAAACTAATGAAGAGAACGCAAAGAGTGAATTATACACATTTGGGGCATTATACATTTGGTATCAGAGCCAGGTTTTGATTTTACGATGGGATACGGAGTAAAGAGTTTAGATATAGGAGGGTGAGAGGGGTTATTAGCAAGGAATGACATGTATTATTAGAGACTTCTAATATTAGAAATAGGCTTGTGATATTAGAAATGCATATTACTTACCTATTATATGCACCTCACTTGTATTTTCTCTGCTAGATGGATCCTTATGCAGTTAACATGATGTTCGGTGCATCTGTAGTGGCCACATTTCACTACTGCATGCAAGTACGATAGCATATGCACAGGACCCTTTCTCTGAGTTTCACAGCATCACGGTCCGTGCATGTAGACTAAGATGGTCCTTACCCATAGTTGATCCGTGGGTAGAGTTTAGGCTCCATTATCATCATTTCATGATGACGGGGAACCCAAGTTGGGACGGGCCAAGGTTTCAGGTCCAGGGGGCTTGGACGACTATCTCTTCGGAGTTGATGGTGAGCGAGGAGTTTGAGTAGAGGGGGATTATTATGGAGACTCTTTAGCATATCTTTTCCTCAAATCAGGCACATGCCCCGCCTGCACCCCCAGCACCATCATAGGGACCACCCTCCCTGCTCGTACAAGGTACCCAACTGATGCTCGACAGTCTTAAAGAGGCTCATATGGTGGTGGATCTCCCTGATACGCTAGAGATTGTGGTAGTTAGTTATGAGGACGAGGCCATGGAGGGTTCCAAGGGCCATCTAGAGCAGGAGGATGATCCTAAGAAGGATCAGGACATTGATGAGGCTGTCGTGGAGCAACAACTACATTAGGAGATTGATGATGCGATGGTGGAGTAGCAGGTTGAGTAGGAGGCTAACGAGGTAGAGTTAGGATTGTCGGGCAACAGCTTCGACTCAGCTGAGGAGCCAGAGGATGAGTCCAACCCAGATTATGATCTGTCTAGGAATCATTAGGTTGTTTCAGGTGCACACCTGAGTAGGTTACATTTTGAGCCCCTTATGTATATATGGTATGGTCAAATTGGATAGTTGTATTTAGTGTAGTATAAGCATTATATATAGTTAGCCCAATCCCTTCGATCATGACGACCTGGTCCGTTGCTCTTTTTGGTCATGTGACGGACCTAGTGTCTTGGGGCTAGTTAGTGTTTGGGGGTAGGAGTCAAAAATGACTTTGTAGTCAGTTAGATGTGATATATTTTTGCTGATCATGTATATAAATAGGCTGCTATGTATGTAAATAAGTAGTTATGAAATTATATTTGGGTTTGTTTTCAATGATATTTGAGTTATATTAAATGTATTTTACTCATTGGCGTCATTATCTCAAGCCCAGTGATGGATGAGCTCAACTAAAACCTAAGCTAACTTCTTAGGTCTAGTTCTGGGATTGAATAAGCAAGGACACCAGCAAGAACTAAGGGATATGGATGGGATAAAGGCTCAGCCACGAGCCAAACTAATTGAGGAAACCACCATCTAAATCGTAAAGGCAAAGCCACCAGGTTTAGATTAAAGGTATCCACTCGATTTAAGAAACTAAACTAGGTTGTTAAAGAGAGATTTTAAAGAGAACTAGAAGTTCAGCAATGGAGTTTTTTCATATCAGTGTTCAATGCCCTATAACCAGCAAGGGAGAGCCTTTAAATAAGCAGCTTGCTCCTTTTTTCTCACCTAAACTTGACTTAATGCTTAGGAAACCTCTCACTGAGGTTAGGCATAATCTGATCCCTAAACAGAAAGTGAGCTACGTGATTTGCAATTCATGAGTTAAGTTAATCAAGCTTAATTTACAGTGACTCAAGCCTAAACAAGATTAACTTATCAAACCAAGCAAGTTGCACATGTTGGAGAGAGAAAAGTCACTACTAATGTGACCTACATTGTGGCTAGCTAATTCGGATGAAGCTGGAGATCTTCCTCTTTGCTCATTGGTTAAGTGGCCTTCCAAAACCTAAAACCTCCTCATAATGGTGTCCGAGGTTGTTTGAGCTAACACAGAAGCAAGTAGGTAGGTGAGGAACCCCACTGATTTAAGCAAAATTATAGCTAAGTCAAAATAGTGTGTTTTAACTAGGATCGCCCAGATTTGCGTCCAACTTGTCCAAGTTGGCCAAACAAGCAAAGCGTAATTTAGGGATGATTTTAAGGCATGGGTAAATTCCTTTGGATGTTAAAATCTACCCCCAACCAAAAAATTAGTTCTAACTCGTCATTTAATCACAGAATGAGTCAATTCTTTAAACCGGTCAGTAAAGGACCAAAACTGCGAAGGTCTTGGTTTTACATCTTTTGCAAAAGTTGCCTTAATCATAAACCAAGATGGACTTTTTCGTTAATAGTAGGCTTCCGAAGAAATCTAGAACAGTAGAACTATGCCATAGCAAGGCGTCGAAACACAAAGGAAAATGTTATCCAAAACCGTGGTAGGTTATGGACTAGTAAACGAGAACAGGATCCGGATTTGAGTTCCTATCGCTTAATTACCTTGAATTTCTTTGTCCTGATTTATGCCTAGAACTTGATTTGGATTAAGGGAGGCCTCTGCTTTACATCAACCTCTATTTCTTGAAGAGGATTTACCCTTAAATCCGAAGGGTTTTCAAAACAGTCCTCCACATAAGGACTTAGCTCGTCGATGTTAAATGTGGCTAAAATAGCCATATCTCCTGGCAATTAAAGCTTGTAGGAATTGTCTCCTATCCTTTCAATGATCTTGAATGCTCCATCCCCCCCTTGACATAATCTTATTCTTCCTTTTGGATGGAAATCTCACTTTTTTGAGGTGAAGTAAAACTAGATCCTCAGGCTAGCACTCTAGCTGCTCGTAGTGCTTGTTTACTTTTGCCTTGTAAACGGCATTCATCTTCTCAGTATGTCCCCTAATTTGCTTATGCAGTTTCTTCATTTCCTTGGCCCTTATTTCAGTATCATGGCTAACATGTGACTCACTTTCAAAAGGTGAATGTTTAGTAGTATAAGAAGGAGCCCTATTATGAGCAAACTAACCATATAGCAGCTTCAAATCCCAACCCTTCAAACTTTTGGTAACCAAACTCCTAAGCAAGGTAGTAGGAGTCTAGTTAGTTAACTTTATTTGCCATTAATTTGGGGGTCATAGACCGTAGTAAACTAAATTTTAGTACCAAGCAACCTCCACAAAATCCTTTAGAAATGAGGCAGGAATTTAGAATCCCTATCAAAAGTGATGGTCGTAGGTACACCATATAACCTAATAAGCTATCTAAAATAGAGCTTAGCAATATGTGATGCATCATTAATTTTGTGGCATGGAATGAAATGAGCCACTTTGGAAAACCTATCCCCAACTACCATAATTGCATCCTTCCCTCTTTACATTCTAGGAAATGCCATAACAAAATCAGTACTTGCATCATCCCAAGGTCTTCACGGCATGGATAATGGGGTGTACAAACCTTGGTGGAATCGGTTTATTGACTTGTGGCAAGTAGAATAAGCTGTGATTACCTTGTGTAAGTCTCCTCCTATTTTAGGCCAGCAAAAATTCCCCTTGAGGATGCCAATGGTCTTGTTTAGAGCAAAGTCACTAGCTAGTGTATCCCTATAAGCCTCTCGGACCAATAGCTCTCTTAAAGAGCCCTTTTGAATACAAAGCTTGTTACCATTAAACAAGTATCGTTCCTAAACAGTGTAAGGGTTGTTCTTTGGTGTCTCCTCTAGGATCTCCTTGAAATGTAGATCCCCTTTGCAAAGCTTCTGGACAGAATGGAAATCATGGACTTTAGCTTTTAAAAGAAAAAGTAATGCATACCTTCTAGAAAGTGCATCCGTGACCACATTCTCCTTCCCACTCTTGGGCTTTTGTAAGTAAAGTTGATGACTACAAGGATTCCACCCACTTGGGATGTCTTAGATTTAATTTATGCTCGCCATTAATGTACTTGAAAACTTAGTGATCAGAATATAATACAAAAGGCCTGGCTTTAAGTTAATGAACCTAACAAGTTGATGCTCTTATAATAGCATATAACTCTTTATTGTAGGTGCTATAGTCGTATCTTGAACCATTGAGGTTTTCACTAAAATAGGTAACAAGCCTCTTGGACTAGCGTAGGGCGGCCCCAATCCATACTCTACTTGCATCATACTCTAGGTTAAACAGATCGTCAAAGTTTTGAAGTGTTGCAATGGGTGCTTATCATAGCTTTTGTTTGATCATCTCAAGGCTATTTTGCATAGCCTTTGTCCACTCAAATGCTCCTTTCTTGATGCACTCAAATGCTCCTTGCTTTGATCAACCTTGATCCTTTGGATGAAACCTTATAACTAAGGAATTATGGAGTCACACTCCTCTATTATGGCATGCAGTTTCTATCCCATCAAAACCTGGAAAACTTATCATAGATGCTCTTTCTGATCCCCTTCATTTCAAAATGAACCAAAATTCATCAAAGTATATAACAAAAAAGTGACTAATAAATAGTTTAAATACTTCATTCATTAGTCTCATGAAAGTACTAGGAGTATTAGATAACCTAATTGGCATGATAAGTCATTGATACAACCCATGCTTAGTTTTAAAGGCTGTTTTCCATTCATCTCCATCTCTTTTTCTTATTTGGTGACAGTAAGTTCTTAAAGTAACCCCAGAAAACAATCAGGCACCATGTAACTCATCTCTCATGTCATCAAGCCTAGGAATAGGATACCTGTACTTGACTGTGATGCTATTAGTGACACAAACTATTAACACACATCCTCATGGCTCCATCATTTCTAGCACGAGTAAAGTTGGCACACAATAAGGACTCATACCTTTCCTTATGTAACCCCTATCAATAAGCTCTTGAACCTGACATTGGAGCTCCTTGGTTTCTGTTGGGTTGCACCCATAGGCTGGCTTATCCAGTAGGGATGAACCGAGTAGTAGATTAACATGGTGCTTTGTGCCCCTCACTAGAGGTAATCCTGGGGTTAGATCACTAGGGAATACATTCACAAACTCTCAGATAAGTGGTTGAGCAAGGGGATGTAAGGGTGTCTATGCTTTTTTGACACAAGAAAGGAAAAAACTAGTTTGCCTTTGCCTGTGGACATCTCTACTGGTGTTTCATTAAGAAATAATGCCTTCTCACTTATGTTTCAATCCCCTTGGTTAGTCTTGAAACTCTGCATTTGGCTAAAGGGTAAGGGGGTTAGGGTGTAGCTTCACCCTTTCACTTTAAAGGTGTAAGTACTGGTTGTATCGTTATGAATGTAACCATTGTCAAACTACCATGGCCTCCCAAGTAGTAAATCACATGCATCCATAGGTAATATATCACAAAGTATTTCATCACTAAAGTTACCAATGGTATATGCATTTAAAACTTGTTTGGTCATGTGAACCTCAATTCCCTTTATGAGCCGTTGTAGTGCATATGGAGGATAATAGGGGACTATCGCTAGCTTATGTTTATTAACTGAATGGGTTAAAGCAACATTAATATAACTACCGCCATCAAATATCAAGTTATATACCTTTCCTGGAATTACACACCATAAGTGAAAAATGAGCTCCCTTTGGTTTTCCTACTTTGGACTCTCTATGCTGTGTAATACTCTTTTAAGGACCTGAAACTCCCCTACTTTAGGAGTCAGAATAGTGTCCTCCTCCTCTTCTTCAACTTCTTCTTTACTTGGCTCAATAACGATTTGGTCAATCTGCTGTATTTATTTGATGGTTCCCTCCCATTTGGACATTTAGATTGGAAAAGGCCATAATCTGACATTTGAAGGACCTCTTATCTTTAACTTGCTTAGGGAATTCCCTAACAATACCTTTACCTTTATCTGTCCTTTCATCTCCTTTTGGCTGAATTTCAGGTTTAGGGTTAGAGTAGGGCTTAGATGGAAGGTTAGGCCATGAGTATGAGCTTGTGCATGGCTTTTTGTTTTTAGCATACTTCTCTACTTTGATAGCCAACTTACAAACATCATCAAAACTCCAATAAGGATGAAGATCAACCTTTTCAAGAATGTTTTGGTCTAACCCCTTTAAAAACCTAACCATGGCTTTTTTTAGTCCCTTCTCTACCCCACTCCTAATCTTAAGTTGCTCAAACTCTCTGATATACTCCTTCACACTCATTCAACCTTGGTTTAAAGAGAATACTATTAGATAGAGATTTTTTTTTTAATAATCTTCCGGTAAAAATTTCTTAAATATCAACGTTTTCATTTTGGACAATGTGGGGATCTGTGACTTCGCCTCTTTAGCTCTCTGCGGTTTAGTATTTCCATACTAAAGGGATGTACAATTCTTAAGCTTAATAATGGAAACCTTAAATGCTTTCTCATCAGAATAGCCTTTAATATCAAACAATCTTTCCCAAGTTTGAATCCATTGTAAGTACACATCTGGGTTTAATTAAACCTTAAATTCAGGGGGATCAAACTTCATACCCCTAAAGTCATCTTCATTGTTACTTGGTGCCCTTCTTCTCCCGCAAGGTGAATGTTCATCTTGGGATAATAATGAATAATCTAGGGTTGGGTCATCCCTTTGCTGTTCACGCTCTCTTTTCATTCCATCTCTGAGGTCATCCCTAGATCTGTCCACAACATCAGCTAAGGTAGTAGTGAGGGTTTAGACGTCCCTTTGGAGTTGGAGTATAGCATTCCCTCCCTAACTTATGATCTTCCGAAAGGCTTGGTCCCCTAGGGACCCTTGTTTGAGAAGGATCAACCTCCTACCTTTCAGACGTGACTTAAGAATGTAGGTTGTTTGAGGAGCCTAGGTTCTTTTGTGGTTGGTTTTGTTTTTGGGCATAAGGGGTTCATTACAAGGCGTGGGAAATGTTTTTGGAAAGAATGTGGCCTTATAAAAATAGAGTATCACTAGGAACACAAATATGAACTCACCAGGTAATACTCTAATACCACTGTGATCATGAGCTTAATTAAAACTCAAGCCAACTTCCTGGGTTTGGTTCTGGGATTGAATTAGCAAAGACACCAACAAGAACTAAGGCATATGGATGGGATAATGGCTAGGCCACCACCCAAACTAATTGAGGAAACCATCCTCCAAACATTCTAGCTTTGCCATACTTGGAGAAAGTCTTTGAAGTTGAATGTGATGCATCAGTTGTTGGAATAGATGGTGTTCTTACTCAAGATGGTAAACATTTGCCTTCTTTAGTGAGAAATTATGTGATTCAAGGCAAAAGTATTCCACCTATGACGAGGAGTTATGCAATTGTGCGATATTTAGAACACTGGAGTCATTAGCATGTGGTTAGTGAGTTCATTTGCATTCTAATCATGATGCTTTGAAGTATATTCAAGGCCAACACAAGTTAATTAATAGACCTTATAGACCTAAAATGAGTGCACTCTAGTTCTCCTTTCATTCTGGGGGTACAAAAGCCCTCGTAAAAACCTGTCGCCGAGGGAAATAAATGCTATAAAATGAGTAGGAAAGAATAAATGTTGTGGTTATAAATCAAAATTTAAGAACTTACCCTAACCGTTGGTCTGTTTGACTTGGGAACCCAATCACACCTATGAAGAGCTCCCACCTAGAGGGAGTGAATCTCTAAAAATGAGTGCAAAAAGAATGAATGGCCCCTTCACATATCAAGAATGTTACCAGAACCGAGAACTAACTTTAACTCTAGTTTTCGTTTCATTTGGGGTTTTATTTACACCAACAAATAGCTCTCACAAAAACAAAACATTGCCCCAAATGAGTGCGAGAGAGTAGAAGGCGTGGTTGTAAATTAAGGACCTCATCGAAGTCAAGAACATGCTTTAATTGTAGATTTCTTGTCCATTTGGGGCTCCGCTTAAACCTACAAATAGCTCCCCAAAAGGGAAAAGAATATTAATGCACTCACTTGAGGGCAAAAGAATGAAAGTACGGCTATAAATAAAGAACCCTAGCTCTGATACCAAATCTGTAACGGCCTCAAATTAAACATGTTTCACTGTTTGCAATCACTATTCTCTTCCCTCAACGTCAGCTGATAAACCCAATGATCGGGGCGTTACTACCGTCTAAAAGGACAATGCTTGAAGCATGTATACTAGAAATAACATAGTTTGGCATAACTTCAACCATACACATTCATATATGATCAAACCTTATACAGTCAACTGTTAGCCAACATAAGGTTATATATTATAGTGAAATAATTCACCACTTAATCTACACCTCTATCCACTTAAGATTTTGAAACACTGTTTCAAAATATGCATGCACTATATCACCATTGATCCATCCAAATTCGCTTGCTCAACTTATTTTTTTCAGCAGGTTTGCTAGCATGAGGGTGATTCATTGAGCATTTGCCTAAAACAAAACATAAAAAACATTTTGAACTGTGAGCCGAAGCTCATTACATGTATTCCTATCTTATTAAAGATCTCTACATAAATTAGTTGGGTGCCCGCTTTTCAATTCATTTTAAGTTAAAAGAGTGAATGTGATGAATGTAAACTGCAATTGCAACCCCTTGATACTATTACGATCTATGGATGGGTACACACCTGCCAGGCCGACTAGGGAACCTGGCTTAGAGTTGTGCGCGAAATTGAAGGGTAATGCCCTATAATGGATAACTGATGGGGTCACTAATTATGTGATAAATCACTGATTAAATTCATTCATTGATGTACCTATCAAAACATTATAATTTTGGTAAATACATGCTGATTTCTAAAGATATAGGCAATGAACGTACCTGAAGTCTTTAAAATACAATCTCACTTGATAATACTTATGAACAATGGCAAACAATAAACTAGGCCCTAATTCTGTTTGAGAAATGTAATTATAGGTATATATAATTAGTAAATAACGCCGACATTCATAATTTGTAACTGTAATAGAAATTTATTGAAAGACATCCGTAACTCAAATAATTCAATAGAAGATAAGTTATATCAAAATGATTTGAAATCAAATGAATTAGGGCAATTTAACTCAAAGTGAAATAATGCTGGAATAAAACTGATCAAGATAGAATAATTGAGATCATAAAAGAAAGACTTTGACGGTTATAATTGATCACTGGTTTTTTGATATTTTAGAGATGGATAAGAAATGTTCGAGGGATGGAGGAATATGGGCTTGAATATACTTTTCAATTAGGGTGTAAATGAGTGCACTCTATTACGCCAAGTATATTCAAGGCCAACATAAGTGCAATATGGCAACTCTAACTATAACAGACCTTGGCGCTTGAGCTTATGACACGGATAGCCCCAGCACCTTCTGGAACTCTCATAAAGTTAATAAATTAGCAGATAGGGTGGGCAATGCAATCCTAAAGTATATGATGAAAAGTGTGACCCAGTGGAGCTAGGAGCATGGATTAGAGGGATAGAAAAGATTTTCACAATAGTGGAGGTTACAAAGGATGAAAATAATGAACATTGGGATGTTTTACCTAACTGCAGAAGCCGATATTTGGTAGAACACTGTTAGGGACAGGCTCTTAGGGCCTGACCTCACTTGGAATAGATTTTTAGAAGAACTGAGAGTCAAATTCCTTGTAGTTGTGTTTCCAATGGCAGAAGGAAAAAGAATTTATAGAACTAAAGATGAGTGGTAGTATGACTGTGATGCAGTATGCTAGTAAATTTGTAGAACTATCCAGGTTTGTTTAGGAGGTTGTATCATCTGAAAAGCTGAAGATAAGGAGATTTGAAGAAGGATTAGCTTTCTATGTTGGCGACTAGCTAGCTGGTCAACTGATCCTTGCTTGTCAAGGGCTATATAAGCGAACAGCTCAAGTGGAATGAGTGAAGGCTAAATCATGGACCTTGAACCCCATTTAATCAGAAAAGGAGGTAGACCAAACAGGGAGCTCCAAGCGAGAGTATAAACCAAAAGAAATGGATGTCTTGACTTCTTTTGTTGCTCAACCTTATGAGCAAGCACAAAACTTCATCAAAAGTAGTATAAGCCTGAAAATTAACTACATTAGCATACATAGGATCAAGACCTCCTAAGTTCCTAACTATAGTTTGCTCTTCGGGTTCTTGAAGATCGCACTTAATAATAAGCTTTTCAAGCTCACGAGTCTACACCTCTACATTTAGGTTACCTTGCGTTAAGTTGTGGAGTTGAGAATAACAATCTTGAACGTAAGCTGGGGGTAGAAATCAGGCCTTAAGCTTGGCTTTCACCTTTTCCCACATTCTGATCTTTGTCTTCCTCTCTCTAACTCGTTTGGCATATAGGTCTGTCCACCAAAGGGAGGTGTATTTTTTGATCCTTAAAGCCACTAGTTTCACTTTCTTATCTTAAGAAACATCCTTGTATTAAAAAACACGCTCAACTATATGCATCCAATCTAAGAACTCTTCAAGATCAAGCTTGCCTTCAAACTCCGGGATTTCAACCCTAAAGTCATCGGGGTTAGCTTGAAACCTTGGTTCTGGTCTAGCCATTCTCAAGGGTTCATCCTCACTAGATGAATCCACATTATAGCTAAAGATTTTTTCTTGTCTTCTAGGATCAGATTGGAGGGGTTCTTTAATCATTTTCTACTTTTGCTTCAAAACGGCTCCAAGTTATTTTCTCAAGGAATCATTTTGAGCTTGGAGTTCTTGATCATGTTGAGCCCCCTCATTGATTTTCCTCATCAGCAGCTCATTTTGGGCTAAAAGTGATGGGTAATTCTTCATTGAAGTGAGATTGCATTTTAAAGACTTCAGGTATGTTCATTGTGTGTATCTTTAGAAATCAGCATGTATCTATCAAAATTATAATGTTTTGGTAAGTACTTCAATGAATCGGTTTAATTAGTGATTTATCACATAATTAGTGATCCCATCAGTTATCAGCTACAGGGCATTGCCCTTCAGTTACTTGTGCGGCTTTAGGCCAGGTCCCCAGTCGGCTTGGCAGGTGCGTACCTATCCATAGATCGTAATAGTATCAGAGGGTTTACTATCAAATAATAAGTAGCAATTGCAGTTTACATTTATCCCATTCACTGTTTTAACTTAAAATGAATTGCAAAGCGGGTGCCCAACCAATTTATGCAGATATCTTTAATAATATAGGAATGCATGTAATGAGCTTGGGCTCACATTTCAAAATGTTTTTCCTGTTTTGTTTTGGGCAAATGCTTAGTGAATCGCCCTCATGCTAGTAAACTAGATGAAGAAAATAAGTTGAACAAGGGAATCTGGAGGGATCAACGATGACATAGTACATGCATATTTTGAAATAGTGTTTTGAAATTTTCAATGGATGGAGGTGTAGATTATGTGGTGAATTATTTTACTATGGTATATAAACCTTAAGTTGGCTAACAGTTAAATCTATATCGTTGAAACTATGCCAAACTATATTATTTCTAGCACACATGCTTCAAGCCTTATCTTTTTGGATAGCGACAATGCCCCAATCATTGGGTTTATCAGCTGAAATTAAGGAAATTTGAATAGTGATTGCAACAGTAGAACATGTTTAATTTTGGGGCGTTACAGATTTGGTATCACAGTTAGGTTGATTTTATTTGATGGGGTATTGAATATGTAAAGTAGAGATTGGAGGGTGAGAAGGTTGCTTAGTGAAGTTTATTAATATATCATTAGAGATTTATGGCATTAGAGATTTATGATAGTAGAAATGCCTGTTTATCACTCCTATGTTCTTCACTTATGTTCCTCCTTATTAGAGGGATCGATATACACTGAATATAATGTTAGGTACTTCTGTGGCCATTCACATCTCCTTACTATATGCTAGTGCTGTAACCCACCTGCAGACCCCATTTCTGAGTTCCATAGTGTAATGGCCCATATACGTAGGTTGTTATGGACCTTATCTACAATTAGCCCTTGGGTCGAGTTTAGGACCCGATATTATGACTTTATGATAACTCAAGCCTTGGGTTGGGATGAACCTGGATTTCAGTTTCACGAGGCTTAGGTTAACATTATCACCGAGCTGTTATTAGGTGAGGAGTCTGAGTTGAAACAAAAGAACACGGACATTTCGAAGTATACATTTTTATTACATTTTATATCTCCCCTAGCATCGCCATCGACACCAAGCACTCCTCAGTCGCCTGACAACTCAAAGCCATCAGGACCTAGAGAGGGGATCCCTGTATCTGATGGATCAAGTGAGATTCACATTGTTATAGATTTCCCTAATACACCATAGTATGCTATGATGATGACCACATCATAGAAGACTCCGAGAAGGAACTAGAATTGGAGGACCATGAGCTTGATCATGATGATGAGAATGCAGAGATTGATACGTTAGACAGCAGTTTTAACTCAGGCGAGCAACCTAGGGATGGGTCTAACCTAGATTATGATCTATTTGGGGATCATTAGATTGATTTTTATTATATGTTGACATCTCAGATAGATTACTTTTTTATCCCACATGTATATAGCATAACCAGTCGGAATAGATGAATTTTACGAAGGTTATGACATTGCATATAGTAAGCTAGGCCTTTCTGATTCTGTTGACCAGTCCCGCCAAGTTCTGGGCATTTAGCAGACTTAATCTTTTAGGGCTAAATAGTGTTTTAGTTAGGAGGTGGGTGTAAAGGCTTAAATTAGGTGGTTAGTTGCTGTGATATTCTTTGTGGAGCCATGTATATGTGCGTACATAAGCAGTTATGGCAATGATATTATGAAACTTGGTGTTATGTTTTAATAATACTTGTGCCGTGCTAGTTGTATATGTTGTGTATATATATCTTATATGCTGGTTGTAGTCAGTTGACTAAATTACTCACCTGAGTAGATAGTTAGAAGATCAGAATATGTGTAATACAGTACAGAAACGCACGTGGAAGAAAATTCAGATCATGGTTAGGGGTCAGGTGACCAAGTGCTGTGTAATATGCCAATAACCCTTAGTGGAATGCCCTCAATGTGGGGAAGTGAGTGTCCAAAAATGAGTGGAAGAAGAATGAATGGTGCCTTCACATATCAAGAATGCTACCAAAACTGAAAACTAATTTTAACTCTAGTTTTCTTTTCATTCAGGGTTGTATTTACACCCACAAAAAACTCTCACAAAGAGAAAAAACAATTGCCCCAAATTAATGCAAGCGAATGAAAGTTATGGCCAAGAACCAAGGACCACACCAAATTGAAGAGCTTGCTTTAAGGCTAGTTTTCTTTTTCATTTGGGGCTCAACTTGCACCCATAAACATGCCCAAAGAAAGAAGGAATACAAATTGCCCAGGTTGAGTGCAAAAGAATAAAAGTATGCCATAAATAAAGAACCTAACAGATGAATTTTGCACAGGTTATGATATTGCATATAGTTAGACAGGTTTTTCCGATTGTGTTTACTAGCCCAGCTAACTTCTGGGCATATGGCAGACTTAATCTATTAGGGCTAAATAGAATTTTAGTTAGGCGGTAGGTGTAAAGGTTGACCTTGGGTGGTTAGTTGACGTGATATTCTTTGTGGAGCCATGTATATGTATGTACACAAGCAATTATAACAATGATATAATGAAACTTGGTGTTATGTTTTAATAATACTTGCGTCGTGCTAGTTGTATCTGCAAATCGAGAGCCTCACTAAGCTTGAGAACTTTCTTTAACTCGAGTTTCTCCAACTACTGCAACAAAATGCTCCGAAAAATGGAATCAGTCCCAAAAAAAATCGAAAGGCACAGCTATAAATCAAGAACATTGCTAAACTTACGAATTTTCTTTAACTCTAGTTTTCTACAACTACACCTACAAAGTGCTTTTAAAAAGGGAATACAAATGCACTAAAATGAGTGCAAGGAATGAAAGATGCAACCACAAATCAAGAACCTCCCCAAACTTGAGAGCTTCAACTCTAGTTTACGCTTCATTTGCGGCCCCAATTACACTCACAAAGATCTCCTAAGTAGAGAATACGAATGCACTAAAACGTGAGGAAAAGAATAAAAGCAAGGCGATAAATCAAGATCCTAGCCAAACTTAAGAAAAGGCTTAAATGCTTGTTCACTTTACAATTAGGCGGTAAATGACCCCTGTAAAGGGTTGTCATCAAGAGAAAACAAATTTTGTAAAATAATTACAAAAGAATAAATGTTACGGTGACAAATTGACGCTGTAGTCATACAAATGGTATGGGCAACAATTGCACTTGTGAAGAGCTGCCAATAAGCGGAAAAAAATGACTGAAAAAGGAGTGGAAAAAATGAATGGAGTCACTACAAATCAAGAATCTGGTTAAACATAAGAACTAACTTTAAAGTTATCTATTTTGATTTGGAGCTCCAATTGCACCGGAGAATAGCTACAAATCGAGAGTAAGTGAATATCTATAAAAGAAGTGCAAAAAGAATGAATAGTGTATCCACAAATAAATAAACTTACCAAACTGGGAGCTAACTTTATCTCTAGTTTTCTTTCATTTTGGGCTCCAATTACACCAGCGAAGAACACTCACAAAGAGAAAATGGTTGCCTTAAATGAGTCCCAAAGAATGAAAGCTCTAGCTGCAAATCAAGGAACTCGCCTAACTCAGGAACTCTAACTATAGCTTTCTCCTCATTTGGAGTACCACTTGCACAGACAAAGGGCTCCCAAAAAGAGACTATGAATGCACTAAAATTAGTATAAAAGAATGATAGTATGGCAATAAATCACGAATATACCCAAACATAAGAATATACATTAACTCTTTTTTACTTTCCTTTAGGGAGTTAACTAGTGAATGAGATGAATTTAAAACTACAATGTTAATTATTATCGAGTAGTGAACACTTTGTAACTGTCATGATCGATGGATAGGAGCACACCTACCAAGCCGATCGCGGGTCCCCGTATGAGGCAACGCAGGTAACTAAAAGGCGAATGCTCAGTACATGCATTGTTGTATTATTAAATGATCATCGAAAGATTGGTTGGGCCCACTCTGTAATTCATTTTGAGTTCCTTTAGGTCTTAAGCAATCCAAGAATAAAATCCATGCTCACATCAGCCCAAGGAGGTGTGGGAATAGGCAGGTGTGTGTAAAGGCCATGGGGCAGAGAATGACTCGCCATACCTTCTTAGGATGTCCTGTACATCCTTTTCTATGACTGGCCAATGGTAGTACTCCCTTAGCATGGTGAGTGTCTTGTTTTCTCCATAATGGCCAGCTAGTGAACCTCCATGCACTTCTCTAATTAGAAGCCCTCTTGTGTTACACCTTGGTACACACAGCCGTATACCCATGAAATGAAACCCTTCTTGGACTAGAAAATCACCTTTGGGGTGCTTTAAACAAATGACAAACAACTCCTTTAAGTCTCCATCTTCAACATGCACAGCTTTTAGATGCTCAAAACCAAGTGCACAAGTATCTAGTTGAAACAAAAGTAGATACGTCTGAGATAGAGCATCGGCACCTTGATTGAGCCCTCCAGACTTGTGCTTGATTATAAAGTGAAAGGATTGGAGAAATGCAACCCATTGGCATGATGTGAGTTTAACTTATGTTGGCCTTAAATGTACTTCAAAGCTTCATGATCAGAATGTGATATAAACTCACTTGCAATCACACAATGACTCTAATGCTCTAAGCACCTTACGATAGCATAAAACTCCTTATCATAGATGCAAAGCGATCGATAATAAATACGGTAGGGACTAGTAGTCTATGGTATTGTATTTGATGTTATATAAGTCATATGAAACTAGAGAAACCATACCATGCAAAGAGGTTATTTTGTCATCTAACTGATTTCAAGATTTTGAGAATTTAGGTGGGCCACTACACACGAGGTGGACATGGGGACATTCCTAATTTAAATAGGGTTATAACCATGAAGTTACGGATGTGGTTGGGGGTAATTTAGATATTCAAGGCACAGACTTAAGGACTCATGCCAAACTAACTTAAGTAAAAGCAAAAGATAAATGGGGAACCTCTCCAATTTGAACCTAGAAGACAAGAACAAGTCTTTAGTCATAACAAGGATTCATCTAGTGATGATGGACCTTTGAGAAAGGTTGGATCAGAACCACGACTTCAAGCAAATTCCAATGATTTCAAGGTTAAAATCCCGATGTGTGAAGGTAAGCTTGATCCTGAAGAATTTTTGGATTAGATGCATACAATTGAGCGTGTTTTTGAGTACAAATATGTTCCTGAAGACAAGAAGGTGAAATTGGTGGCTTTAAAGCTCAGAAAATATGCCTCCCTTTGGTGGATAAACTTGTGTGCTAAACAAGTTAGAGAAAGAAATTCCAAGATCATAACGTTAGAAAAGATGAAATGCAAGTTCAAGGCTTAATTTCTACCCCCAACCTATATTCAAAATTGTTATTCTCAACTTCATAATTTAACCCAAGGCAACCGAAATATGGAAGAATAAACACGTGAGTTTGAGAAGCTTGTAATCAAGTGTGATCTCCAACAGCCTAAAGGTGGAGCCCCAAATGAAAAAGAAAACTAGAGCTAAAGTAAGTTCTTAAGTTTGGCGGGGTCTTCGAATTATAGCCACTTCTTTCATTCCTATGCACTTGCTCGGAGCAATTATTCTCCTTTTGTGGGAGCTATTAGTGGGTGAAAGTAATGCATCAAATGAAAGAAAACTAGAGTTAAAGTTAGTTCCTAATTTTGGTAAGATTCTTGATTTGTGGTGACACCATTCACCCTTTCGGAACTAATTTTTGGGCATTTACTTCCACTTGATAGGAGCTCTTTGTGGGTGTAATTGCACCTCCACATGAAAATAGAACAATGGTTAAATTTAGTTCTTATATCTTCATAAGATTCTTGATTTGTAGCCACACCGTTCACTCTTTTCCGCGCCCTTTAAACCATTTGTTTCCTCTTGTTAGGAGATCCTTACGGGTGTGATTATTACACTAAATGAAAATAGAACTTGAGCTAAAGTAAGTTCCTAAATTTGGCTTCATCCTGAGTTTGTAACGTCAACATTTATCCTTTTGCACTCATTTAAAGGAATTTGTTTTCTTTATGTGGCAGCTCTTTGCGGGTGTTACTGACACCCTTAATGAAAGGTGGACAAGAGTTAATATATGTTCTTATATTTGGGGATATTCGTGATTTATCTCCACACTGTCATTCTTTTGCACTCATTTTAGTGCATATGTATTCGCTTTTTGGGAGCTCTTTGTCTGTTCAAGTGGAACTCCAAATGAAAAGAAAGTTATAGGTAAAGTAAGTTCTTGAGTTACAAAGACCTCTCAGGTACAGAATACAAATGCACTAAAATGAGCGCAAAAGAATAAAAGCAAGGCAATATATCAAGAACCTAACCAAACATAGGAACTGGCTTAAATGCTTGTTCACTTTTTAATTAAGGGGTAAATGACGCCTGCAAAGGGCTGTCATCAAGGGAAAACAAATGCCTTAAAATAAGCTCCTAAATTTAGCGACATCGCCAGTTTGTAACTGCAACATTTGTCCTTTTACACTCATTTTGAGACAATTATTTTTTTTTTGGTGGTAGCCCTTTGCGAGGGTTATTGACCCCTTTATGGAAAGTGGACAAGAGTGAATGTATGTTCTTATGTTTGGCCACATTCTTGGTTTATCGCCACACTATCATTCTTTTGCACTCGTTTTAGTGCATTTGTATTCTCTTTTTGGGGGCTTCTTGTGTGTGTAAGTCGGGCTCTAAATAAAAAGAAAACTATAGGTAACGTAAGTTATTGAGTTAGGCAATCTCCTCGATTTACAGCCACAGCTTTCATTCTTTTGCACCCATTTGGGGTAACGATTTTCTCTTTGTGGGAGTTCTTTGTTGGGGCAATTGGAGCCCAAAATCAATGAAACCTAGAGTTAAAGTTAGTTCCCAGTTTGGAAGGATTCTTTATTTATCAAGACAGCATTTGTTCTTTTTGTACTCTTTTATGGGTGTTGACTTCCTCTCGGTTTGCAACTCTTCATAGGTCTAATTGGAGTTCCAAATGAAAACAGATAAGGGTTAAAGTTAGTTCTTATGTTTAACCAGATTCTTGATTTATAGTGACCCCATTCATTCTTTCCTCTCTTTTTCGATCATTTTTTTCCTCCTATTAGCAGCTCTTCACAAGTGCAATTAGTCCCCAAAATGAAAACAAAACTCAAGTTAAAAGCGGGTTAGTAAATTTGGGTACGTCCTTGATTTGTGACCACAATATTTATTCTTTTGCAGTTATTTTAAGGCATTTGTTTTCCCTTGATCACATCCCGTTGTAGAGGCTATTATGCCCTAATTGAAAAGTGAACAAACATTTAAGCAAAGTCTTAAGTTTTGCTAGGTTCTTGACTTATCGCCTTGCTTTCATTCTCTTGCACTCATTTTAGTGCATCTGTATTCTTTACTTAGGAGATCTTTGTGAGTGTAATTGAGGAGCCAAATGAAACGTAAACTAGAATTGAAGCTCTCAAGTTTGATGAGGTTCTTGATTTATAGTTAGATCTTTCGTTTTTTGCACTCATTTTAGTGCATTTACAGTCCCTTTTTAGGAGTGCTTTGTGGGAAAAGTTGGAAAAAACTAAAGTTAACGAATGTTCTCAAGTTTACTGATGTTCTACATTTATAGTCACACCTTTTGTTTTTTTATTGATTCCCTTTTTTGTAGCGCGACGTTGGTGTTACAGCAGAAAACTCGAGATAAAGAAAGTTCTTAAGTTTAGCGAGGCTCTTGATATGTAGCCACACCTTTCATTTTTTTTGCACTCATTTTAGGGCATTTGATTTGTCTTTGTTGGTGTGATTAGAGACCCAATTGAAAATAAAACTAGAGTTAAAGTTAGTTCTTAATTTTGGTAAGATTCTTCATTTGTGGAGACTCACTAGTTATAAATGGCATAGTGAAGCATGCTTTGTACTTAGGTTTCATTTAAGCTAGTTTTAGGTTTAGTTAGAGTTTTCATAAGCATGAAGAAACCTCTAATCTTTTCTAACCATCAAGGGAAAGTTTGCACAAGGACAACAAGGAACTCACTTTGTATACACACACTGAGTATTGAATGAAAAGTCCAGCATTGCTCCTTAGGCCGAAACTGAAATCCTTTACTTACGTATCCCAGCTTTGGCCGAGTTAGCTGGTGATTAAGTGAGTCTTAACTCTTGTTTAGGTGTTATTTCTATACCCTGATCAAGGTTAGGGGCCCTAATCTTGTTCTTGCTAGTGATATCCGTATCCAAGAATAGGTTTAGATTCAATTTATCCGTTACATTGCTTTTGGATTCACTGAAAACTAGAGCCAGAATTCAGTTTGCATTCTTAGCGTACGTGCATGCATCAATTTTAGGCCTCTATTTGCACTTGGCGAGATTTGCAGTTGTGATTGGAGCCCCAAATCAAAACTGAAGTAGAGTAAAGTACGTACATATGTTTTTCTAGGTTTTCGACTTATAGCCACACTTTTATTCTTGTGCACTTACTTATTTTACGTCATTTGTATTCTCTTTTTTGGGAGCTTCTCTACGGGTGTAAGTGGAGCACAAATGAAACTGAAAACTATGGTTAAGTTAAGTTTGGCCGGGTCCTTGATTTATAGCCACATCTTTCATTACTATGCACTTGTTTGGGGCAATTATTTTCTTTTTGTGGGAGCTATTAGTGGATCCAAGTAAAACACCAAATGAGAGAAAACTAGAGTTAATGTTATAGTTCCCAATTTTGGTATGATTTTTGATTTGTGGAGACATCGTTCATTCTTTTTGCATTAACTTTTAGGCGTTGACTTCCTCTTGATGGGAGCTCTTTGTGGGTGTAATTGGACCTTAAGATGAAAACAGAGCATTGGTTAAAGTTACTTCTTATGTTTTCACGAGATTCTTTATTCATAGCCATACCATTCGTTCTTTTCCACTTCTTTTAAAGCATTTGTTTCCTCTTGTTGGGAGATCCTCAGGGCGTGATTAGACTAATAAATGAAAACAGAACTTGAGATAAAGTAAGCTCCCAAATTTGGTGACATCATCAGTTTGTAGCTACAACATTTGTCCTTTGATACTCATTTTAAGGGAATTCTTTTTTTATTGGTGGTAGCTCTTTATGGGGGTTATTGACCCCTTTATGAAAAGTGGATAAGGGTGAATGTATGTTTTTATGTTTCGCCACATTCTTGGTTTATCGCCACACTATCATTTTTTGCACTCATTTTACTGCATTTGTATTCTCTTTTTGGGAGCACTTTGTGTGTGCAAGTCGGGCGCTAAATGAAAAGAAAACTATAGTCAAAGTAAGTTCTGTAGTTAGGCGAGGTCCTCGATTTACAACCACAGCTTTTATTCTTTTGCACTCATTTAGGGCAACTATTTTCTCTTTGTAGGAGTTCTTTGTAGGTGTAATTGGAGCCCGAAATCAAAGAAAACTAGAGTTAAATTTAGTTCCCAGTTTGGAAAGATTCTTTATATGTGGACACACCATTCATTCTTTTTGCACTCTTTTGTGGGTATTCACTTCCTCTTGGTTTGCAACTCTTCATGCGTCTAATTGGAGCTCCAAGTGAAAATAGATAAGTGTTAAAGTAAGTTCTTATGTTTAACCAGATTCTTGACTTGTAGTGACTTCATTCATTCTTTCCACTCTTTTTTTTGTCATTTTTCCCTCTTATTGGCTGCTCTTCAAAAGTGCAATTAGTTCCCAAAATGAAAACAGAACTCCAGTTAAAAGTAAGTTATTAAATTTGGCTACATCCTCAATTTGTGACCACAACATCTATTCTTTTGCACTTATTTTAAGGCATTTGTTTTCCCCTAATGACATCTCCTTGCAGGGGTCATTTACGCCCTAATTGAAAAGAGAACAAGCATTTAAGCAAGTTCTTTAGTTTGGTGAGGTTCTTGGCTTATTGTCGTGCTTTTATTTGTGGAGACTCATCAGTTGTAAATGGCTTAGTGAAGCATGCGTTGTACTTAAGTTTCATTTAAGCCAGGTTTAAGTTTAGTTAGAGGTGTCCTAAGCGCAAAGAAACCTCTAATTCTTTCTAACTAATAAGGGAAAATATGTATAAGGACAACAAGGAACTCACTTTTTCTGCACGCATTGATTATTGAATGAAACTTCGAGCATTGCACTTGAAACTGAAACTGAAATCCTTTGCTTGCATATCCTAGTTTAAGCCGAGTCATGTGGTGATCAAGTAAGTCTTAACTCTTGTTTAGGTGTTGTTTCTGTACCCTAATCAAGGTTAGGGGCCCTAACCTTGTTCTTGGTGGTGATATCTGTATCCAAGAATAGGTTTAGATTCAATCTATCCTTTACATTACTTTTGGATTCACTTAAAACTAGAGCTAGAATTCACTTTGCATTCTTAGCTATACGTGCATCCATCAATTCTAGGGCATCTGTTTCCAGTTGGCGAGACTTATGGGTGCAATTGGAGCCTCAAATGAAAAGTGAACTAGAGTAAAGTAAGTACTTATGTTTTTCTACATTTTTGACTTATAGCCACTCTTTCATTCTTTTGCCCTCATTTATTTTTGGTCATTTGTATTTTTTTTTTATGGGAACTTGTTTATGAGTGCAAGTGGGGCCCCAAATGAAGCTAAAAACTACAGATAAGTTAAGTTCTTGAGTTAGGCTGGCGCTTAATTTATAGTCACATCTTCGATTACTATGCACTCACCTGGGGCAATTATTTTCTTTTTGTGGGAGCTATTAGTGGGTGCAAGTAAAGCGCCAAATGAAAAAAAAACTATAGTTAATGTTAGTTCAAAATTTTTATATGATTCTTGATTTATGGAGACACTGTTCATTCCTTTTTCTTTAACTTTTGGGCATTTACTTCCTGTGAATGGGAGCTCTTAGTGAGTGTAATTAGACCTCCACATGAAAATAGAGCAATGGTTAAAGTTGGTCCTGATGTTTTCCCGAGATTCTTGATTCATAGGCACACCATTCGTTCTTTTCCACTCCTTTTAAAGCATTTGTTTCCTCTTGTTGGGAGATCCTTACAGGCGCAATTAGACCACTAAATGGAAACAAAACTTGAGCTAAAGTAAGCTCCTAAATTTAGCGACATCGTCAGTTTGTAACTACAACATTTGTCCTTTTGCACTCATTTTAAGGCAATTATTTTTTTATTGGTGGTAGCCCTTTGTGGGGGTTATTGACCCCTTCATGAAAAGTGGACAAGAGTGAATGTATGTTCTTATGTTTGGCCACATTCTTAGTTTATTGCCACAGTATCATTCTTTTGCACTCATTTTAGTGCATTTGTATTCTCTTTTTGGGGGCTCCTTGTGTGTGCAAGTCGGGCTCGAAATGAAAAGATAACTGTGGTTAACGTAAGTTATTTAGTTAGCGAGATCCTTGATTTACAGCCATAGCTTTCATTCTCTATCACTCATTTGGGCAACTATTTTCTCTTTGTGGGAGTTCCTTGTTGGTGTAATTGGAGCCCAAAATCAAAGAAAACTAGAGTTCAAGGTAGTTCCCAGTTTGGAAGGATTCTTTATTTATGAAGACACCATTCGTTCTTTTTGCACTCTTTTGTGGGTGTTCACTTCCTCTCGGTTTGCAACTCTTCATGAGTCTAATTGGAGCAACAAATGAAAACGGATAAGGGTTCGAGTTAGTTCTTATGTTTAACCAGATTCTCGATTTGTAGCGACTCCATTCATTCTTTTCACCCTTTTTTGGTCATTTTTTTCCTCTTATTGGTAACTCTTCACAAGTGCAATTAGTCCCCAAAATGAAAACAGAACTCGAGTTAAAAGTAAGTCAGTAAATTTGGCTACGTCCTCAATTTATGACCACAACATTTATTCTTTTGCACTTATTTCAAGGCATTTGTTTTCCCTCGATTACATCTCTTTGCAGGGGTCATTACGCCCTAATTGAAAAGTGAACAAGCATTTGAGCAAGTTCTTAAGTTTTTCTAGGTTCTCGACTTATTACCTCACTTTCATTCTTTTGCACTCATTTTAGTGCCTCTGAATTCTCTACTTGGGAGCTCTTTGTGAGTGTAATTGGGGACCCAAATGAAACATAAACTAGAATTAAAGCTCTCAAGTTTGGCGAGGTTCTTGATTTGCAGTTACATCTTGTATTTTTTGCACTCATTTTTAGTACATTTATAGTCCCTTTTCAGGAGCGCTTTGTGGGTACAGTTGGAGAAAACTAGAGTCAATGAATGTTCTCAAGTTTAGTGATGTTCTGTATTTACAGACACACCTTTCATTTTTTTTTTGCTGATTCCCTTTTTTGTAGCATGTCATTGGTGTAGCTTAGAAAACTCGAGATAAAGAAAGTTCTTAAGTTTAGCTAGGCTCTTGATTTTTAGCCACACCTTTCAATTTTTTTGCACTCATTTTAAGGCATTTGATTTGTCCTTATTCGTATGATTGGACCCCACTTGAAAATAAAACTAGAGTTAAAGTTGGTTCTTAATTTTGGTAAGATTCTTCATTTGCAGAGACTCACTAGTTGTAAATGGCGCAGTGAAGCATGCTTTGTACTTAGGTTTCATTTAAGCTAGTTTTAAGTTTAGTTAGAGGTTTCATAAGTATGAAACACCTCTAATCCTTCCTAACCAGCAAGGGAAAGTTTGTATATGGATAACAAGGAACTCACTTTGTATACACACACTGAGTATTGAATGAAAAGTTGAGCATTGCACCGTAAACCGAAACTGAAACCCTTTACTTGCTTATCCTCGGTTATGCCGAGTGTTAGGTGGTGATCAAGTGAGTCTTAACTATTGTTTATGCGTTGTTTCTATACCCTATCAATGTTAAGGGCCCTAACCTTGTTCTTGGTGGTGATATCTTTATCCAAGAATAGGCTTAGATTCAATATATTCTTTACGTTGCTTTTGGATTCACTTTAAACTAGAGCTAGAATTCAGTTTGCATTCTTGGCTAACTTTGCGTTCTCTTTGAATATGGGTTGAGCGCACGTGCAACCATCAATTTTAGGGCCTCTGTTTCCACGTGGTTGGATTTGTGGGTGTAATTGGAGCCCCAAATGAAAAGTGAACTAGAGTAAGGTAAGTACTTATATTTTTCTAGGTTTTTGACTCATAGCCACTCTTTCATTTTTTTGCACTTATTTATTTTAGGTCATTTGCATTCTCTTTTTTGGGAACTTCTTTAAGGGTGCAAGTGGAGCCCCAAATGAAACTAACAGCTATAGTTAATTTAAGCTCTTGAGTTTGGCCGAGGCCTTGACTTATAGCCACATCTTTCATTGCTATGCACTCACTTGGGGTAATTATTTCTTTTTTCTGGTAGCTATTAGTTGGTGTAAGTAAAGCACCAAATGAAACAAAACTAGAGTTAATGTTAGTTCAAAATTTTTGTATGATTCTTACTTTATGGAGACACCGTTCATTCTTTTTACATTAACTTTTACGCATTTACTTCCTCTATGTGAGAGCTCGTTGGGGGTGTAATTGGACCTCCACATGAAAATAGAGCAATGGTTAAAGTTAATTTTTATGTTTTCGCAAGATTCTTGATTCGTAGCCACACTATTCATTCTTTTTCACTCCTTTTAAAGCATTTGTTTCCTCTTGTTGGGAGATCCTTACGGGTGTGATTAGACCACTAAATGAAAATAGAACTTGAGCTAAATAAGCTCCTAAATTCGGCTACATCATCGGTTTGTAACTGCAACATTTGTCCTTTTACCCTCATTTTCAGTCATTTCTTTTTTTATTGGGGGTAGCTCTTTGCGGGGGTTATTGACCCCTCGATGAAAAGTGGATAAGAGTGAATGTATGTTCTTATGTTTGACCACGTTCTTGATTCATCGCAACCCTATCATTGTTTTGCACTCATTTTAGTGCATTTGTATTCTCTTTTTGGGAGCTCTTTGTGTGTGCAAGTCGGGATCCAAATGAAAAGAAAACTATCATCAAAGTAAGTTCATGAGTTAGGCCAGGTCCTCAATTTACAGCCAAAGCTTTCATTCTTTTGCACTCATTTAGGGCAACTATTTCTCTTTGTGGGAGTTCTTTGTTAGTGTAAATCGAGCCCGAAATGAAAGCAAACTAGAGTTAAAGTTAGTTCCTAGTTTGGAAAGATTCTTTATTTATGGAGACATCATTGATTCTTTTTGCACTCTTTTGTGAGTATTCACTTCCTTTTGGTTTACAACTCTTCATAGGTGTAATTGGAGCTCCAAATGAAAACAGATAAGGGTTAAAGTTAGTTCTTATGTTTAACCAGATTCTTGAGTTGTGGCCACTCCATTCATTCTTTCCACTATTTTTCGATCATTTTTTTTCCTCTTATTGCCAGCTCTTCGCAAGTGCAATTGGCACCCAAAATGAAAACAGAACTCGAGTTAAGAGGAAGTTAGTAAATTTGGCTACGTCCTCGATGTATGACCATAACAATTATTCTTTTGCACTCTTTTTAAGGCATTTCTTTTCCCTTGCAGACATCTCTTTGCAGGGGTCATTTATGCCCTAATTGAAAAGTGAACAAGCATTTAAGTAAGTTCTTAAGTTTGGCTGGTTTCTTAACTTATCGCCTCGCTTTCATTCTTTTGCACTCATTTTAGTGCATCTTTATTCTCTACTTGGGAGATCTTTGTGAGTGTAGTTTGGGACCCAAATGAAACGTAAACTAGAATTGATTAAAGCTCTCTAGTTTGGCGAGAAACTTGATTTTTAGCTGCATGTTTCATTCTTTGCACTCATTTTCGTGCAATTGCATTCCCTTTTAGGAGCACTTTGTGGGTGCAGTTTAGAAAACTAGAGTTAACGAATGTTCTTAAGTTTAGTGATGTTCTTGATTTACAGACACACCTTTTGTTTTCTACACTGATTCCCTTTTTTGGAGCACTTTGTTGGGGTAGCTGGAGAAAACTCGAGATAAAGGAAGTCCTTAAGTTTAGCAAGGTTCTTGATTTATAGTCGGACCTTTCGTTTTTTTTGCTTTAATTGTAGGGCATTTAATTTGTCTTTGTTGGTGTGATTTGAGCCCCAATTGAAAATAAAACTAGAGTTAAAGTTGGTTCTTAATTTTGACAAGATTCTTCATTTGTGGTGACTCACTAGTTGTAAATGGCTTAGTGAAGCATGCTTTGTGCTTAAGTTTCATTTAAGCTGGTTTTAAGTTTAGTTAGAGGTTTCCTGAGCATGAAGAAACCTCTAATCCTTCCTAACTAGGATGGGAAAGTTTACATAAGTATAACAAGGAACTCACTTTGTATACGCACATTGAGTACTGATTAAAAAGTTGAGCATTGCACCTTAAGCCGAAATTGAAACCCTTTGCTTGCATATCCCAGCTTAGGCCGAGCTTGGGGTTGATCAAGCGAGTCTTAACTCTTGTTTAGGTGTAATTTCTATACCCTAATTAAGGTTAAGGACCCTAACCTTGTTCTTGGTGGTGATATCTGTATCCGATAATAGGTTTAGACTCAATCTATACTTTATATTGCTTTTGGATTCACTTAAACTAGAGATAGAATTCAGTTTGCACTCTTAGCTAACTTTGCATTCTCTTGGAATGTGAGTTGAGTGCATGTGCATCCGTCAATTTTAGGGTGCAAGTAAAAACCCAGATGAAACAAAACTACAGTTAATGTTAGTTCCCAATTTTGGTATGATTCTTGATTTGTGGAGACACCAGTCATTCTTTTTGCATTAACTTTTGGGCGTTCACTTTCTCTTGATGGGAGCTCTTTGTGGGCATAATTGGTCCTCCAAATGAAAATAGAGCAATGGTTAAAGTTAGTTCTTATGTTTTCGCGACATTCTTGATTCGTAGCTACACCATTCGTTCTTTTCCACTCCTTTTAAAGCATTTGTTTCCTCTAGTTAGGAGATCCTTACAGGCGTGATTAGACCATTAAATGAAAACCAAACTTGAGCTAAAGTAAGCTCCAAAATTTGGTGTCTTCATCAGTTTGTAACTGCAATATTTGTCTTCTACACTCATTTTGAGGCAATTCTTTTTTTATTGGTGGTACCTCTTTGCAGGGGTTATTGACCCCTTTGCGAAAAGTGGACAAGTGTGAATGTTTGTTCTCATGTTTGGCAACATTCTTGGTTTATCGCCACACTATCATTCTTTTGCATTCATTTTAGTGCATTTGTATTCTCTTTTTGGGAGCTCTTTGTGTGTGCAAGTTGGGCTCCGAATGAAAAGAAAACTATAGTTAAAGTACATGTTTGAGTTAGGCGAGCTCCTCGATTTACAGCCATGGCTTTCATTCTTTTGCATTCATTTAGGGCAACTATTGCCTCTTTGTGGGAGTTCCTTGTTGGTGTAATTGGAGACCAAAATCAAAGAAAACTAGAGTTAAAGTTGGTTCCCAGTTTAAAAAGATTCTTTATTTATGGACACGTCATTCATTCTTCTTGCACTCTTTTATGGGTATTCACTTCCTCGTGGTTTGCAACTCTTCATGGTTGTAATTGGAGCTCCAAATGAAAACAGATAAGGGTTAAAGTTAGTTCTTATATTTAACTAGATTCCTGATTCGTAGCGACTCTATTCATTCTTTCCACCCTTTTTCCATCATTTTTTCCTCTTATTGGCAAGTCTTCACAAGTGCAATTATTACCCAAAATGAAAATAGATCTCGAGTTAAAAGTAAGTCAGTAAATTTGGCTACGTCCTCGATTTGGGACCACAACATTTACTCTTTTGCACTTATTTTATGGCATTTGTTTTCCCTTAATGACATCTCTTTGCACGGGTCATTTAAAGTGAACGAGCATTTAAGGAAGTTCTTATCTTTGGCTAGGTTCTTGACTTATCACCTCACTTTCATTCTTTTGCACTCATTTTAGCATCTGTATTCTCCACTTGGGAGATCTTTGTGAGTGTAATTGGGGACCCGAATGAAACCTAAAATAGAATTGAAGCTGTCAAGGTTGGCGAGGTTCATGATTTGTAGTTACATCTTTCATTCTTTGCACTCATTTTAGTGCATTTACATTCCCTTTTTAGGGGGATTTTATGGGTGCAGTTGGAGAAAACTAGAGTTAACGACTGGTCTTAAGTTTAGCAATGTTCATTATTTACAAACGCACCTTTCAATTTTTTTTTTTTTTTGCTGCTGATTCCCTTTTTTGGAGCACTTTGTTGGTGGAGCTGCAGCAAACTCGAGATAAAGAAAGTTCTTAGGTTTAGCGCAGTTCTTGATTTATAGCCACACAATTAATTTTTTTGCACTCTTTTTAGGGCATTAAATTTGTATTTGTTGGTGTGATTGGAGCCCCAGTTGCAAATAAAACTAGAGTTAACGTTGGTTCTTAATTTTGGTAAGATTCCTCATTTGTGGAGACTTACTAGTTGTAAATGGCTTAGTGAAGCATGCTTTGGACTTAAGTTTCATTTAAGCTAGTTCTAAGTTTAGTGAGAGGTTTCATAAGCATGAAGAAACATCTAATCCTTTCTAACCAGCAAGGGAAAGTTTGTGTAAAGACAGCAAGGAACTCACTTTGTATACACACATTGGGTATTGAATGAAAAGTTGAGCACTACACCTTAAACCGAAACTAAAATCCTTTGCTTGCGTATCCTAGCTTAGGCCAAGTTAGGTAGTGATCAAGCAAGTCTTAACTCTTATTTAGGTGTTGTTTCTCTATCCTAATCAAGGTTAATGGCCCTGGCCTTGTTCTTGGTAGTGATATCAGTATCCAAGAATAGGTTTATATTCAATCTATCCTTTGCATTGCTTTTCAATTCGATTAAAAGTAGAGCTAGAATTCAGCTTGCATTCTTAGCTAACTTTGCATTCTCTTTGAATGTGAGTTGAGCGCGATTAATGTTAGGGCCTCTGTTTCCACTTGGTGGGATTTGTGGGTGTAATTGGAGCCCCAAATGAAAAGTGAACTAGAGTAAAGTAAGTACTTATGTTTTTCTAGGTTTTGGACTTATAGCCACACTTTTATCCTTTTTCACTTATTTTTTTTTTTAGGTAATTTGTGTTCTTTTTTATTGGGAACTTCTTTGCAGGTGCAAGTGGAGCCCCAAATGAAGCTAGAACCTACAATTAAGTTCTTAAGTTTGGCCGGGCCCTTGTTTTATAGCCACATCTTTCATTGCTAAGCCCTTGTTGGGGGAAACTGTTTTCTTTTTGTGGGAGCTATTATAGCCACATGTTTCATTACTACGCACTCGTTTGTGGGTGCAAGTAAAACACCATATGAAAGAAAACTAGAGTTAATGTTAGTTCCTAATTTTGGTATGATTCTTTATTTGTAAAGACACCGTTCATTCTTTTTGCATCAACTTTTGGGCGTTCACTTTCTCTTGATCGGAGTTCTTTATGGGTGTAATTGGACCTGCAGATGAGAATAGAGCAATGGTTAAAGTTAGTTCCTATGTTTTCATAAGATTCTCAATTCATAGCCACACCATTCATTCTTTTTATCTCCTTTTAAAGCATTTGTTTCCTCTTGTTGGGAGATCCTTAGGGCGTGATTAGACCACTAAATGAAAACAGAACTTGAGCTAACGTAAGCCTCTAAATTTGGCTACATCATCAGTTTCTAACTGCAACATTTGTCCATTAACACTCATTTTAAGGCAATTCCTTTTTTCATTGGTTGTAGCTCTTTGCGGGGGTTATTGACCCCTTCATGAAAAGTGGACAAGAGTGAATGTATGTTCCTATGTTTGGCCACATTCTTGGTTTATCGCCACACTATCATTATTTTGCACTCATTTTAGTGCATTTGTGTTCTCTTTTTAGGAGCTCTTTGTGTGTGCAAGTCGAGCTCGAAATGAAAAGAAAACTATAGTTAAAGTAAGTTCTTGAGTTAGGCAAGGTCCTAGATTTATAGACATAGCTTTCATTCTTTTGTACTGATTTAGGGCAACTATTTTCTCTTTGTGGAAGTTCTTTGTTGGTATAATTGGAGCCTAAAATCAAAGAAAACTAGAGTTAAAGTTACTTCCTAGTTTGGAAAGCTTCTTTATTTATAAAGACACCGTTCATTCTTTTTGCACTCTTTTATAGGTATTCACTCCTCTTAGTTTGCAACTCTTCATGGGTGTAATTTGAGCTCCAAATGAAAATAGAGAAGGGTTAAAGTCAGTTCTTATGTTTAACTAGATTCTTAATTTGTGGCGACTCCATTCATTCTTTCCACTCTTTTTTCAATCATTTTTTTCCTCTTATTGGAAGCTCCTCATAAGTGCAATTAGTACCCAAAATGAAAAGAAAACTCAAGTTAAAAGTAAGTTAGTAAATTTGGCTACGTCCTCGATTTGTGACCACAACATTTATTCTTTTGCACTTATTTTAAGGCATTCGTTTTCCCTTGATGATATCTCTTTGCAAGGGCCATTTATGCCTTAATTGAAAAGTGAACAAGCATTTAAGCAAGTTCTTAAGTTTGCTAAGGTTCTTGACTTATCGCCTCACTTTCAATCTTTTGCCCTCGTTTTAGTGCATCTGTTTCCTGTACTTGGGAGATCTTTGTGAGTGTAATTGGGGATCCAAATGAAACGTAAACTAGAATTGAAGCTCTCAAGTTTGGAGAGGTTCTTGATTTATAGTTACATCTTGCATTCTTTGCACTCATTTTACTGTATTTGCATTCCCTTTTTAGGAGCACTTTGTGGGTGCAGTTGGAGAAAACTAGAGTTAATGAATGTTCTGAAGTTTAGCGATGTTCTTTATTTACAGACACACCTTTCGGTTTTTTTTTTGATTCCCTTTTTTGGAGCACTTTGTTGGTGTAGCTGGCGAAAACTCGAGATAGAGAAAGTTCTTAAGATTAGCGAGGTTCTTGATTTACAGCCACACCTTTCATTTTTTTTAACACTCTTTTTAGGGCATTTAATTTGTCTTTCTTGGTGTGGTTGGAGCCCCAATTGTAAATAAAACTTGAGTTAAAGTTGGTTCTTAATTTTGGTAAGATTCTTCATTGTGGAGACTCACTAGTTGTAAATGGCTTAGTGAAGCATGCTTTGAACTTAAGTTTCATTTAAGCTAGTTTTAAGTTTTGTTAGCGGTTTCGTAAGCATGAAGAAACCTCTAATCCTTCCTAACTAGCAAGGGAAAGTTCGTATAAGGGCAACAAGGAACTCACTTTGTATACACACATTGAGTATTGAATGAAAAGTTAAGCATTGCACCTTAAACCGAAGCTGAAATCCTTTGCTTGCTATCCTAGCTTAGGCCGAGTTAGGTGGTGATCAAGTGAGTCTTAACTCTTGTTTAGGGGCTGTGTCTATACCCTAATCAAGTTTCAGGGCCCTAACCTTGTTCTTGGTGGTGATATTTGCATCCAAGAATATGTTTAGATTAGATCTATCCTTTACATTGCGTTTAGATTCACCTAAAACTAGAGCTAGAATTCAGTTTGCATCCTCAGCTAACTTTGCGTTCTCTTTGAATGTGAGTTGAGCACGATCAATTTTAAGGTCTCTGTATCCACTTGTCAGGATTTGTCATTCTTTTGCATTTATTTATTTTTGGTCATTTGTATTCTCTTTTTTGGGAACTTCTTTACGGGGCAAGTGGGGCCCAAATGAAACTAAAAACTATAGATAAGTTAAGTTCTTGAGTTTGGCCAACCCTTGATTTATAGCCACCTCTTTGATTGCTATGCACTCACTTGGGCAATTATTTTCTTTTTACGGGAGCAATTAGTGGGCGTAAGTAAAACATCAAATGAAAGAAAACTAGAGTTAATGTTAATTCCCAATTTTAGTCTCATTCTTGATTTATGGAGACACCGTTAATTCTTTTTGCATTAACTTTGAGGCATTAACTTCCTCTTGATGGGAGCTCTTTGTGGGTGTAATTTGACCTCTAGATGAAAATAGAGTAATGGTTAAAGTTAGTTCTTATGTTTTCACGAGATTCTTGATTCATAGCCATACCATTCGTTCTTTTCCACTCATTTTAAACCATTTGTTTCCTCTTGTTGGGAGATCCTTACGGGCGTGATTAGACCGCTAAATGAAAACAGAACTTGAGCTAAAGTAAGCTCCTAAATTTGGCGATATCATCCGGTTGTAACTGAAACATTTGTCCTTTTACACTCATTTTAAGGCAATTCTTTTTTGGTTGGTGGTAGCTCTTTTTGGGCGTTATTGACCCTTTATGAAAAGTGGACAAGAGTGAATGTATGTTGTTATGTTCAGCCACATTCTTGGTTTTACTATCATTCTTTTGCACTCATTTTAGTTCATTTGTATTCTCTTTTTGGGAGCTCTTTGCGTGTGCAAGTCGGGCTCCAAATGAAAAGAAAACTATGGTTAAAGTTCGTTCTTGAGTTAGGCAAGGTCCTCGATTTATTGCCACGACTTTCGTTCTTTTGCACTCATTTAGGGCAACTATTTTCTCCTTGTAGGAGTTCCTTGTCGGTGTAATTGGAGCCCAAAATCAAAGAAAACTAGAGTTAAACTTAGTTCCCAGTTTGGAAAGATTCTTTATTTTTGGAGACACCATTCATTCTTTTTGCACTCTTTTGTGGGTATTCACTTCCTCTTGGTTTGCAGCTCTTTATGTGCGTAATTAGAGCCCCAAATGAAAATAGATAAGGGTTAAAGTTAGTTCTTATGTTTAACCAGATTCTTGATTTGTAACGGCTCCATTCATTCTTTCCACCGTTTTTCAGCCATTTTTTTCGTTCTGAGTGGCAGCTCTTCACAAGCGCAATTAGTAGCCAAAATGAAAATAGAACTCGAGTTAAAAGTAAGTTATTGAACTTCAACTGTGTCCTCGATTTGTGACCACAACATTTGTTCTTTTACATTTATTTTAAAGCATTTGTTTTCCCTTGATGGCATCCCTTTATAGGGGTCATTTATGCCCTAATTAAAAAGTGAACAAGCATTTAAGCAAGTTCTTAGGTTTGGCTGGGTTCTTGACTTATCACTTGTTTCATTCTTTTGCACTCATTTTAGTGCATCTGTAGTCTCTACTTGGGAGATCTCTGTGAGTGTAATTTGGGACCCAAATGAAACGTAAACTAGAATTGAAGCTCTTGAGTTTGGCGAGGTTCTTGATTTGTAGTTACATCTTTCATTCTTTGCACTCGTTTTAGTGCATTTGCGTTCCCTTTTTAGGAGCACTTTGTTGGAGCAGTTGGAGAAAATTAGAGTTAGTCAGTGTTCTTAAGTCTAGCGATGTTCTTTATTTACAGACACACCTTTCATTTTTTTTACTGATTCCCTTTTTCAGAGCACTTTGTTGGTGTATCTGGAGAGAATTCGAGATAATGAAAGTTCTTACGTTTAGCGAAGTTCGTTATTTATAGCCACACATTTTTTTTTGGGGGCACTCATTTTAGGGCATTTAATTCGTCTTTGTTGGTGTGATTGGAGCCCCAATTGAAAATAAAAGTAGAGTTGATGTTGGTTCTTAATTTTGGTAAGATTCTTCATTTGTGGAGACTCACTAGTTGTAGATGGCTTAGTGAAGCATGCTTTGTACTTAAGTTTCATTTCAGCTAGAGTTAAGTTTAGTTACAGGTTTCCTAAGTATGAGGAAACCTCTAATGCTTCCTAACTAGCAAGGGAAAGTATGTATAAGGGTAACAAGGAACCCACTTTGTGTACACACATTGACTATTGAATGAAAAGTTGAGCATTGCACCTTAAACCAAAACTGAAATCCTTTGCTCGCGTATCCTGGCTTAGGCTGAGTTAGGTGGTGATCAAGTGAGTCTTAACTCTTGTTTAGGTGCTCTGTCTGTACCCCAATCAAGGTTCAGGGCCCTAACCTTGTTCTTGGTGGTCATATCTATATCTAAGAATAGGTTTAGATTAGATCTATCCTTTACATTGCTTTTGGATTCACCTAAAACTAGAGCTAGAATTCAGTTTGCATCCTTAGCTAACTTTGCGTTCTCTTTGAATGTGAGTTAGGCGTACGTGCATCCATCAATTTTAGGGCCTTTGTCTCCACTTGGTGAGATTTATGGGTGTAATTGGAGCCCCAAGTGAAAAGTGAACTAGAGTAAAGTAAGTACGTATGTTTTTCTACGTTTTTGACTTATAGCCACTCTTTCATTCTTTTGCACTTATTTATTTTAGGTCGTTTGTATTCTCTTTTTGGGGACTTCTTTAGAGGTGCAAGTAGAGTCCTAAATGAAACATAAACTACAGTTAAGTTAAGTTCTTGAGTTTGGCCGGGCCCTTGATTTACAGCCACGTCTTTCGTTACTATGCACTCATTTTTGGCAATTATTTTCTTTTATTGGGAGCTATTATAGCCACATCTTTCATTACTACGCATTCGTTTGTGGGTGCAAGTAAAGCACCAAATGAAAGAAAACTATAGTTAATGTCAGTTCCCAATTTTGGTACGATTCTTGATTTATTGGCACACCGTTCAATCTTTTTGCTTTAACTTTTGGGCGTTCACTTCCTCTTGATGGGAGCTCTTTGTGGTTGTAATTGGACCTCTAGATGAAAATATAGCACTGGTTAAAGTTAGTTCTTATGTTTTCGCGAAATTCTTGATTCATGGCCACACCATTCATTCTTTTCACCTCCTTTTAAAACATTTGTTTCCTCTTGTTGGGGGATCATTACGGGCGTGACTAGACCACTAAATGAAAATAGAACTCGAGCTAAAATAAGCCCTTAAATTTGGCTGCATTATCAGTTTGTAACTGCAACATTTGTCCTTTTAAACTTGTTTTAAGGCATTTCTTTTTTTATTGGTGGTAGCTCTTTGCGGGGGTTACTGACCCCTCTATGAAAAGTGGATAAGGGTGAATGCATGTTCTTATGTTCAGCCAGATTCTGGGTTTATTGCCACACTATCATTCTTTTCCACTCATTTTCATTTTGTATTATCCTTTTTGGGGCTCTTTGTGTGTGCAAGTTGGGCTCCAAATAAAAATAAAACTCTAGTTGAAGTAAGTTCTTGAGTTAGGTGAGGTCCTCGATTTACAGCCACAGCTTTCCTTCTTCTTCACTCATTTAGGGCAGCTATTTACTCTTTGTGGGAGTTCTTTCTCGGTGTGATTAGAGCCTAAAATGAAAGAAAGCTAGCGTTAAAGTTAGTTCCCACTTTGGAAAGATTCTTTATTTATGGAGACACCATTAATTCTTTTCACACTATTTTATGGGTATTTACTTCCTTTCGGTTTGCAACTCTTCATGGGTGTAATTGGAGCTCCAAATGAAAATAGATAAGGGTTAAAGTTAGTTCTTATGTTTGACAAGATTCTTGATTTGTAGTGACTCCATTCATTCTTTCCACTCTTTTTCAGTCACTTTTTTCCCTCTTTTTGGCAGCTCTTCATAGGTGTAATTAGTACCCAAAATGAAAACAGAACTCGAGTTAATAGTAACTTATTAAATTTGGCTATGTACCCGATTTGTGACCACAACATTTATTCTTTTGAACTTTTTTAAGGCATTTGTTTTCCCTTGATGACATCTCTTTGAAGGGGTCATTTACGCCCTAATTAAAAAGTGAATAAGCATTTAAGCAAGTTCTTTAGTTTGGCTGGGTTCTTTACTTACGACCTCGCTTTCATTTGTGGAGACTCATCAGTTGTAAATAGCTTAGTGAACCATGCTTTGTACTTAAGTTTCATTTAAGCTGGTTTTAAGTTTAGTTAGAGGTTTCCTAAGCTTGAAGACACCTCTAATCCTTCCTAGCCAGCAAGGGAATGTTTGTATGAGGACAATAAGGAACTCCGATTGTGTACACACATTGAATATTGAATGAAAAGTTGAGCATTGGCCCTTAAACTGAAACTAAAATACTTTGATTGCACATCCTAGTTTAGGCGGAGTAAGGTGGTGATCAAGTGAGTCTTAACTGTTGTTTAGGTGTTGTTCCTATACCCTAATAAGGTTAAGGGCCTAAACCTTGTTCTTGGTGGTGATATATGTATCCAAAATAGGTTTACATTCAATCCATCCTTTACATTGCTTTTGGATTTGCTTAAAACTACAGCTAGAGTTTAGTTTGTATTCTTAGCCAACTTTGCATTCTTTTTGAATGTGAGTTGAACGTACGTGCATCCATCAATTTTAAGGCCTCTATTTCAACTTGGTGGGATTTGTGGGTGTGATTGGAGCCCCAAATGAAAAGTGAGCCAGAGCAAAGTACTTATGTTTTTTTAGGTTTTCACTTATAGCCACTCTTTCATTCTTTTGCACTTGTTTATTTTAGGTCATTTGTATTCTCTTTGTTGGGAACTTTTTTATGGGTGCAAGTGGAGCCCCAAATGAAACTAAAAACTATAGCTAACTTATGTTCTTGAGTATGGCGAGGCCTTGATTTATAGCCACATCTTTCATTGCAATGCAATTACTTGGGGCAATTACTTTCTTTTTATTGGAGCTATTAGTGGGTGAAAGTAAAGCACCAAATGAAAGAAAACTGCAGTTAATGTTAGTTCAAAATTTTTGTATGATTCTTGATTTGTGAAGACACCGTTCATTCTTTTTGCATTAACTTTTGGGCATTTACTTCCTCTTGATGGGAGCTCTTTGTGGGTGTTATTGGACCGCCAGATGAAAATAGAGCAATGCTTAAAGTTAGTTCTTTCGTTTTCGCGAGATTCTTGATTCAAAGCCACACTACTCATTCTTTTGCACTCCTTTTAAAGCATTTGTTTCCTCTTGTTGGGAGATCATTACGGGCGTGATTAGCTCACTAAATGAAAACAGAACTTGAGCTAAAGTAAGTTCCTAAATTTGGCAACATCATCAATTTGTGACTACAACATTTGTCCCTCGACACTCATTTTAAGGCATTTACTTTTTTAGGGGTGGTAGCTCTTTGCGGGGCTTATTGAACCCTTGATGAAAAGTGGAAAAATGTGAATGTATCTTCTTATGTTTGGCCACATTCCTGGTTCAGCGCCACACTATCATTCTTTTGTAATGATTTTAGTGCAGTTGTATTCTCTTTTTGGGAGCTCTTTGTGTGTGCAAGTCGGGCTCCAAATGAAAAGAAAACTATAGTTAAAGTAAGATCTTGAGTTAGGTGAGGTTCTCGATTTACAACCACAGCTTTCATTCTTTTGCAGTCACTTAGAGCAATTATTTTCTCTTTGTTGGAGTTCTTTGTTTGTGTAATTGGAGCCCAAAATGAAAGAAAATTAGAGTTAAAGTGTGTTCCTAGTTTTGAAAGATTCTTTATTTATGGAGATACCATTCATTCTTTTTGCACCCTTTTATGGGTATTCACTTCCTCTTGGTTTACAACTCGTCATGGGTGTAATTGGAGCTCTAAATGAAAGCAGATAAGGGTTAAAGTTACTTCTTATGTTTAACTAAAATCTTGATTTGTAGCGACTCCATTCATTCTTTCCACTCTTTTTCGGTCATTTTTTTCCTCTCATTGGTAGCTCTTCACAAGTGCAATTAGTACCAAAAATGAAAAAAGAACTTAGGTTAAAAGTAAGTTAGTAAATTTGGCTACGTCCTTGATTTGTGACCACACCATTTATTCTTTTGCACTTACTTTAAGGCATTTGTTTTCCCTTGAAGACATCTCTTTGCAGGGGTCATTTACACCCTAATTGAAAAGTGAATAAGCATTTAAGCAAGTTCTTAAGTTTGGCTAGGTTCTTGACTTATTTCCTCACTTTCATTCTTTTGCACTCATTCTAGTGCATCTGAATTCTCTATTTGGGAGATTGTTGTGAGTGTAATTAGGGACCCAAATGGGACGTAAACTAGAATTGATTGAAGGTCTCAAGTTTGGCAAGGTTCTTGATTTGTAGTTACATCTTTCATTCTCTGCACTCATTTTAGTGCATTTGCATTCTCTTTTTAGGAGCACTTTGTGGGTGCAGTTGCAGAAAATTAGAGTTAACAAATGTTCTTAAGTTTAGCGATGTTCTTGATTTAGAGACACACCTTTTGTTTTTTTTACTGATTCCCTTTTTCCGAGCACTTTGTTGGTGTAGCTGGAGGAAACTCGAGTTAGAAAAAGTTCTTAAGTTGAGCGAGGTTCTTGATTCATAGCCACACCTTTTATTTTTTTACACTCATTTTAGGGCATTTAATTCGTCTGTGTTTGTGTGATTGGAGCCCCAATAGAATATAAAACTAGAGTTAAAGTTCGTTCTTAAATTTGGTAAGATTCTTTATTTGTGGAGACTCACTAGTTCTAAATGGCTCAATGAAGTGTGCTTTGTACTTAAGTTTTATTTAAGCTAGTTTTAAGTTTAGTTGGAGGTTTTCTAAGCATGAAAAAACCTTTAATCCTTCATAACCAGCAAGGGAAAGTTTGTATAAGGACAACAATGAGCTCACTTTGTATACACACATTGACTATTGAACGAAAAGTTGAGCATTACACCTTAAACCGAAACTGAAATCCTTTGCTTGCATATCCTAGCTTAGGCCGAGTTAGGTGGTGATCAACTGAGTATTAACTCTTGTTTAGGTGTTACTTCTTTATCCTAATGAAGGTTAAGGGCCCTAACCTTATTCTTGGTGGTGATATCTGTATCCAAGAGTAGGTTTAGAATCAATCTGTCCTTTCTATTGCTTTTGGATTCACTTAAAACTAGAGCTAGAATTCAATTTGCATTCTTTGCTAACTTTCCATTCTCATTGAATACGAGTTGTGCGTATGTCCATCCATCAAATTTGGGGCCTCTGTTGCACTTGGCGGAATTTGTGGGTGTAATTGGAGCCCCAAATGAAAAGTGGACTACAGTAAAGCAAGTACTTATGTTTTTCTAGGTTATTTATTTTAGGTCATTTGTATTCTCTTTTTTGGGAACTTCTTTACGGATAAAAGTGGAGCCCCAAATGAAACTGAAAACTACAGTTAAGTTCTTGAGTTTATCTGGGTCCTTGATTTATAGCCACATCCTTCATTACTATGCACCTGTTTGGCGAAATTATTTTCTTTTTGTGGGAGCTATTAGTGGGTGCAAGCAAAACACCAAATGAAAGAAAACTGGACTTATTTTAGTTCCCAATTTTGGTATGATTCTTGATTTGTGGAGACACCATTCATTCTTTTTGCATGAACATTTGAGCGTTCACTTCCTCTTGATGTCAGCTCTTTGTGGGTGTAATTGGACCTCCATATGAAAATAGAGCAATGGTTAAAGGTAGTTCTCATGTTTTCACAAGATTCTTAATTCATAGCCACACCATTCGTTCTTTCTACTCCTTTTAAAGCATTTGTTTCCCTTTATTGGGAGATTCGTATGGGCGTGTTTAGACCACTAAATGAAAACAGATCTTAAGCTGAAGTAAGCTCCTAAATTTTGCGACATCATCAGTTTGTAACTGCAACATTTGACCTTTTACACTCATTTTAAGGCAATTTTTTAAATTAATGGCAGCTCTTTTCGGGCGTTATCGACCTCTTCATGAAAAGCGGGCAAGAGTGAATGTCTGTTCTTATGTTTCGGCCACATCCTTGGCTTATCACCATGCTATCATTCTTTTGCACTCATTTTAGTGCATTTGTATCCCCTTTCTGGGAGCTCTTTATGTGTGCAAGTTAGGCTCTAAATGAATAGAAAACTATAGTTAAGGTAAGTTCTAGAGTTAGGCGAGGTCCTCGATTTATAGCCACAGCTTTCACTCTTTTGCACTCATCCAGGGCAATCTCTTTATGGGAGTTCTTTGTTGGTGTAATTGGAGCCCAAAATTAAAGAAAACTAGATTTAAATTTCGTTCCCAGTTTAGAAAAATTCTTTATTTTTGGAGACACCATTCATTCTTTTTGTAGTCTTTTATGGGTATTCACTTCCTCTTGGTTTGTAACTCTTCATAGGTGTAATTGGAGCTTCAAATGAAAACAGATATGGGTTAAAGTTAGTTCATATGTTTAACCAAATTCTTTATTTCTGGGGATCCTTACAGGCTTGATTAGACCACTAAATGAAAATAGAACTTGAGCTGAAGTGCGCTCCTAAATTTGGTAACATCATCAGTTTGTAACTGCAACATTTGACCTTTTACACTCATTTTAAGGCAATTCTTTTTTTATTAGTGGTAGCTCTTTGCGGGGGTTATTGACCCCTTTATGAAAAGTGGACAAGAGTGAATGTATGCTCGTATGTTTGGCAACATTCTTGGTCTATCGCCACACTATCATTCTTTTGCACTCATTTTAATGCATTTGTATTCCCCTTTTGGGAGCTCTTTGTGCGCGCAAGTCGGGCTCTAAATGAAAAGAAAACTATAGTTAACGTAAGTTCTTGAGTTAGGCTTGGTCCTCGATTTATAGCCACAGCTTTCACTCTTTTGCACTCATCCAGGGTAACTATTTTCTCTTTGTGGGAGTTCTTTGTTGGTGTTATTGGAGCCCAAAATTAAAGAAAACTAGAGTTAAAGTTAGTTCCCAGTGTGGAAAGATTCTTTATTTTTTAAGACACCGTTCATTCTTTTTGCATTCTTTTCTGGGTATTCACCTCCTGTTGGTTTGTAACTCTTCATGGGTGTAATTGGAGCTCCAAATGAAAACAGATAAGGGTTAAAGTTAGTTCTTATGTTTAACCAGATTCTTTTGCACTATTGGAGACCTGTGATATTGGAACTATATATTGCTTATCCTCTACACGCCCCTCATTTGTGTTTTCCTTGCTAGATGGATCCTAACGCAGTTAATATGGTGCCTGGTGCATCGGTGGCTGCCCATATTTCACTGTTACACGCCAGCATGATAGTTATGCGTATGATCCTTTCTCCGAGTTCCATAACGTCACGGTCTGTGCATGCACATTGTTATAATCCTTACCTACGATTTGCCTGTCGCTCGTGTTTAGACTCCGTCATCATGTTTTCATGATGACGGGAAACCCAGGTTGGGATGGACCTAGGTTTTCGATCCAGGGCTGCGGTCACATCAGAGTTAATGCTGCAGAAGGAGTTGGAGTAGAGGGGGATCACCATGGAGACACTTCAGCATGTTTTTCCTTTACACCGGGCACATCCTCCGTCTGCAACACCCTGACTAGCACAGTGACCACCATCGCCGTTTGCACAGGGCACTCCTTAGATGCCCGATAGTCTTGGGGAGGTTCATGTGGTGGTGATGGATATCCCCAACACACCGAAGATCATAGTACTTAGTACTAATGATGAGCCAAGGAGGGTCTCGAGGACCATGTAGAGGAAGAGGACAGTCCAGAGGCGGATTGGGAAATTGATGAGATAGCAGGGGAGCAATAGATTAACCCAATGATCGATGAGGCAATGGGGGAGCAGCAAGTGGATCAGGAGATCGATGAGGCAGTAGGAGAGCAGCAGGTTGATCAGGAGATCGACGAGGCAGAGTCAGGAGTATCGGACAGTAGCTTTGACTCAGGCAAGGGGCCTGAGGATGAGTCCAACCCAGATTATGATCAGTCTAGGGATCATTAGGTGATTTCATGTGTTGACTTGAGTAGGTTGCATTTTGAGCCTGGCATGCATATAGCATTGTCAGATTGGATAGATACATTTTCTATAGCATATGACATTATATATAGTCAGTGAAATCCTTCCGACCGTGATGTCTTGGTCCATTTCTCTTTTTAGGTATATGACGAATTTAGTGTGAGGGGGCTAGTTAGGCTTTAGTGTCAGTCGGAGTCAGAGTTGACCTTAGTTAGTCAGTTAGATGTGATATACTTTTGTTAATGATGTATATAAACATGCGGCTATGTATGCAAACAAGCAGTTAAATGATGTAATGAAGCTATGGTTTCCATTTTAAATCATATTTAAGCCATATTAAATGTATTTGTTGGCATACTTATCTTACGTGTTGGGTTATTCTAGTGATTGAATCATTGCATTTAATGTAAGATCAGATTGTCTCAATCAGTATAAAATAATGCGGAGACTCATGTAGTGGATAACTCTGACCATGGCCAGGGATCGGGCGAACAAGACTTACGTAATGTTCCACCAAATTTTGATGAAATGCCCCTAATTCCCTCGGAGTTAGCTAACAACATTGAGAACCCAAACTACTGGCCAACTTTTGTAGCTGAATTGATGAAATGGATTCCTAAAGTACCTAACTAAAACCCCTCTTAAAGATGATAAATTAGCAGATAAGCTAGTAGGACGCAACCCTAAAGTGTATGATGGAAAGCATGATCTAGTTGAATTCGAGGAATGGATATGGGGAATGGAGAAATGTTTTATAGTGGTAGAGGTTCCGGAACAAAAGAAACTAAACATTGGGACATATTATTTGACTGGTGAAGCTGATATTTGGTGGACCACCATTAAGGATAGGCTTGTAAGCCTAACTTCACCTGAAGTAAATTCTTGGAGGAGTTGAGGGCAAAATTTTGCCCAGTTGTGGTTCAAAGACAAAAGGAGAAAGAATTTATGGAGCTGAAGATGAGTAGTAGTATGGTTGTATTGCAGTACGTTAGTAAGTTTATAGAACTGTCCAAGTTCGTCCCTGAATTTGTGTCCCCTGGAAGACTGAAGATGAGGAGATTTGAAGAGGGCCTAGCCTTCTATATTCAAAACCAACTAGCTGGACAACAAATCTCGACCTACCAAGAGTTATATGAGCGAGCAGCTGAAGTGGAGCGAGCGAAGACAGAGTTTAGTGCCCTGAACCCAATCAACCAAAAGAGAGAAGGGTTCGACCGAGGAGCTGTAAGTGAGAGTCATCATGCAGGCTCAGCGGAGCCTTGTAAAAATGCGGAAAAACCAATCACACCCACCCAGAGTGCCGAGTAGGAACCAACAAGTGCATGTGTTGTGGAAGCCCGGAATGCATCATCTCTACATGCCTCTGAAGATTGAAGGCAGTAGAAAAGGGTGCAGCAAAACCCTTGGTCCCACCTCACCAAGGGCCACCACTTCCAAGGCTTGCAGCAGTTGGATAGGCATATGTAATGAGCAAAAAGGAAGCTGCCACCTCTAGTACAGTTGTCACTAAACCCTCTTTTTAAAATTCAAAGTCATTTTGTGTATTATTTGATTCGGGTGTTACTTATTCATTTATGTCCACCCATCTGCCATGTAATTGAACCTTGAGAATAGGAGGACGGAAACCAACTATAGGATTAAGTTACCCAATGATTCTGTAGTTAAGTGGCCCATCTCCTATAAACTTGTTCCCATCACCATTTGTAGAACCATATACCCTTGGGATTTGATTTAATTTGATCTGTCCGATTTTGACATCATTTTGGGAATGAATTGGTTGCACACTTATGGGGCCAAGATTGATTATGGAGATTTACAGGTTATTTTGAAGGATAAAAAGGGATAAAAGTATATTTCTATGGGCGGTGATAGGAAAAACCTTATTCCTTGATTATTGCTATAAAAGCAAGGAAGCTGTTATGTTAAAGGTGTATTGGATATTGGTGTTATGCTGTTAATACTCAAACGGAAGAAGAGAAGCAGAAAATATTCCTATTGTTTCTGAATTTGAAGATGTTTTTCCTCAGGAGTTACCAGGACTGCCCCCACATATGGAAATTAATTTTGGAGTTGAGTTAGTTCCTGGTGCCCAACCCATCTCTAAAGCCCCATATCGTATAGCCCCAACTACACTTAAAGAACTAATGATTTAGTTAGATGAGCTGTTATAGAAGGGATTTATCATACCAAGTGTGTCAGCATGAGGTGTCGCAGTGTTGTTCATAAAGAAAAAAGATGGAACCTTAAGATATGCATGGACTACAGGGAGCTAAACAAGATCACCATAAAAAAACAAATATCCTTTGCTGCGACCAGATGATTTGTTTGATCAACTGCAAGAAGCAGGAGTCTTCTCCAAGATTAATTTGAGGTCAGGGTACCATCAACTTAGAATTAAACCTGAAGACATCCCCAAGACTACGTTTAGAACTAGGTATGGTCACTATAAGTTCACAGTGATACCGTTTGGCCTAACCAATGCCCCCGTAGCCTACATGGATCTTATGAACAGAGTTTTCAGACCCTATCTGGACAAGTTTGTAGTGGTGTTCATATGTGACATTCTTAACTATTCTAAGGACAGGGAGGAACATGCTGATCATTTAAGGATGGTGTTATAGACCTTGAGGGAGCATCAGCCCTATGGCATATTAAATAAGTGTGAATTTTGGTTAGCAAAAGTGGTATTCTTGGGACGTGTGGCTGCAAAAAAGGAATTAAAGTTGACCCCCAGAAGCTGAAAGCAATCACAGAATGATCAAGGCCTACCAATGTCATTGAGATTAAAAGATTTTTGGGTTTATCGCTATTACCGAAGCTTCATTAAGGACTTTTCGAAAATAGTTTCTCCCCTGAGAAATTTGCAGAAAAAGTGAATAAATTTGAGTGGACAAAAAAATGTGAGAAAGCGTTTTAAGAACTAAGTTAGTAATTAATTACCGCCCCAATCCTAATGGTACTAGTAGAGGATAAGGAGTATATCATTTATACTGATGCATCCAAGAATGGGTTGGGGTGTGTTCTGATGTAGGAAGACGAAGTAGTAGCTGATGCCTGCTGACACCTCAATCCTTATGAGAAGAATTACCCTACCCATGATCTAGAGTCAGCAGTTGTAGTCTCTGCACCGAAAATTTGGAAACATTACTTATATGGGGTATTATACAAGATCTATACTGGCCATTAAAGTCTAAAGTATATCTTCACCTAGAAAGAGGTCAATTTGATACAACGGTGTTGGCTTGAGTTACTTAAAGACTATGATTTTCATATTCAATATCACCATGGAAAAGACCTTGAGGACTTGGGAATTCAAATAGTGTCCCATGGGTAAGCAAATATTCAATTATCAACACTTACTTTACAGCCGTCCATAGGGGAGGAAATTTGAGCAAACCAAGGAAGTGATCCTGGACTCTAAAGAATAAAGCAAAATTTAGAAAAAGGGAAGTCTCCTGAGTTTGTAGTATATGAGGATGAGACCTGCGATTCCAGAATCACCTGTGTGTACCCAAAAATGTGAAATTGAGGAAGCAGAACATAGAGGAGGCTCATAACACTCACTACTCGGTGCATCTAGGAGGTACCAAGATGTACAGAGACCTGAGGTAATATTTTTGGTGGAATAATATGAAAAAAGAAATTGCAGAGCATGTGGATAAGTGTTTGATTTGCCAAAAAGTCAAAGCGAAACACCAGCCCCCTGTAGGTGAATGGACGTTGTCATGGGATTACCCCTTTCCACTTTAAAGAAGAATGTTATTCGGGTAATAGTAGATCGACTCACTAAGTATGCATATTTTCTACCAATTTGGGGTACTTAGGGAGTTGAAAAACTAGTCCAATTGTATGTTAAAGAGATAGTCCAACTACAAAGGATCCCTTCAGACATAACATCAGATAGGGATCAAAGATTCGAAGCCTATTTTTGGCAAGCACTTCAAAAAGCCTTCAGTAGCAAATTCAACTTTAGCAGCTCGTATCTCCCTGAAACAGATGGCAAAACTAGAGGATATGCTAAGAGCTTGTGTATTGGAGTTCCATGTGAAATGGGAAGATAATTTACTATTGGTGGAGTTTTCTTATAATAATAACTACTAGTTCACTATAAAAAATGGCCCTGTTTGAGGCTCTATATCGGAGAAAATGTAGAACCTCACTGTGTGGGAGTAATTTTGATGAGGCATTAATTATAGGCCCCGAAATGATTCCGGAAACCATTGAAACAATAAGAAGAATTTAAGAGCATACTAGGGTTATCCAGAGCCCGTAAAAGAGTGATGTTGACAAAAGAAGGAGGCCTCTGGAGTTTGAAGCAGGCGATGAAGTTTTTTTGAAGGTTTCACTAACCAAAGGTGTCAGGACTGAACCTATTGAAATCATTAGGGATCTAGTGTGCAAAGAGCATCCAGTCTCGATACTAGATCGTAGGATTAAGCAGCTGTGCAATAAGTAAATACCACTAGTCAAGGTGCTTTGGATAAACCATACCTCCCAAGAAGCCACTTGGGAGACTGAAGAGGAAATGAAAGCTAAGTATCCACATTTATTTGAGCTAATTTTGCATGTTTCGATAAAGTTCATAAGTTTCCACAACAAAACTCTTTAAGGGGGGAAAGGTTGTAATAGCCCAACCCTAAATCACATTTATTTACTTAATTATATCAAGTTAATGTTTTTCTCCCATTTATTTATCGCATTTAATAATGCCGGAGGGAAAAAATTCATTTGGGCCCTGTCTTTGCAATTCAAGTTTTTATTAATGAAAATAAAAATCTAGAAAAATTGCTATTAAGCCTTGATAATTATGGCTTAAGTGATTAAACTATTTTTCCATCACATCATAAAAATTTAATTTTGAGTTACGCAAAAACATTATTGTTACGGAAAGTTTTATTACGAAACCCAATTTGAAACCCAACAAGCTCTGCTAATTGCACCTAGCCAATTACCATGGCTTAAGGCTAATTATAATTTGCTAAAAGCTGTGTTTTGAGGTAAAAACTAAGCCAAGTAAACTTAAGATCATTCTAAGCCAATTAAAAAGTCAAGCACCTAAACCATCCTCTTTTCTTTCCCTCCCAGCTGATTGCCCACCTTTTTTTTTCCTATTATTTGCACCACTAGTCCACCACTGGAATAACTTCCACCAGCTCCCAGGCCACTATTAACTAGCCCGGCCACCACATTCACTCATCCCCGCCCTCATCAACCACTTGTTCTGCCTCTCTCCTAGGCATTTAAGTGAGTAACCCTAACTTTATTTCTTTGGGGTTTTGATTTTGATTCTTATTGATGTTGATTTGAGTTTAATCATGTTATTTGGATGAAAATAAGCATTATTTTGATGTTTTTAGTTGCTCTTTAAGCTTGAAGCATGCTAGGGTTTAGGTTTGTCCATGATGATGCATGCTTAAGTTAAATAATAGATTTAGAGTGTTTTGTATTTGATTCTGTAATCTTTAATCCTATTGATGATTATGATGGTGTTTTTGGTAATTTGGAGGAGAGATGAAGATGAATTAACTTGGTCATAGGCTAGGTTTTGGCAATTATGCATGGTTTGGATTATTCTTGGCATCAAGCATGTTATTTGAATATACTTTGATGTAAAATGAATATTAGATGTGTTTTTTGACATGGAAAATGACTTGGTGTGATTCTTGTAAAAGAGGTGGATTATGGAAATTTTTCCAATTGATTATAAAAGATCATTTTGCTCATTTATGCAAATAAGTAAGCTTATAGATGTGCTTTAAGTGAGTTTGAAAAAAGAAGAATTGAAAATTTGATTTAGATGATTATGGAGTGAATTTGAGTAATATTTCTTTATAAGGTGATACGAAGGAACAAGGCTTTGTTAAATGATTGTAAGGAGTTATTTTATAAGGGAATTATGTGAAGAAAAGGGAGAAAATAAGAACAGTATGGCTGTGAAGAGACCTGAAACAGGGGACTGTTTACGATTAGACTGGTGATGTTTGGCCCATCAAAAAAGTGTGATTTTTGGTGGATATATAGATCAGTGAGTTATATTTAAAATTCATTTTGAATTGCTTTAATTTGATTTATATGGAAAATGTTATGGCCATTTTGCTAGGATTGCACAGGATTGACCGAAGCTAGAACAATTGTGTTCTAGCCCAATTTTGGGAAGCCTATTGTGGAAATTATTTTTTGCTTTGTGAATGAAAGTTTTGTAGGACTTTTTAAGCTTTCTATATTGGAGATTTAAGTCTCAATTTGAGGTTGAGACATTAAGTTATGAGTTATTTATTTTACGTCCTGTTAAGCCTTTATCTTTTTCAACTAATTTATAAACTATGAGAATAAGTACTTTTGCTAACTATACATACCTATAATGATATTTTTCAATAGAGTCAGGGCTTAATCTATCATTTCCTTCCATTTTTGTTCATAATCATACTCAGTAAGATTTCATTAAAAGTCCCATGTACGTTCATGCCTGCATCTTTAGAAATAAACACATATTTATCAAAATTATAATGTTTTAGTAAGTACATCAATGAGTCAGTTTAATCAGTGGTTTGTCACATAATCGGTAACCCCATCAGTTATCAATTATAGGCTATTTCCCTTCAGTTAGCCGTGTGGCTTTAGGCCAGGTCCCCTAATCGGCTTGGCAGGTGTACATCTATCTATATATCGTAATAGTTACTAGGGGGTTCACTATCAGATAATAATTAGCAATGTCGTTTTATGTTCAACTCACTCCTTGTTTTAAATTAAAATGAATTGCAGTACTAGCCTAGCTAGCTTTTCAATGAACATTTAACAATACAAGAATGCATCTACAGAGCTTCGGCTCACAATTCGAAATGTTTTACGCAAATGTTTAGTGAATTGCCCTCAGGCTACTAGGCTGGCTGGAGGATAAGTGCTCAAATTTGTGGTTTCTAAATTGGTGTGACTTTATTAAGACTCCACATAATTAAGTCAAATCCTATGATTCAAGTATAAAATTTCACCTTTTAGTTCTTCATTCAACATGCAAAACATCCAAGAAAGTGCTCAAATTTCTTACAAGAAAATAAACATCAAAGACTCGATAGAACAAGTCAATAGATTTCAAAATACCAAGGAGATCAAGATAAGATTGAGAAAATTAACAAGTATTTGAACAAACCCAAGATCACAACAACAAAAGATAATCAAAATTAAAAAATGTAAATCCCAAAATGAGAAAAGAAAAGGGAATAGAAGAGAAGAGAAGAGATATGCTCAGCCAAATAATGTATTTGAATCGACATTTAAAACTCATGATGAAATCCTTGCAATTCTTCACTTCAATTCACGCTCTCTTCCTTCATTCTAATCTAAATCCTAATCTAGATGATGGATGTTGAAGAGTGGAATGGAATAGACTACCAAGGAAGCATTAAAAACAAGCTGTTATTGCATAATTCAAGACTATAAATGTATAAGATGCACAGAACATTAAAAGCTATGAACAAAACTAACAGCTGCGAGGAACCACTGGCCACCACGATCTGACTATAGGGTGCACTAAGAAGCATCGCTCTGTGGTGCCCTCTAGCAGGTATGTTTTCACTTTATTCATTTGCTACTTCTTCCTAGAACATCCTGGACTACCGTACTAGCCACGGTTTGTCTGCCTTGGTTGTCTTTGTGCCTCTTTCGGTATCTTCCTTATTTTACAAGGCCTTAAAATCATCATTGTACCAACATGCTTGGGGTTTACAAGATTAAAATCTGCAAACACTTCTCAAATGAGCGAAACCAAGCATTATAGTAGAATTAGGGCATAAATCATACAATTAAATATATTGATCCCCTAAAAAAACTCATGAAATCTATGAAAATATGTTATTCATCATCCTCATGAGCAGATAAGTGACATAAGATGCTCAAATCCCAGAATGCAAGCATCTAGCTAAAATAGTAACAAGTGCTTCCAAGATGAGGCATCAGGTCCTTGGTTTAACTTTCCAGATTTATGCTTGACTGTAAAGTGGAATGAGTGAAGATATTCCACCCATTTAACATGTGTTGAGTTCAACTTATACTGCCCTTGAATGTACTTCAAGGCCTTACAATTAGAATGAAGTATGAACTCACTAACCATCAAGTTATGGCTCCAATGCTCTAAACTATGCATAATTGCACAGAATTCCTTATCATAAGTGGAGTATTTCCTTCCTGAATCATATAACTTCTCATCAAAGAAGGCAAGGGATCTTTCTTCCTCAGTGAGAACTCTAAAATCCCAACAGCAGAAGCTTTAGACTTAATCTTAAAAACTTTGTTAGAGCATGGTAGGGGCTTATGTATGCTTGGCTTTGACATCCTCAAAGACAGAATGGGCCTGAGAGGTCCATTTGAAGGATGAACCCTTAATCACCTCAGTTGTAAGGCCCATAATTGATGGATGCATGAATGAACTCAACTAACACTCAAAAGAATGCAAAGTTTAGCTAAGTACAAACTGATCTCAGCTTAAGCTTCAAGGTGAATCCGTGATCAATGTAAGTGAAATGAAATGAATCTAAGCTTGTTTCTTGGACACAAAAACACCACTAAGAACAAGATTAAGGCCCTTAACCTTAATTAGGATATAAAAACACCACCTAACCAAGAGTTATGACTCAGTTGAAGATGACCTAACTAGGCCTAAGGTAGGATGAGCAAGTTAAGTACTTTGGTTTTGGGTTAAGGAGCAAAGCTCAACTTCTCATTCAATACTAAAATTCTGGTTATAAAAGTGAGCTACTTGCCTTTCTTATGTATCCCCTTACTACCGAGGAAAGCATTAGAGGTTTCTTCATACTTAGGAAATGTTTAATTATGCTTAAAACTAGATTACATTCAGTTTAAGTACAAAGCATGTTTAACTAAGCTAATTACAAGCAATGAGTCTAGCTAAGCAAATGATTAAAGACTAAACTCATCCTTAAGCTCCTTAATTAGCCTTAAGAAGGCTGCTTGCACATAGAGGAAAGAGAAAAAGGCTGTTGGGAACATGTCCTTTACAATAAACCAATCTAGGCTCACTTGTCTTTCCTTCCTTGATTTCCATTAGTGATGCACCTTACCAGGCCAAAAAGTGCCCATGAGTGTGTTTGTAACAACTTTTAACTACCAATGACGTAACTAAGTCTTGATTGGAAGGCCAAAAGAAAGAGTAACCAATGCATCGGCTAATTGGGTGCAAGAAGCTAATTTTGTTCAGTTTTTGTGTAGCTAATTTCTCTTACTTGGAACTGATTTAGGCTTAATTTCCTTGCTTGGTTCAAAATGAGTGCAAAACCCCTCATTAAGAAATTAGGGTTAAATTAACTTTATGCGGCCTAAAACAATAAGTGAATAAAACCAGGTAGAACTGGGCTTAATTTAGCACAGCTTGCAAAATGGCCTTGATTCTTTGCTTTGCACCTAATTTAACTTGGACGTCTTAGCTGGACTTGATAGCTAACACCTTGAGGAACCAAAATATCCAAAAATAATGGACATAAAGCTCATGGAGGCCTAAGCAATCTTAAAAACAAAGCCGGCTTGCTCAATGTTTTAAGCCCGGGGAGCTGTTGTTTGTGACCTAGCAAAATGTGGGTCATTTCTTAGACTTTGGCTGATGAATGTCGACTTCCTCAACTGATTTAAGTACCCACATTAAGCTGGCTTGATGGACCTTCACCATCCTCCCTTTGTTGAGAAGATTTTGACCTCAAATCTGCTAGGTAGTCATCTTGCAAGTAGGGCTCAAATCTGTCACACTGAATATGGCTGATACGCCATAGTCCCCCAGTAAATCAACCTTGTAAGAATTGTCGTTTACCTTTTCTAATGCTTGAAATGGACCTTCAGCTATTAGTAGTAGCTTATTCTTGCATTTTGAAGGAAAATGTTGCTTCCTTGGGTGAATCCAAACGAAGCCTCTGGCTAAAATACCTTCCTTTTCCTATGCTTGTTTGCTTGGGCTTGATCTGATGCATTGCTTTTCTCAATTCTACCCTTGATAAACTTATGGAACTTTTGGATTTCTTGTACCTTTGTGGTAGCATCCACACTTGGCTTTTGGTTTAATGGTCGTGGAGTGAGATCAAGTGAACTAAGGGGGTCAATTCCATGGACCACCTTAAATGGTTAAAGACCAGTAGCCTTGCTAGGGCATTATTATATGCAATCTCAGCATGTGATAATAGTAAATCCCAATCTTTGGGGTGAGGTTTAATCAAAGATCTTAGGAGTGTTCCTAAAGTTTGATTTGTAACCTTAGTTTGCCCATCTATTTGTGGATGACATGTGGTTCTACACTTAAGTTTAGTACCCATGTTCTTCTGCAAAGTGATCCAAAAGTGACTAAGGAATTTGGTATCCTGATCAGAAATAATGGATTTAGGAATGCAATGTAACCTCATCACCTCTTTGAAGTACAATTCTGGAACATGTGTATCATCGTTGGTTTTATTGCAGGGAATGAAATGTTCCGTCTTAAAAAACCTATCCACCACAACAAAGATTAAATCCTTGCTCCTTTGGATTCTAGGTAAGCCTAGAATGAAATCCATGCTCTCATCAACCCATGGAAGTGTCGCGACCAGTAGAGGTGTGTATAAACCCCGACGTAATGAGTGACTCTTGGCCACTTGACATATACCACACCTCCTCAAGATATCCTGAATGTCCTTCTCCATTCCTATCAAGTAGTAATGCTCCCTTAGCATGGTAATAGCTTTGTTCTCACCATAATAGCTAGGTAATGAACCTCTTTACATTTCTCTAATCATAAGTTCATGGTACTACACTTCAGAATACACAAGCGAGTACCCTTGAACAAGAACCCTTTTTGTAACAAGAAATCTCCTTTGGGGTGCTTTTGACATATAGAATACAACTCCCCAAAGTCTTCATCCTTTAGAGTATAAACACTTTAGATGCTTAAAACCCAAAATACAAGCATCTAACTGAAATAGGAGTAAGTACCTCCTTAATAATGCATCGACTCCTTGATTGAATTTTCCTAACTTGTGCTTGATTGTAAAGTGAAAGGACTAGAGATACTCAACCGTTTTGTATGACGTGAGTTTAATTTGTGTTGGCCTTGAATATAATTCAAAGCTTCATAATTAGAATGTAAAATAAACACCCGTGCCAGTAGATAATGACTCGAGTGTTCTAAGCACCACACATTCACATAAAACTCCTTATTGTAGGTGGAATGCTTTCGCCTTAAATCACGTAATTTCTCATTAAAGAAGGCTAATGGCTTTACTTTTAGAGTATGAATACCACCTATACCAACACTAGATGTATCACACTCAATTTTAGAAACCTTTTCAAAACACGGCAATGCTAACACTAGGGCTTAAGTTAGCTTCTTCTTAACTTCTTCAAAGGTAGATTGAGATTTGGGGGGCCATTTGAAGGGTATACCCTTAATAACCTCAGTTATGGGGACAATAATAGTAATAAGTTCCTTATGAGCATTATTTAAAAAGAAGCAAGTCCATGGAAAGTTTATACGTCATGAATGCTTTGCAAAATAGGCCATGCTCAAATAGCTTATAGGTTGCTTTCATCTGCCTCAATTCCTTGGCCAGCAGCAATATAACCTAAAAATGTCACCTTATGAGTGAAAAAGGTGCATTTCTTTAGGTTTCTGAACAACCTTTCACGTGTAAGAACTAGTGTAATCTGAATTAGATGATCTTGATGCTGTTGCTTGTTCTTGCTATATATTAGAATACCATCGAAGTAAACAACCATAAATTTTCCAATGTAAGATCTGAATACTTGATTTATTAACCTCATAAAGGTACTTGGGGCATTGGAAAGACTAAGTGGCATGACTGGCCACTCAAACAATCCTCATTTAGTTTTGAATACGATCTTTAATTCATCTCCTTCTCTAATTCTGATTTGGTAGTAACCACTACATAGATTAATCTTGGAAAACACTTGTGAGCCATGTAATTCATCCAACATGTCCTCAAGTCCAGGTATGGGGTACCTATGCTTGATGGTGATCATGTTAATGGCTTGACTATCCACACACATACGGATGCTTCCATCCTTATTTGGAACTAATAAGGCAGGTACGACATAAGGGTTTAAAGACTCAAGTACTAGCCCTTTGGATATTAGTTCCTCAACTTGATATTAAATCTCCATGGTTTCCTTAGTATTCATGCTATAAGAAGGCTTATTAGGAAGGACAGTTCATGGAATGAGATCAATATGGTGTTCGATGTCTCTCTTGGGAGGTAAATCAGAGAGTATTTCTTTAAGAAAAATGTGGCTGAAACAATGGATTAGGGAAATGGCTATGGGGTGGCTTGGTAAGGGAGTTTTATAATCCCCTTGAACATTCAAAATCCACGCTTTAAAAGCTCCAAATTTATGGTAAGAAGCCTTTAAAATATGTTCGCAAAAGGTAAATAGCAAATTAGAATGTTCTGGCCATTTTTGAGGTGTGTTCTTATAGAGTTCAGATGGGGATAATGGAACCAAGGTGATCTTCTTACCTCCCTTAGAGAATGAGTACATGTTTAAGAATACATTGTGCATCACCTTTCTATCATATAACACCGGACTACCTAGTAAGATATGGCATGCATCTATGGGGATAACATCACACCATAACTCATCTTAGAGTTTTTTCCAATGGAGAATGAAATGAGGCACCGGGAGTTAACTTATAACCCCTTGCTTGATTTAGCCATTAGATGTTGGAAGGATACGAATGGGTCATAGTTTGCAAGCCTAGATTCTTAATCATACTAAGAGAAATAACATTTGCGCAACTCCCTCCATCTATAATCATAGAATGAACCTTCCCTTGAACCGTTCACCTAGAATGAAAGATGTTTTCCCTTTGCTCATCTTTAGCTCATTTCTGGCTACTTAAAACTCTTGTCAAAACTAGCATTTCACCCTCATTAGCTTTTTCCTCAACCTCCTCTTGAGTTTCCTCATGGTCACACTCTACATCCACCTCCTTTTCTTCCTTAATTTCATGCTCTTTTACGGTTTTTCATTCGGCCAAGGTGATAACCTTTCGGTTTGGGCAGTCCATGATAATATGTGCAAGCCCTTGGCACTTAAAACATCTTCTAATGCTTAAGGGACTAGGATTAGGCCTATTCTGAGGTGGTTAGCTCTTTTATGGTGTTGGTTCTTTGTGGGGTGAATGGAAGTGTAACTGTGGATTTTGGAAGTGAAATGGGGCTCCCCTTACTAAAGGGTTGGTTCCGGGGTGGAGCTTTGTAAACTCATGTTTAAAGGGCCTTGTTGTCCTTTGCTGCTTAACATTATGAACAAGGACATCAACTTCGTCAAAGGTAGTGTATTGTTATAATTCCACCACATTAGCATACTTGGATTCAAAGCCCCATAAGTACTTAACTATAGTTTGCTTCAACTACTTATGTGCATGTGTGCTTGGCTATAAGGATTGTAAATGAACCATTTTGTCATCAAATTTCATGATTTTCGAAAGAGAAAAGAGAGCATTACTCCTTTAAATCTCAAACACTAAACTTGCTTATATCTAACTAGGGCGATTAGGGTGGCGTTCAAGTGTAGTTTTAAACTCAATTAAGTGGTGTTTCTATATCTTAATCATAGCTTAAGGGCCCTAAGCTTAATCTTAGTGGTGTTTCTGTATGCAAGTTTTAAGGTTAGAACTATCTCTCTCTCACTTTCAGTTTCGGATTCCTTGAGTTCAAGTAAAAGGCAGTAAGTTCTTAGGTTGTTCATTGTAATCCAGTTGAGTGTGAGTGCTTTCTCTTGAGCTTTACATCAAATTCTTGTATTTAAAAAATTCTAAACCTTGATTTCTTGGCTGAGGGGTTTGTACACACCCTAAGGTATCCCCCATGGCCTGAAATTAAAATCATGCTCATTTTTGATTAGATGAAAGAAGGGCAGAAAACCGGGCAAAATGTGACTTCTAGAACCCAGTTAAGCAGCTAGCTGTATTTCCTTCCTCCAAGGGTTTGCTCAGCTGCTTCGTTGCTTATTTACTAGCTAATCATGTTCAAGGTTGCAAGAAACACCATCATGAGTTGCAAATCAGCCTTAGGAAGAGCCTAGCCAATGAGAAAACACAAGAAATCACACCATACATCCGGATTGGCCAGTCAAAAAGAGGAAGCACTTTACAGCTACTTTTCTCCCCTTCTCACTAGTAAAGCTGACGTATTAAGCTAATTAAGTGTATTATTGCTAAGTATGATCATTTCTTTTGCTTTCCTTAATGATCATAATGTAATTAGCTTAAGTTGATCAAGCTTTGTAACTGAAATAGCATAAAGTGCTACCTAAGCATGATTAAGAGATTTCCTTCCCAGGGAGGAAACGTCCTTTATTGGTTTTGCTTGCCTTAGACCGTGTGTATAAGGCCTTTGATGGCTCATTTTGCAAGGACAACTTGAATATCAATTGAAATTAGAATTAAGAGCTTTGCGCCTTTCATTCCTTAAACACTTTGCTTGTTTATCCTTAACTAGGCTGGTTAAGATGGTGATCATGTAAAGTCTTAACTCTTAATTAGGTGGTGTTTCTGTATCCTAATTAAGGTTAAGGACCCTAAACTCAAACTTAGTGGTGCTTCTGTATCTAAGTGAGAGTTTAGATTATTAATTTTCCCTTCACTCATTCGTTGATTCACTTAAACTCAACATTGATTTCAGTTTGCTTATCTATACATTTGGAATCAGTTTTGAGTATTTGTGATTCTCCCTCAAAGATCCATCATTAAACTGAGCTAAGCATGAACAATGAGTCTAGTAACTAACAAAATAGTCAGCTAAACTCACTTCTTAATGATACTAGGCAGCTTGGTCACATTTTCCTTGCTAGGGAGGTTTGTATGCACAACTACCACCTCAAAAAGCAAAGCCTTTACATGCTCGCCACCTCAAGCACAAGGTATTCGAATGCGTGTTTGCAAAATGGCACCTCCTCCTTGACCCCCTTAGCATTCTCTTCTTAAATGAGTCATAGGGTGACAAAGCATTACTAGACAGCAAAGCAAGCATAAAAATTAGTGAAGAAAATCCACCTAAGATGGTAAAATCCCTAAGCTAAGGAACCATCTATGATGGTGCTATATGGCTCGATTTTTCCTCCCATTATGCCACATCATTTCAATGAGTAATATTAGGCTTCCTTCTATGGGGGGAAACCTCATAATGTCTTCAAACCCCCCCATTTAAGAAATCTTCATTTGCACATCATTAGGAGGGTCAATTAGCTTGATTAATTGTTGGTGATTTTTCAACCAGATTTGCTATCGAAAATTTAAGGACACACTTTTTCTGACAAGGGGAGGATGATGGATATCCCTCAAGGAGCACTGATTTAGAGCTCCAAGGTAGCCAAGGTAATCCAAATTAGTGGTCAAAAGTCCAAGGAATAAATTAGATTTTTGTAAGTTCAAAAATAGCTAGTTGCTGGGTTAATTCCAACTAAATACCTAGTTTTTAAGAGCTTAATTACTTAAGCGTCTTTACTGTACAAGTTAAATATTTTACCATCGGTTTGAAGTTCAAGAAGTTATATTTCCAATGAAACAAGTTTCAACTCATTTGGACTTCATTTGGTAATTCAACTCAGCTCTTAAACGCAAAATATCCAGGCTGCAGTTTTGGGATAGTTTTGACCTGGTTTTATTATTGTTATTTCATAGATTAAATGACATCCAAATCTTGTAATTATTTTTGTTGGTTCATTTAGGATGTCAAGCAATGAACAATATCAAGAAAGGTCCAATAAAAGCAAGTTAAGTCATCCAGTCCAGGCCAATAAGCCAAGCCGCCTGTTTTGCACCTAATGATGCGCAGTTGGATTAATCAAGCCAATTAAGCCTCACAATGGTGCAAATGAAGATTACTTAAGTGGGGGGTTGATGACATCTTGAGGTTTCCTCTTATTGAAGGAAACCTAAGATTACTCATCAAAATAAGGCGGCACAATGGGGGCAAAAATAGAGCCACATGGCACCTTCAGAGCTGGTTCCTTGGCCTTGGGGGCTTACCGTCTTAGGTGGGTTTCCTTCACCAATTTTGGTGCTTGCTTGGCTATCTAGTAATGCTTAGTCACCCTATGACTCATTTATGGAGAGAGTGCCACGTATTGGAACACCTTGTGCTTGGGGTGGCAAGTATGCCCAGGCTTTACTTTTTTAGGTGGTAGCCATGCGTACAAACCTTCCTAGCAAGGAAAATGTGACCATGCTACCTAGTATCATTAAGGAGTGAGCTTAGTTGGTTATTTTATTAGTTACTAGACTCATTGTTCATGCTTAGCTTGGTTTAATGACAGACAATGTAGTCTAGCTGAGTAAGTGTATTTAGTAGGCTTCCTAATCATTAAGTAACCTCTTAAAGGTTACCTAGTAAGGTAGGAAACGGCCTTGGGCATGCCTTATATATAGTCCAAGAGCCATTTTACAAATCGGTTAATGTTGAATGAAAAGAAAGTGCATTGAGCTTTTGCTCCTTGTAAAAAACCCAAATACTTTACTTACTTATCTCTACTGAGGTCGAGTTGAGTGGTGATCAAGTGAGTCTTAAGCCCTGATTAGGTGGTGATATCTGTATCCTAATAGCTTAAGGGAACTAAACTCAAGCTTGGTGATGATATCTGTATCCAAGTAAGAGTTTAGTTTTCACTAAATTAATCTTTGGTCGTGAAATCTGTATCTAAGGGTTAGTTTATTTTCTATCCTTTTCCCTTGATTGTAATCTTTCTTGGTCTTAGCTTTCATTCTTGTATTTACTTAAGCTTAACCTGATGGAGGTCCCTTCATTGAAATCAACTCGAGCTAGGAATTCCAAGCCATAGTTCTCAAAACTTTATAACAAGGTCAGTTCTAATCATTCTGTCTAGCCCTTTTAATCAGTCCAAAATCTGCTACTTAGTCTAGTAATCAATAGGCCTTTAGGGGAGTAAAATTGCTTATTTGCTAGCTTAATTATTAGCTAATAAATGATACAAGTTTCCTCATCTTTTGCCTAGATCATTCAGCCTTTTGTAGTCCAACAGCATGCACTACCTAGATTCCAGTCCAGCTCAGCAGCAGTTTAAGGAAGTCAAAGGGGACCCATTTTGCAGCAAGGCTTTGGCATGTTTAAGGGACTGAAAGGTTGTCTAAATTATTACAAAATAATTCCCTAAAATAGCTCATTCAGCAGACATTACACCAGCTTTTAACCAACACAAAATCAAAGGAAATACCCTTCGATTCAACGGGTCAGCCCGGGCTAATCATGTGATTAGTAACCAGTTTTTGCTCCCCAAAACCATCATTATAAGTCCTTCTGATCCACCAAGGCCTTGATACCTTATTCAAGGAGATCAAAATAGCAAATAGGTGTCAAGAATCAGATTATGCTGCTCTTTTGGGTTGTTTTGTTTTAAATCTATTTTCTGTTTCTAGTTTTCTTTTGTTAGTTGACTTAACCATTGTGGGAGGGTGTAAGGCTGAGTATAAAAGCCTTATTTTACTTGTATTAACTCAATTAATGAATGTTAAATTCGAGCATAGCTCCCTTTCTTCTCAAATCTCTTTAGCTATCCTGCGATCTAGCCATTACAGGTGGTGTTTTAGGAGTCTTGGTGCTTAATCTGGTGGTGTGTCTATATCTAGATTAATCCCCAAGGGCCCTGAGCCTAGTTTGGTGGTGTGACTGTATCCAATCTAAGCTTAGCTCATCTTGGCTTCCATCTAGATTGTTGTTTGTTCCATTTCATTGCTAGCTGATAAGTCATGGCTTATTTGTTGCTTGTTTTCAGTTTCAACTATTCTGCCTTATTATACATCATATTTGGTATCAGTGCCTAGGCTACTCTTCTAGGTCTGAAATAGTAGCCAAAACACAACCTTTTAGCCTAAACACATAGTCTATAAAGAACCAAATCTCTCAGAATGAGCAAGATGAGTGGCAATATGTCACTAGAAGAGAAGTTTGAAGCTTTAATGAAGAATTATGAGTACATGCAGATGAAGAACGAGTATTTAAGGAAGGAGCTTGGTGAATCCCTTAAGAATAAGGGAAGGTCCTTGTACTCTGAGTCAGGTAACTCCTCAGATCAGTCACATGAGGAGGAGGTTGACAGCCAAGGTAACTCCTTTGCTTCCTCCAGTGACAGTGAGCCTAAGTCAAAATAGAGAAGAGGCAGAAGGCACCGGCACAAATCATCTGGCTTTGACATTAAGATTGAAATTCCAGAATTTGAAGGAGGACTTGATCCTAATAAATTTCTTAACTGGTTACACACAGTTGAGAGGGTCTTTGATTACAAAGACATTCCAGAAGACAAGAAGGTCAAACTTGTGGCTTTGAGGCCTAGGAAATATGCTTCCCTATGATGGACCAACCTCCATGCCAAGAGAGCTAAGAAAGGGAAAGGCAAGATTAGAGCCGAAACAAAAATGAAGTCCACACTTAAGAATAGATTCTTACCCCTCCCTATCTTCAAGATAACTACTCTCAATTACGTAATTTGGTCCAAGGGAACATGTCTGTTGAAGAATATAATCGAGAGTTTGAGAAACTCTTGATTAAATGTGACCTGCAAGAGCCTGAAGACCAAACCATAGTGAGATATCTTGGTGGCCTTGACCCCAAAAACTCAGCTGTAGTGGAATTGCAGTAGTACACCACTTTTGAGGATGTATATGTGTTGGCTCATAGAGTTGAGCAACAAAAGAGGTCTAAGCCTGTAAAGAAAGAATCCCTAAAGCCTTTTCCCAGAAACCAAAACTTCAACAAGGGGAGTCCCTAACCAACCCCTAAACCCACTGGAGCCTTATCTTAGATTGCTCCTAAGACCCCTACTCCTCAAAATAAACCCCCTTTAAACATTGCTAACCCCAGGAGATGTTTCAAGTTTCATAGTTTGGGGAACTTTACTGCTGAATGCCTCAACAAGAGGGCCATTACTCTTGTTGAGTACCAGCCCCACAAGAGAAAGAGATGGAGGATAAGATGGAGGTCTGTTTCATGGAGGAACAAGAAGGAGAAAGTGGTACTTGCTGAACTAGATCAGTGAGAAATGTTAGTGATCAGGAGAGCCCTCAATGTCCAGAGGAGTGCCAAGGATGAGCAGAGAGAAAACATCTTTCACAGTAGATGCACAGTACAGGGGATGGTTTGTTCCTTAATCATAGACAGTGGGAGTTGTTCTAATGTGGCTTCCACCACCCTAATTGAGAGGCTAGGTATGCAGACTTTAGTTCACCTCCACTCTTACTAGATCTAGTGGTCGAACCAAGGCAAGGGATTGCAAGTTAATTCCAGATACTTAGCTTCATTTTCAGTAGGGAAGAACTATTTTGATGAGGTTTGGTCTGACATAATCGGTATGGATGCATGTCATATTCTGTTGCGGAGGCCATGGTTGTATGACAAGAGGGTAATCTATGATGGATCTCAGAACACTTGCTCCTTTGTCAAGGATGGGAAGAAGATCACTCTTAGTCATTTAGCCCCACATCAAATGCCTAAAGACAAGCCCTCCAAACCAATTAAAATTCCAGAAAAGCATATGATCTTGAAGGAGTCAAAACTCAAGGCTACTCAGCATGATTTTAGACACTTCAAGGGTTGGATCATTCTGACCCCTAGTGAACTAGATGATGTCTTAGTCATTCCCCCATGAGCCAAACAGATTTTGGACTAATATACTCATGCATTTCTAGAAGAAATCCCACCAGGCTTGCCTCCCAAAAGATCCATCTAGCACCATATTGATCTTATACCTGGAGCTATTTTACTCAATAAACTAGCTTAAAAGATGAACCTAATGACACTCAGGCGGTTCAGAGTAGGTGGAGGAGTTAATAGCTAAGGGGATGGTGAGAGAGAGTCTCCACCCATGTGGTGTGCCAGCCCTACTGGTCCCGAAGAAAGATGGAACCCAGGGGGTGTGTATTAACAGTAGAGCTATAAACAAGATCACCATCAAGTGTAGGCACCCTATCCCTAGGCTTGAGGACATGCTAGATGAGCTATATGGTTCTAAATTCTTTTCCAAGGTGGATTTAAGAAGTGGCTATTAGCAGATAAGGATTAAAGAAGGGGATGAATGGAAGACTGCCTTCAAGACAAAAGGAGGCCTCTATGAATGGTTGGTCATGCCCTTTTGGCTTATCCTATGCTCCCAGCACCTCATGAGGTTAATGAATCATGTTTTCAGACCCTTCATTGGTATATTCATGGTAGTATACTTTGATGACATCCTGATCTACAGCAGTACTGAAGAAGAGCATTTAGATCACCTCCAGCAAGTTATTCAAGTTCTGAAAAAGAAGAGATTGTATGGGAACCTCAAGAACTGCACCTTTCTAACTCATAAGGTCACATTGTTAGGATATATAGTCACTGCTGAAGGGACAAAGGTGGATGAGAGCAAGGTGGAAGCTTTCATGCATTAGCCTCTTTTACAAGAGGTTTATTAAGAATTTCAGGACCATAGTGGCACCCATAACTGAGCTACTCAAAGGCAGTTCATTCTAGTGGAACTCTAAGGTAGAATAATCCTTTGAAGAGATCAAGCTGAAACTGACCCAAGCACCAGTCCTTGCCTTGTCATGCTTTAAGAAGGCTTTTAAAGTTGAGCGTGATGCCTCAGGGGTAGGTATTGGTGGCGTGCTAACTTAGGAAGGCAGGCCTTTAGCCTATTTTAGTTAAACATTATGTGACTCAAAGAGGAAGCACTCCACATATGACAAGGAGTTCTATGCTATCATCAGGTGTTAAGGTGTTGGATTCCCCAATGTGGCAAGCCAAGGAACCACCACGCACTTCCCTAATTAGAAACTCACGAGTGCTTCACTTTGGTACATACAGCCGTATACCCTTCAATAAAAACGATTCTTGAACGAAGAAATCTCCTTTGGGGTGCTTTGAACAAAAAGCGAACAACTATCTAAAGTGTTCCTCTTCAACATAGAAAGCTTTCAGATGCTCAAACCCAAGTACCCAACCATCTAACTGAAATAGAAGTAAGTATCTCCGTGATAGAGCATCGACTCCTTAACTGACTTTTCAAGATTTGTGTTTGATTGTAAAGTGAAATGATTGGAGATACTCAACCCCCTTGGCATGGTATGAGTTTAACTTATGTTGGGCTTGATACTTCAAGCTTCGTGATCAGAATGAAGAATGAACTCACTCGCAATCATATAATGACTCCAATGCTCTAAGCACCTTATGATAGCATAAAACTCTTATCATAGGTGGAATACTTTCTTCTTGAATCACACAATTTCTCACTAAAGAACGCTGATGGTTTACCTTCCTCAGTAAGAACACCACCTATACCAACTCTAGAGACATCGCATTCAACTCTAAGGACCTCATTAAAGCGTGGCAAGGAAAGAATCGGTGCTTGAGTAAGCTTTTCTTCACTTCCTCAAAGGCAACTTGGGCTTTAGGGGTCCATTGGAATGATGTACCCTTAATCACCTCGGTTATGGGAGCCATTAAAGTGCTAAAGTTTCGAATAAACCTCTCATAAAAGGAAGCTAATATATAAAAGTTTCGAACATTATGTATACTGTGGGGAATAGGCTAAGACCGAATGGCCTCAATCTTGCTCTCATCTGCCTTCATGCCATCTCTAGTAACACTGCAACCTAAGAATGTTACCTCAGGAGTGAAAAAGGCATATTTCTTAAGGTTACCAAACAATCTTTCACGTTCCAGAACAAGCATAACTTGGGTGAGATGATCTTGATGCTCTTGCTTATTCTTGGAATAAATCAAGATATCATCGAAGTAAACTACCATGAACTTGCCAATGTACAGCATAAACACTTGATTCATCAATCTCATGAATGTACTAGGAGCATTTAAAAGAGCAAAGGGAATACCCAATCATACATAAAGCCCACATTTAGTCTTAAAGGTTATTTTCCACTCATCACCTTCTCTAATGCAAATCTGGTGGTAACCACTTCGAAGATCAATCTTTGAAAACACTTGTGAGTCATGTAATTCATCCAGCATGTCCTCAAGTCTAGTTATGGGATACCTGTACTTGATTGTGATCTTGTTAATGGCTCTACTATGCACACACATACGCATTCCTCCATCCTTTTTAAGAACTAAAAGGGTAGGCGCAACACACGAACTCAAGGACTCTCGAATCAAGCCCTTTGACATTAGCTCCTCAACTTGCCTTTGAATCTCCACGGTTTCCTTAGGATTCAGTCTGTAGGTTGGCTTATTAGGAAGAATAGAACTAGGAATGAGGTCTATGTGGTGTTGGATATCTTTTTTAGGAGGTAAACCCATGGGTATCTCTTTAGGAAACAAATGACAGAACTTTTGTATGAGTGCTTTGGCTATAGGATGTAACGGTAAAGGGGATACTAGTTCATCTTGGATAGTCATTTTCCAATCTCTAAAGGCCTTAAATTTATGATGAGAGGCCTTTAACTATGGTTCACTAAAAGTGAGAAGCAAATCAGATTGTTTGGATTTCATTTGGGGCTTATCTGGGCGGAGCTTAGACGGGGATAAAGGAGCTAGAGTAATCTTCTTGCCTTCCTTGGTAAAGGAGTATGTATTCAACAAACCATTATGCATTACCCAACAGTCATACAATCATGGTCTTCCCAAAAGGATATGACATGCATCCATAGGAATAACATCACATCAAAGCTCATCTTGGTAGTTCTTTCCAATGGAGAAAGAAACAAGGCACCGTGAGTTCACTTGAATGCCTTTGCTTTAATTTAACTATTGAACATTATAGGGGTGTGGATGAGTCATGGTTTGCAATCCTAGTTTCTCAATCATGCTAAGAGAAACCACATTTGCACAGCTTCCACCATCAATAATAACTGAACAAACCTTCCCCTGAACCGCACAACAGGTATGAAATGTGTTCTCTTTTTGCTCATCTTTAGCTCCTCTCTAACCACTCAAAACTCTTCTCAAAACCAACATCTCTCCTTCATCAGCCTCCTCCACTACTCCTATTGAGTTTCTTCAAGTTCATCCTCAAAATCATCCTCATTTTCCTACTCTTCAAACACCTCTTTTACGGCTGGCCATTCGGCTAAGGTTATGACCTTACGGTTTGGATAGTTCAAAGCAATGTGCCCAAGTCCTTGGCACCTAAAGCATCTTCTATTGCTTATAGGGTTAGGATTGGGTCTATTTTAAGGGGCTTGATCTTTTGTGGAGCTTAGGTTCTTTGTGGAAAGGAAGGGTACGGCTTTGAAGGCTTATAAATGGGATTAGAACTCCCCTTGTTAAAGGGTTGGTTCTGAGTAAAGGGTTTGGGGTTTTGAGGTTTTGGGGGCTATCTTGCTTTCTTTTGTTGCTCACCTTTGTGAGCAAGTACACAAACTTCATCAAAAGTAGTATAAGCTTACAAATCAACCACATTAGGATGCCCATGATCAAGGCCTCCTAAGTACCTAACAATGATTTGCTCTTCGGGCTCTTGGAGATCACACTTGATTACAAGCTTCTCAAACTCACGAGTGTACTCTTCCACATTCAGGTCACCTTGTGTCAAGTTATGGAGTTAAGAATAACGATCTTGGACATAGGCTCAGGGTAGAAATTGAGCCTTGCGTTTAGATTTCATTTTCTCCCATGCCCGGATCCTAGTCTTTCTTTCTCTAACTTGTTTGGCACATAAGTCTGTCCACTAAAGGGACACATATTTTCTGAGCCTTACAGCCATCAATTTCACCTTTTTGTCTTTAGGATCATCTTTGTGCTCAAAAACACGCTCAACTATATGTAACCAATCTAAGAATTCCTCAAGATCAAGCTTGCCTTCGAATTCCGGGATTTCAACCTTGGAATCATTAGAGTTAGCTTGAATCCTTGGTTCTGGTCTAGCCATTCTCAAGGGTTCATCCTCACTAGATGAATCCACATTATGCCTAAAGACTTGTTCTTGTCTTCTAGGATCATATTGGAGTGGTTCTTCATTTATCTTGCACTTTTGCTTTAAGAATGTACCTAACTATTTCCTTAGGTACTCATTCCATGCTCTTAGTTCTTGGTTAGAACTCTTGAGTTCATGATTTGAAATAGTAATGTCGTGATTACTCTTTAAAACAGTATTATGTTTCTCATCTAAACTCATGCTAGCACTCATCTTGTATTCAATTTGTGTTTAGGACTGAAATGAGAATTGTATTTGGATTTTGAAAGGGGAACGAATTTGGAAGGGTAGAGGGAATACCAGGCCAAGGAAAAACTCAACTCTGATACTAAATATGATGTAAAGCTCAAAGAACTCAACTCACTAGCAAAGGAAATGCAAATGAAAAGCTAAGTACACGAAGTGCTTAACATAAGCTCAATGAACCAGCGACTGAAAATAGAGTAAAAAAAAGCTCTAAACCTAAAATTTGGATATAGAAACACCACCAAGATCAATCTTAGGGCCCTTAAACTATGATTAAGATATAGAAACACCCCTTAATCAAGTTTAAGACTGCATTTGAACACCACTCTAACCAGGCTAGTTGGAGATAATCAAGTTTAAAGTTTAAAGAAACAAGAGCAATGCTCTCAAATCTGATTTCAGTTGATATTCAAAGTCGCGTTTTACAAAAAGAGCCTTCAAGGCCTTATACTCCATGGCCTAAGGTAGCAAAACGAGCTAAGGAGGTTTCCCTCCTAGGAAGGAAAGCTCTTAATCATGCTTAGCTAGTGCTTAGAACTAAGGTAATTACAAGGCCTGATTAATCTAAGCTAATTACAACCTGAATACTAAGGCAAGTAAAACAAATGATCATGCTTAGGATTATTACACTTAATTAGCCTAAATACATCAGATTACTAGAGAAAACGTGCACAAAAATAGCCGTAAAGCAAGTTCCCTTTTTAGCTAGCCAATCCGAATGCAAGGTGTGTTTTCTTCCTTTTCATTCCCATTAGCTGCTCTTTCCAAAGCTGATTTTTACAGCAAATGATGATGTTCCTGGCTACCCTGATTCATGATTGAAACAAACAAGTAACTAAGCAGCTGAGTAAACCCTTTGGAGAAGGAAAAACATGCAGCTACTTAATCGAGTTCTAGAAGCCGAATTATGCCCGGTCTTCTGCCCTTCTTTCATCTAATCAAATTTAAGCATGATTTTACTTTCAGGCCATAGGGGTACTTTGGGATGTTTACAAACCACCTAAGTAAAGAAATCAAGGTTATGACTAGTTTAAGTGGGAGGATTCCACCTAAACATTTTACCGTACAGTTTCGGACCAATTCTTCTAATCTTGACAAAATGGCTTGATTCCTTTGCTTCGATTGAGCGCGATTGACATTAATTGCTTGGACCTGAAAGTTAACATCCAGGGAACCCAAAAATGCCAAAATATTAAACTTAAGCCACAATGTAGCTTAAGAAATCACATGAACAAAACCACATACATTCTGGTCGTGTAATCTGAAAGCACCGTCTGGACTCTTTTGCAAAATATGAGTAATTGCTTGGACTTTGGAGCTTGCATTAGACCTAGATAGACTTGTTAGACCTTCTTCCATGTCTTGGCTTGAGGGGACTCCATTAGTGCAGTAGGAGAAACTGGAGTTAAGGGAACTTCTTAAGTTTAGTGAGGTTCTTGGTTTATATTCATACCTTTCACATTTTTACATTCATTTTAAGCATTTAATTTGTCTTACTTGGTGTAATTGGAACCCCAACTGAAAATTAAACTAGAGTTAGAGTTGGTTCTCAATTTTGATGAGATTCTTCAATTGTGGAGGCTCATTAGTTGTAATTAGCTTGGTTGAGCATGCTTTGTACTTGAGTTTCATTTAAGCCTATTTTAACTTTAGTTAGAGGTTTCCTAAGCATGAAGAAACCTATAATTCCCCCCAAGTAGCAAGGGAATGTTTGTATAAGGATAACAAGGAGGTCACTTTGCAGTCACACATTGGGTATTGAATGAAAAGTTGAGCATTGCTCCTTAAACCAAAACTGAAATCCTTTACTTGCGCATCCTTTCTTAGGATGAGTTAGGTGGTGATCATGTGAGTCTTAACTCTTATTTAGGTGGTGTTTCTGTATCCTAATCAAGGTTAAAGGCAACTAAGCTTGTTCTTGATGGTGACATCTATATCAAAGAATAGGTTTAGACTTAATCTATCCTTTACATTGCGTTTGGATTCACTCAAAACTAGAGCTCCTTATGGATGTAATTGGACTCTACATGAAAATGGAACAATGGTTAAACTTAGTTCTTACGTTTTTGCGAGATTCTTGATTTGTAGCCACACTATTCACTCTTTTCCATGCCCTTTAAACCATTTTTTTCCTCTTTTTGGGAGATCCTTGCAGGTGTGATTAGTACTCTAAATGAAAATAGAAGTTGAGCTAAAGTAAGCTCCTAAATTTGGCTTCATCAACTGGTTGCAACTGCAACATTTATCCTTTCACACCCATTTTAAGGCATTTGTTTTTTTGTTGGTGGTAGCTCTTTGTGGGTGTTAGTGACACCCTAAATGAACAGCGGACAAGAGTTAATCCATGTTCCAACATTTGGCCACATTCTTTTGCACTCATTTTAGTGCATTTATATTCTCTTTTTACTAGCCTTTTGTCTGTGAAACTGGGGCTCCAAATGAAAAGAAAGCTGTAGTGAAAGTAAGTTCTTGACTTAGGCGAGTTCCTTAATTTGCAACCACAACTTTTATTTTTTTGCACTCATTTAGTGCAACTATTTTCTGTTCGTAGCAATTCTTTATGGATGTAATTGGAACCCAAAATAAAAGAAAACTAGAGTTAAAGTTAGTTCCTAGTTTGGTAAGTTTATTAATTTACGAAGACACCATTCATTCTTTTTGCACTCTTTTTTGGGTATTCACTCCTCTTGGTTCGTAGCTCTTCATGGTGCAATTGGAGCTCCAAATTAAAACATATAAGGATTAAAGTTAGTTTTTATGTTTAACTATATTTGTGATTTGTAGTGATCCCACTCTTCCTTTCCACTCCTTTTCAGTCATTTTTCTTCCTCTTATTGGCAGCTCTTCACAAGTGCAATTATTGCCAGCAACATTTATTTGGCTACATCGTCAACTTGTGACCACAACATTTATTCTTTTGCACTTATTTTAAGGCATTTGTTTTCCCTTGATGACAACCTTTGCAGGGATCATTTACACCCTAATTGCAAGGTGAATAAGCATTTAAGCCAGTTCTTAAGTTTGGCTTGGTTCATGATTTATCGCCTTGCCTTCATTCTTTTGCACTCATTTTAGTGCATTTATATTCTCTACTTGGGAGATCTTTGTGAGTGTAATTGGAGCACCAAATGAAATGTAAACTAGAATTGAAGCTCTTAAGTTTAGCAAGGTTCTTACTTTATAATTACACCTTTCATTGTTTGCACTCATTTTAGTGCATTTGTATTCTCTTTTTAGGAGCACTTTGTTGGTGCTGTCGGAGAAACTCGAGTTAAAGAAAGTTCTTAAGTTTAGTGAGGTTCTTGATTTACATTCACACCTTTCATTTTTTGCACTCATTTTAAGGCATTTAATTTGTCTTTGTTGGTGTAATTAGGGCCCCAATCGAAAATAAAACTAGAGTTAAAGGCGGTTCTCAATTTCGGTAAGATTCTTCAATTTTAGAGACTTATTAGTTGTAATTAGCTTAGTAACGCATGCTTTGTACTTAAGTTTCATTTAAGCCTGTTTTAAGTTTATTTACAGGTTCCCTAAGCATGAAGAAACATCTAATCCCTCCCAAGCGATAAGGGAATGTTTGTATAAGGACAACAAGGAGCTCTCTTTGCATGATAAGGGAATGTTTATTTACACATTGAGTATTGAATGAAAAGTTGAGCATTGCTCCTTAAATTGAAACTAAAATCCTTTACTTGTGCATCCTTGCATAGGCCGAGATTAGTAGACTAAATGAAAATAGAACCTGAGCTAGAGTAAGCTTCTAAATTTGGGTTCATCCTCAAGTTGTAACCGTAACATTTATCCTTTGACACTCATTTTAAGGCATTTGTTTTTTTATTGGTGGCTGCTCTTTGCGGGTGTTATTGCCGCCCTAAATGAAAAGTGGATAAGAGTTAGTGTATGTTCTTATGTTTGGGCAAATTCATGATTTATCACCAACCTATCTTTCTTTTGCACTCATTTTAGTGCATTTGTATTCTCTTTCTGTGAGCTCTTTGTCTGTGCAAGTGGGGCTCCAAATGAAAACAAAGCTGTAGTTAAAGTAAGTTCCTGAGTTAGGCGAGTTCCTTGATTTGCAGCTATAGCTTTTATTTTTTGGCACTCATATAGGCAACTATTTTGTCTTTGTAGGAGTTCTTTGTTGGTGTAATTGGAGGCCAAAATGGAAAAAAAAAAGAAACTAGAGTTAAAGTTAGTTCCCAGTTTGGCAAGTGTATTTATTTGTGGAAACACCATTCATTATATTTGCACTTTGTTTTGGGTATTCACTTCATCTTGGTTTGCAGCTCTTCACGGGTGCAATTAGAGCCTCAAATGAAAACATATAAGGTTTAAAGTTAATTTTATTTTTAGCAACTCCTTTCATTCGTATTGGCCGCTCTTGCCAAGTGCAATTATTGCCCACAACAAGTGTTTGGCTAGATCCTTGATTTGTGATCACAACATTTATTCTTTTGCACTTATTTTAAGGCTTATGTTTTGCCTTGATGATAGCCCTTTGCAGGGGTCATTCACACCCTAATTGAAAAGCGAACAAGCATTTAAGCAAGTTCTTAAGTTTGGCCAGGTTCTTGATTTATCGCCTCACTTTCGTTCTTTTGCACTCATTTTAGTGCATTTGTATTCTCTGCTTGGGAGATCTTCGTGAGTGTAATTAGGGCAACAAATGAAATGTAAACTAGAGTTGAAGCTCTCAAGTTTGGCAAGGTTCTTGAGTTAAAGTTACACCCTTCATTCTTTGCACTCCTTTTAGTGCACTTGTATTCCCTTTTAGGGGCACTTTATGCGTGCAGTTAGAGAAAACTAGAGTTGAAGAAAGTTCTTAAGTTTAGCAATGTTCTTAACTTATAGTTGCACCTTTTGTTTTTTTGGGGGACTCATTCCATTTTTTGGAGCACTTTGCTGGTGCAGTTGGAGAAACTCGAGTTAAAGAAAGTTCTTTAGTTTAGTGAGGTTCTTGATTTGTCGTTGTTGGTGTAATTGGAACCCCAATTGGAAATAAAACTAAAGTTAAAGTTGGTTCTCAATTTTGCTAAGACTCTTTAATTGTGGAGGCTCATTAGTCGTAATTAGCTTAGTTAAGCATGCTTTGTACTCAAGTTTCATTTAAGCCAGTTTTAAGTTTAGTTAGAGGTTTCCTAAGCATGAAAAAACCTCTAATCCCTTCCAAACAGCAAGGGAATGTTTGTATAAGGACAACAAGAAGCTCACTTTGCACACACACAATGAATATTGAATGAAAAGTTGAGCATTGCTCCTTAAACCGAAACTGAAATCCTTTATTTGTGCATCCTAGTGTAGACTAAATTAGGCGGTGACGAAGCGAGTCTTAACTCTTACTTAGGTGGTGCTTCTGTATCCTAATCGAAGTTAAGGACCCTAAGATTGTTCTTGGTGGTGATATCTATATCCAAGAATAGGTTTAGATTCAATCCATCCTTTCTATTGCCTTTGGATTCACTTAAAACTAGAGCTAGAATTCAGTTTGCATTCTTGGCTAACTTTGCATTCTCTTTGAATGTGAGTTGAATGTATGTGCATCCATCAATTTTAAGGCCCCTCTTTCCACTTGGTGACATTTGTGGGTGTAATCGGATCCCCAAATGAAATGTGAGCTAGAGTTAAAGTAAATACAATAGTTTTTCTGAGTTTTTGACTTGCAGCCACACTTTCAGTCTTTTGTACTTATTTATTTTAGGCCATTTGTATTCTCTTTTTTGGGAACTTCTTCACGGGTGCAAGCGAAGACCCAAATGAAATAGAAAACTAGAGTTAAAGTAAGTTCTTGAGTTTGGTAGGGTCCTTGATTTATGGCCACATCTTTCATTCCTACAGACTCATTTGGGGCAATTACTTTCATTTTTGGGAGCTATTAGTGGATGTAAGCAAAGCATCAAATGAAAGAAAACTAGAATTAAAGTTAGTTCCTAATTTTTGTAAGATTCTTGATTTATAGAGAGACCATTCACTCCTTTGGCACTAATTTTTGAGCATTTACTTCCTCTTAATGAGAGCACATTGTCGGTGTAGTTAGAGCTCCACATGAAAGTAGAACAATGGTCAAAGTTAGTTCTTATGTTTTTGTGAGATTCTTGATTTGTAGCCACACCATTCACTCTTTTCCACGCCCTTTAAACCATTGGTTTCCTCTTGTTCGGAGATCCTTGCGTTGTGATTAGTACTCTAAATGAAAATAGAAGTTGAGCTAAAGTAAGCTCCTAAATTTGGCTGCATCCTCAAGTTATAACCGTAACATTTATCCTTTTGTGCTCATTTTAGGGCATTTGTTTTTTTTATTGGTGGTAACTCCTTGCGGGTGTTATTGACACCCTAAATGAAAAGTGGGCAAGAGTTAATGCATGTTATTATGTTTGGGCACATTCGTGATTTATTGCCTCACTATCCTTCTTTTGCACTCATTTTAGTGCATCTGTATTCTATTTTTGGGAGCTCTTTGTCAGTGCAAGTGGGGCTCCAAATGAAAAAAACTGTAGTTAAAGTAAGTTCCTGAGTTAGGTGAGTTCCTTAATTTGCAGCCACAACTTTCATTCTTTTGCACTCATTTATGGCTACTATTTTCTCTTTGTAGGAGTTCTCTGTTAGTGTGATTGGAGCCCAAAATGAAAGAAAACTAGAGTTAAAGTTAGTTCCTAGTTTGGTAATTTTACTTATTTGTGGAGACACCATTCATTCTTTTTGCACCCTTTTTTGACTGCACACTTCCTCTTGGTTTACAGCCCTTCACGGGTGCAATTGGAGCTCGAAACAAAAGTAGATAAGGTTTAAAATTAGTTCTTATGTTTAACCTAATTCTTGATTTGTAGCGACTCCACTCATTCTTTCCACTTCTTTTCGGTCATTTTTTTGCTCTTATTGGCAGCTCTTCACAAGTGCAATTATTGCCCACAACATTTGTTTGAATACATCCTCGATTCTTTTGCACTTATTTTAAGGCATTTGGTTTCCCTTGATGGTAGCCCATTGCAGAGGTCATTTACGCCCTAATTAAAAAGTGAACAAGCATTTAAGCCAGTTCTTAAGTTTTGCTACGTTCTTTATTTATCGCCTCGCTTTTATTCTTTTGCACTCATTTTAGAGTGTCTGTATTCTATACTTGGGAGATCATAAGTTTGGCGAGGTTCTTGATTTGTGGTTGCCCTTTCATTCTTTGCACTGATTTTAGTGCATTTGTATTCCCTTTTTAGGAGCACTTTGTGAGCGTAGTTAGAGAAAACAAGAGTTGAAGAAAGTTTATAAGTTTATCAATGTTCTTGACTTATAGCTGCACCTTTTGTTTTTTTTGGACTCATTCCATTTTTCGGAGCACTTTGTTGGTGCTGTTGGAGAAACTCGAGTTAAAGAAAGTTCTTAAGTTTAGTAAGGTTCTTCATTTATATTCATGCCTTTCATTTTTTGCAGTCATTTTAAGGCATTTAATTTGTCTTTGTGGTGTAATTGGAGCCCCAATTGAAAATAAAACAACAGTTAAAGTTGGTTCTCAATTTCGGTAAGATTCTTTAATTTTGGAGACTCATTAGTTGTAATTTGTTTAGTTAAGCATGCTATATTGTAAGTTTCATTAAAGTCTGTTCTGAGTTTAGTTAGCGGTTTCCTAAGCATGAAGAACCTCTAATCCATCCCAGGCGATAAGGGAATGCTTGCATGGCGACAATAAGGGGCTCACTATAAACAAACATCGAGTATTGGATGAAAAGTTTAGCATTGCTCCTTAAATCGAAACTGAAATTGTTTACTTGCGTATCCTAGCTTAGGCTGAGTTCGGTGGTGATCAAGTGAGTCTTAACTCTTATTTAGGTAGTGTTTTTGTATCCTAATCATGGTTAAGGACCCAAGCTTATTCTTGGTGGTGATAGTTGTATGCAAGAATAGGTTTAGATTCAATCTGTCCTTTCATTGCTTTTGGATTCACTTAAAACTAGAGCTAGAATGCAGTTTGCATTCTTAGCTAACTTTGTGTTCTCTTTGAATGTGAGTTGAGTGTACGTGCATCCATCAATTTTAGGACCACTCTTTCCACTTGGCAGGATTTGTGGGTGTAATTGGAGCCCCAAATGAAAAGTGAACTAGAGTTAAAGTAAGTACTTAAGTTGATTTACAGCCAGTGGAGCCCCAAAAGAAATAGAAAACTAGAGTTAAAGCAAGTTCTTGAGTTTGGTGGGGTCCTTGATTTATAGCCACACATTTCATTCCTATACACTTGTTTGCGGTGATGTATATGTGGGTGGTAAGTGAACCAAATCAAACTCAAATAAACCCAAAAAAGAATTGAACCAAAGTAAAGAGGAAATGGAAGGTTGATTGAGATGGAATGAAAATAATAACAAAAAAAGAACAAAGGATAAACAAGACCTTGCACTTGAGATAATCCTTCACGAAGCCACTCAAGGGCTTGATCTTGGGCAAATTCTCTTGTCTTTACCAAGGAATCACTCCAATTGGAAAAAGGAAGAGAACCTAGAACACCACTTGAACTTGCCAAAATTCAAGATATAGAACTAGGGATTTGGAACACTTTTGAGAATCACACTCAAAGGTATTTGTATTTCACTTGGGAAAGCTTACAACTCTGAATGATGAAATGCAACTACACAACCCACCTATTTATAGGCTAAACAAAGACAACCAAAAGACTTAAAAACTCCTAGTAATTAAAACTAGAAAATTGAAAAGACTTAGGAAAAATAAAAAGACTCATCATAAAAGGGGTGGGGGAGGTTATAAGGAATATTCTAGGATTTCTCAGCTGAATATCTCCATCTAGAAGCCTCCAAAACGTGCACAATATCAGCCACACAAATACATGTAACCGAAGACTCTTCATTTTCCCAGAATTAATCCTTGCAGCTGCCTCAACTTCAACAGAGTATATCTTCCAGAATACTCGGCCAAATCACGCGTTCTTGGGCTTGATAGAAAGCCCTGGAAGTCTATTTTCAGAATGGGCTCATTTGCTCAATTTGGATAAGCGGTGTAAAAGTTATGGCCCAAACAATGCACCTATCTCAGACTGGACTGGATCAGAATAATGTACCTTTGAGTGATAGTTTGCCCAATCAAATGACGTCCAAATTAAACAAACTTGGGCTTATTTTAAAGCTAAAATCTTAAGCTTCAAAACCATGTGGAGCCTCAAGTTGTGGGACCACTTTAGTTAGGCGAAAAGTGCACACAAAAATCGGGAAATTGCGGGATGAAGGCGGTACTACCTCTTCGGGCATGAACGCCAATTTTCGGCAAAGTTTTGCAACTTCTTTGACCTCTTGAAGCTTGAGCGAGTCCTCCTTGGGCTGAGCTTGATGGTCCTTGGGCTTCTCATGATGGTCTCCATCATTCCCCCCGGGTAAGTGAAAGTTTGCCCTCAAACTAGGATGGGGCTCATCATCGAAATAGGGGCTAAGATCGGAGACATTGAAGGTAGCCGAAATGCCATAATCTCCAGGTAGATCAACCTTGTATGCATTGGGTCCAACCTTCTCAAGGATTTCAAATGGACCATCGGAACGTGGCATCAACTTAGATTTTCTCTTTGAAGGGAAACGCTCCTTCCTCATGTGAATCCATACCAAATCTCCTGGCTGAAAATGTACCTCCTTGCGATGCTTGTTGGCGCTTTGCATGGCTCTTTCATTAGCCTTGGCAATGTTATCTCTAACTCTTGCATGAAGATCTTGGATCTCCTTGGCTCTTTTTTCAGCTTCCCAACTAAATTTTGTGGGAGTTGGAATGGGAACAAGATCCAAGGGACTCTTGGGATTGTAGCCATACACAACTTGAAATGGAGAGAGTTGGGTGGACTTGCTAGGCACTCGATTGAATGCAAACTCAGCATGTGGTAGCAACTCATCCCAATTCTTCAAATGCTTCTTCACTAGGACTTGAAGTAAGGTACCCAAAGTCCTATTGGTGACTTCAGTTTGTCCATCAGTTTGGGGATGACAAGTAGTGCTAAACTTGAGTTGAGTACCCAATTTGCGCCATAAAGTTAGCCAAAAATGACTAAGAAACTTGGAGTCACGATCGGATACCATGCTCTTGGGAATGCCATGTAGTCTCACAATCTCCTTGAAGTAAAGATTAGCCACTTGAGTAGCATCATTAGTAGTGTGGCAAGGAATGAAATGCGCCATCTTGGAGAATCGATCGACAACCACCATAATGGAGTCTTTGTTTCTTTGGGTTCTAGGCAAACTCGTGATGAAATCCAAGCTAATATCTTCCCAAGGGGCTTGAGGAATGGGAAGTGGAGAATACAATCCTTGAGGCAAAGAATGGCTCTTAGCCATTTGACAAATAGAACATCTTTTGATGAAATGCTCTACATCTCTTGACATCTTAGGCCAATAATAGTGTTCCTTCAACATCGATCTGGTCTTCTCGACACCAAAATGGCCAGCTAGGGCTCCTCCATGTAGCTCTTGGATAAGTAGTTCATGAAATCCACATTGAGGTATACAAAGGCTTGAACCTTTGAATAGGAACCCATCTTCTAAGTGGAACAACCCATGGGGGTGTTTAAGACACTTCTCAAAAATGTCCTTGAAATCATCATCTTTTGGGTACAAATCTTTAACAACTTCAAATCCAAGTACTTTAGTACTCAAAGTAGAGAGTAATAAGTACCTTCTTGATAATGCATCAGCTCCTTTGTTGAGAGTTCCCGCCTTATGTTGGATAGTGAAGTGGAAGGACTGAAGATACTCTACCCATTTAGCATGTCTAGGGTTGAGCTTGTGTTGTCCTTGGATGTATTTGAGAGCTTCATGGTCGGAATGAAGGATGAACTCACCTCCAACTAAGTAATGACGCCAATGCTCCAATGCTCTAATGATTGCATAAAACTCCTTGTCATAGGTGGAGTACTTCTTTTTGGCATCGTTGAGCTTCTCACTGAAAAAGGCAATGGGTCTCTTCTCTTGAGATAGGACAGCTCCAATTCCTACCCCGGATGCATCACATTCTACTTCAAAGACTTTGGTAAAGTCGGGCAAGGCTAGAACGGGGGAACTAGTGAGCTTCTTCTTGATCTCTTCAAAGGCTTGTTGTGCTTGCTCGTTCCATGAAAACTCTTTGCCTTTAATTACCTCGGTCATAGGAGCCATAATTGTGCTGAAATTTCTAATGAACCTCCTGTAGAATGAGGCTAGGCCATGAAAACTCCTTACTTGAGTGATGGATGTAGGAGTTGGCCACTCTTGAATAGCCTTGATCTTGCTATCATCAACTTGGAGGCCTTGGGCGGAAACAATGAAACCCAAGAATACCACTTGAGGAGTGAAGAAAAAGCATTTCTCCATATTGCCATAAAGTTGTTCTCGTGAAAGAATCTCCAAAACTTGTTGCAAATGCTTGGCATGCTCCTCCTCGGTCTTGCTATAGACCAAGATATCATCAAAGTAAACAACAACACAAGTTCCAATGAGGGGCTTGAGAACTTGGTTCATGAGTCTCATAAAAGTGCTCGGGGCATTAGTAAGCCCGAATGGCATTACAAGCCACTCATATAAACCTCCTTTAGTCTTAAAGGCAGCTTTCCATTCATCACCTTCAAAAATGCGAATCTGATAATAGCCACTTCTAAGATCAATCTTAGAAAAGATAGCGGCTCCGTGTAATTTATCCAATAGATCTTCCAATCGGGGAATAGGATACCGGTACTTGATAGTGATCTTGTTTATCGCCCGGCTATCAACACACATACGCATGCTACCATCCTTCTTAGGAACAAGGAGAGCGGGCACGGCACATGGGCTTAGACTTTCCCGAATTAAACCCTTGGACAAGAGATCATCCACTTGTCTTTGGATTTCTTATGTTTCGCTTGGAGACATCCGGTATGCCGGCTTGTTTGGAAGTACGGATCCGGGAACGAGGTCTATCTTGTGTTGGATAGATCTTGGAGGGGGAAGGCCATGTGGAATTTCTTGTGGAAAAACATGGTGATAGGCTTGTAGGAGAGGGGTGAGTAGTGGATGTGAGGGAGATGGTGGCTTAGACTCTTCTTGTAAAAGTATCAAGTCTTTGAAAGACTCATACTCATGATGCTCAGATTTGAGAAGAGTAGTAAGGACGACTTCCAAATGAGGATTGTCTTTTGGTTTAGAGGGGGAAGGACTTTTGAGAGGGGTAAGAGTGATTTTCTTACGGTCCTTGAGCAAAGAGTAAGTGTTCATCCGGCCATCATGGATGACACTTCTATCAAAAAGCCATGGTCTACCCAATAATATATGGCAAGCATCCATGGGGACTATATCACACCAAATCTCATCTTTATAGTTTTTCCCAATTGAAAAGGAAACAAGACAACGGTGAGTAATTTGCAAACCTTTGCCTTGATTCAACCATTGTATGGTGTAGGGATTTGGACGAGGAGAGACTTGCAGCTTGAGTTTGTCCACCATAGTCTTTGAGGCAACGTTAGCACAACTACCTCCATCAATGATAAGGGAACAAACCTTGTCTCCTACGGTACACCTGGTGTGAAAAATGGCTTCTCTTTGCTCCATGTCCTTTTGAGTGGCAATTCCACTCAAGGCCCGGCGGATAACACGCAACTCTCCTTCACCGGGGCCTTCTTCAACTTCTTCCAAGCTTCCTTCTTCATAGTGCTCTCCTTCTTCTTCGTCATAGGCATGTTCATCACATGCTTCTTGGTACTCCGCTAGGGAAACGATCCTCCTGTTTGGACACTCAGATGCATAGTGTCCCATACCTTGGCACCGAAAGCAACGAACCTTGTCTTTAGATTTGGGCTCTTGTGTGGGGGGTTTTGGAGGGGTTGGAGTGGTGTTTTTGGTTTGTGGTGGTGGGGGATTTTGTGGACGAGGAGGGTAGTACGGAAGCCTTTGTGTGGGGTAAGGACGAGAGAGAGGCTTGGATAGGATACTCTTTCCCTTTGATTTCTTTTGTTGTTCTACCTTGTAGGCTAGAGAACTCAAATCATCAAGGGATGAATATGGTTGCAATTCAACAATATGAGCAATAGACTCATCAAGTCCGGTTAAGTATCTTACCAAGGTTTGAGAGTCATCTTCTTTCAAGTCGCATTTGAGAAGGAGTTGTTCAAACTCCCGAGTGTACTCCTCTACACTTTTTGATCCTTGCTTGAGGCGGTGGAGTTTCAGATAATTATCTTGCACATAGTGTGAGGGAAGAAACTTGGCCTTGAGTTTTTCTTTCATTTTGGCCCACGTTCTAATTTTCCCTTTCCCATTTCTTGCTCTTTTCGCTCCGAGGTTAGCCCACCAGATTGAAGCATATTTGCGGAGTTTAAGGGCTACAAGTTTTATCTTTTTGTCCTCCGGGATGTCCTCATATTCAAAGATCCCCTCAATGGTGTGCAACCAATCGAGAAATAAGTCCGGGTCAAGTTGGCCTTCAAATTCGGGGATGTCAATTCGGACACCACCAATATTGCTTCCTTGCCTTCGTCTCCTTGGGGCTTCTTCGTCACTAGAATTGGCTCAGGATTGAAGGACTTCTTCTTCCGATTCGACCACTGGCTCATGAGGATGAGAGGGAGTGGGGCTATGAACCCACCTTCGTTTTTCCTCCAAAAGTTGCCCAAGTTGAGTTCGAAGATAAGTGACTTGAGCTTCTAACTCTTCCACACGTGCTTAGTCGCTTCTTGTGGACTTTGTAGACATGTTGGAGATGCTTTAAAAGAAGAATATGCAGCAGGGAAGGTGGCACGGGCAGGCCGTGCTATGCTTCGACTTGAGGAAATGCAGAAAAGTATAGTGGCACGGTCGTGCTGGGTGGCACGGGGGCACCGTGCCGCGTCTCGACTTGAAGATTTCTGGAAAATAAATATGGCACGGTCGTGTGGGGCGGCACGGGGGCACCGTGCGATCTTTCTGGCCTGTGGACACGGGCTGTTCACGGTTTTTTTTTGTTTTTTTATTATATTTTTTTTTTTTTGTGTATTTGGGTATGACGTGGGTCACTTAAAAGCCTTGGCTCTGATACCAATTGATGTATATGTGGGTGGTAAGTGAACCAAATCAAACTCAAATAAACCCAAATAAGAATTGAACCAAAGTAAAGAGGAAATGGAAGGTTGATTGAGATGGAATGAAAATAATAACAAAAAAGAACAAAGGATAAACAAGACCTTGCACTTGAGATAATCCTTCACGGAGCCACTCAAGGACTTGATCTTGGGCAAATTCTCTTGTCTTTACCAAGGAATCACTCCAATTGGAAAAGGAAGAGAACCTAGAACACCACTTGAACTTGCCAAAATTCAAGATATAGAACTAGGGATTTGGAATACTTTTGAGAATCACACTCAAAGGTAATTGTATTTCACTTGGGAAAGCTTACAACTCTGAATTATGAAATGCAACTACACAACCCACCTATTTATAGGCTAAACAAAGACAACCAAAAGACTTAAAAACTCCTAGTAATTAAAACTAGAAAATTGAAAAGACTTAGGAAAAATAAAAAGACTCATCATAAAAGGGGCGGGGGAGGTTATAAGGAATATTCTAGGATTTCTCAGCTGAATATCTCCATCTAGAAGCCTCCAAAACGTGCACAATATCAGCCACACAAATACATGTAACCGAAGACTCTTCATTTTCCCAGAATTAATCCTTGCAGCTGCCTCAACTTCAACAGAGTATATCTTCCAGAATACTCGGCCAAATCACGCGTTCTTGGGCTTGATAGAAAGCCCTGGAAGTCTATTTTCCAGAATGGGCTCATTTGCTCAATTTGGATAAGCGGTGTAAAAGTTATGGCCCAAACAATGCACCTATCTCAGACTAGACTGGATCAGAATAATGTACCTTTGAGTGATAGTTTGCCCAATCAAATGACGTCCAAATTAAACAAACTTGGGCTTATTTTAAAGCTAAAATCTTAAGCTTCAAAACCATGTGGAGCCTCAAGTTGTGGGACCACTTTAGTTAGGCCAAAAGTGCACACAAAAATCGGGAAATTGCGGGATGAAGGCGGTACTACCTCTTCGGGCATGAACGCCAATTTCCGGCAAAGTTTTGTAACTTCTTTGACCTCTTGAAGCTTGAGCGAGTCCTCCTTGGGCTGAGCTTGATGGTCCTTGGGCTTCTCATGATGGTCTCCATCATGCGGTAATTATTTTCATTTTGTGGGAGCTATTAGTGGGTGTAAGTAAGGCATCAAATGAAAGAAGACTAGAAATAAGGTTAGTTCCTAATTTTGGTGAGATTCTTGATTTGTGGAGACACCATTCACTCTTTTGCCACAAATTTTTGATCATTTACTTCCTCTTGATGGGAGATCTTTGTATGTGTAATTGTACCTCCACATAAAAGTACAACAGTGGTTAAAGTTAGTTCTTATGTTTTCACAAGATTCTTGACTTTGTAGCCACACCACTCACTCTTTTCTGCACCCTTTAAACCATATGTTTCCCCTTGTTAGGAGATCCTTATGGGTGAGATTAGTACAATAAATGAAAATCGAACTTAAGCTAAAGTAAGCTCCAAAATTTAGGCTCATCCGTAGGCTGTAACTGCCATATTTATCCTTTTGCACTCATTTTAAGGCATTTGTTTTTTTATTGGTGGTTGCTCTTTGCGGGTGTTATTGACGCCCTAAATGAAAAGTGGACAAGAGTTCATGTATGTTCTTATGTTTCGGCACATTCATGATTTATCACCACACTATCATCCTTTTGCACTGATTTTAATGCATTTATATTGGCTTTCTAGGAGCTCTTTTTCTATGCAATTGGGGCTCCAAATGAAACGAAAGCTGTACAGTTAAAGTAAGTTCCTGAGTTAGGCAAGTTCCTCGATTTGCAACCACAGCCTTCATTCTTTTGCACTCATTTAGGGCAGTTATAGTTAAAGTAAGTTAAAGTAAGTTCTGAGTTAGGCGAGATCCTTGATTTGCAGCCACAGCTTTCATTCTTTTGCACTCATTTAGGGCAATTGTTTTCTCTTTGTAGGAGTTCTTTATTGGTGTAATTGGAGCCCAAAATGAAAGAAAACTAGAGTTCGATATGTTTATTTATTTGTGGAAACACCATTCATTCTTTTTGTACACTTTTTTGGGTATTCGCTTCCTCTTGATTTGCAGCTCTTCACGAGCGCAAATGGAGCCCAAACGAAAATAGATAAGGTTTAAAGTTACTTCATATGTTTAACCAGATTCTTGATTTATGGCAACTCCATTCATTCTTTCCACTCCTTTTCAGTCAATTTTTTCCTCTTATTGGTATCTCCACACAAGTGCAATTGTTGCCCACAACATGTGTTTAGCTACATGCTTAATTTGTGACCATGACATTTGTTCTTTTGTACTTATTTCAAGGCATTTGTTTTCCATTGATGATGGCCCGCTGCAGGGGTGATTTACGCCCCAACTAAAAAGTGAACAAGCAGTTAAACTAGTTATTAAGTTTAGCCAGGTTCTTGATTTATCACCTCACTTTCATTCTTTTGCACTGATTTTAGTGCATTTGTATTCTCTCCCTGGGAGATCTTTGTGAGTGTACTTGGGGCACCAAATGAAATGTAAACTAGAATTGAAGCCCCCATGTTTGGTAAGGTTCTCAATTTGTAGTTACACCTTTCATTCTTTGCACTCATTTTAGTGCATTTTTATTCCGTTTTTGGGAGCACTTTGTGGGTACAGTTGGAGAAAACTAGAGTTAAAGAAAGTTCTTAAGTTTAGCAATGTTCTTGACTTATAGCTGCACCTTTCATTTTTTTAAAATTTTGGGACTCATTTCATTTTTCGGGGCACTTTGTCGGTGCTGTTAGAGAAACTCGAGTAAAAGAAAGTTCTAAAGTTTGGTGAGGTTCTCCATTTATATTGACGCCTTTCATTTTTTACACTCATTGTAAGGCATTTAGTTTCTCTTTATTGGCGTAATTGGAGCCCCAATTGAAAATAAAGCTAGAGTTAAAGTTGGTTCTCAATTTTGGTAAGATTCTTCAATTTTGGAGACTCCTTAGTTGTAATTACCTTAGCTAAGCATGCTTTATACTAAGTTTCATTTAAGTCAGTTTTGAGTTTAGTTAGAGGCTTCCTGAGCATGAAGAACCTCTAATCCCTCCCACACGGTAAGGGAATGTTTATGTAAGGATGGTAAGGGGCTCACTATGCACATGCACATAGAGTATTTAATGAAAAGTTGAGCATTACGCCTTAAATCGAAACTGAAATCCTTTACTTGTATGTCCTAGCTTAGGCTGAGTTAGGTGGTGATCAAGTGAGTCCTAACTCTTATTTAGGTGGTGTTTCTATATCCTAATTAAGTTTAACGACCCTAAGCTTATTCTTGGTGGTGATAGCTATATCCAAGAATAGGTTTAGATTCAATCTATCCTTTCATTGCTTTCGGATTCACTTAAAACTGGAGCAAGAATGCAGTTTGCACTCTGAGCGAAATTTGCATTCTCTTTGAATGTGAGTTGAGTGTACGTGCATCCATCAATTTTAGGGCCACTATTTCCACTTCGCGGGATTTGTGGGTGTAATTGGAGCCCCAAATGAAAAGTGAACTAGAGTTAAAGTAAGTACTTATGTTTTTCTAGGTTTTTGATTTACAGTCACACTTTAATTCTTATGCACTTATTTATTTCAAGTCATTTGTGTTCTCTTGCTTGGGAACTTCTTCATGAGTGCCAGTGGAGCCCCAAATCAAATAGAAAACTAGAGTTAAAGTAAGTTCTTGAGTTTGGCGAGGTCCTTGATTTATAGCCACATTTTTCATTCCTATGCACTCTTTTGCGGCAATTATTTTCGTTTTATGGGAGCTATTAGTGGGTGTAAGTAAGGCATCAAATGAAAGAAGACTAAAGATAAGGTTACTTCCCAATTTTGGTGAGATTCTTGATTTGTGGAGGCACAAATCACACTTTTGGCGTAAATTTTTGAGCATTTACTTCCTCTTGATGGGAGCTCTTTGTGGGTGTAATTGGACCTCCACATGAAAGTAGAGCAGTGGTTAAAGTTAGTTCTTATGTTTTTGTGAGATTCTTAATTTTATAGCTACACCATTTACTCCTTTCCATGCCCTTTAAACCATATGTTTCCTCTTGTTGGGAGATCCTAACGGGTGTGATTAGTACACTAAATGAAAATCAAACTTGAGCTAAAGTAAACTCCTAAATTTGGGTTCATCCTCATGTTGTAACTACCATATTTATCCTTTTACACTCATTTTAAGGCATTTGTTTTTTTATTGGTGGCAGCTCTTTACGGGCGTGATTGATGCCCTAAATGAAAAGTGGAGTAGAGTTAATGTATGTTCTTATGTTTGGGCATATTCATGATTTATTGCCACACTATAATTCTTTAGGACTCATTTTAGTGCATTTGTATTCTCATTCTAGGAGCTCTTTATCTGTGCAAGTGTGATGTAAGTCTCAAGGGTAGGAACAACCCTAGCCAACTTACAACAAGAACATAACCAAAACAAGTGGAAAACTCACGAACCAAAGGGGGCACGGTCCTGCTTAAGGACACGGTGTGGCCGTGCCAAACTTCTACCCTTCACGCCTAAAGATTGTGATTTCTCACGGTTTGAAGTGGTTTTGTGTTTGGGCTAAAAACTGAATCAAAGCAAGAAGTCTTGGCCTTGATTAAGCTTAAAAAAGAGTGTGAGAAAGGGTAGGAAATGTGTGGAATAAAAAGAATGAGAAGTTCACTGATTAGAACACAAAAGAGAGCTTATGGTTTAAGGAATCCAAAAGCTAGCTTTATGAACTTTAAGTGAATCCAATGTGTTTGGGATAGTTCTAAGCTTTGTGATTAGATAAGGTACACACCAATCACCTAGCTTAGGGCCCTTAATCTTTGATTAGGATGCAGATACACCACCTAATCAATGATTAAGACACACTTGAACACCACCTTAATCGGCCTAATTAAGGATAAGTAAGTTAAGTGTTTGAGAGGAACACAAGACACAAAGTCTTTTCTCCAAGTTCTAAACTCAAAATCTGATTGATGAAGTGAGAAGTACACGGCCTTATATAGCCACTAAAGTCATGAAACAATCTTTCCCTCTAAGGGAGGAAAGGTATTAGTCTAGCTAAGCACACTTATACAAGGTTTAAACTAAAACAAAGTAAAATAGGTACAATCAAGCTTAATACACAAGTTTACTTATCCTAAGACCTTTCTTAATATCTAAGGCATAATTGTGACTCATTTTCCTTCCTTGGAGGCAAAGATACATGGCTGCCACCTAGCAAAAGGCTGCTGAATTCGAGCTTGACATGTGTGTTGGTGGTGGCCGAATATATGCTTGCAAAATGTCTTCTTCTTCATGCTTCCACGTGTCTCACTCCTATGTGGCTAAGTGACAGCTTACCAAGCAGCTCAAGTTGACCAAGCAAGCAAGCTTACACCGTAAGCAAAACCCTTAAAGGAGGAAAACTACTAGGCTAAGTAACTGGGTGTCAACCAGCTAGTTTCTGCCTCAACTTGTCACGCATGCTTGACACATCAAATGCTGACTAATTGCTACGTTTCTTACATGGATGGAAACCTCAACATGTCTAGATTACCCTCCTTTTTGAATCATAGCAATTGGATGTCATTTACCCCTTGAATGAGCCTGATTTCCCAAACCGTGCAGATTGGACTCCAAAACAGCACAGGTTTACTAATTAGCTTAATTCACTAACCAATTGAACTCCAAATCTGGTAATTCCAATTGGACATGAAAGCTAAGATCTTAAGCTTTCTAGGGATGCAAAATTTGGACACTTAAACCTCATGTAAGATTAAGAAATGTAATCACCAAAACCGGGTAAAATCTGGATGTAAACTGTCTTCAGGGCAGTTTGACTTAAACATAGGTTTTGGATGAGCAAATGAACTCCAATGAGGCTGAAACTTGTTTTATTAGAAATCTAACATCTAGGGTTTATGAGAACACCAAAATTAAGGACTTAAGTCACCCCAAAATTAGGTGACCATAATCAGATTTCACGGCTAAGTGCAATCTGACCCGGCAGCATGGTGTATTTTGATGTCTAGGCTTGTTTTGATTTTTGGTTGTTGCCTAAACATTCTGGAAGTGAGGGATGACCACCAGACCTCCATCATTCTCCCCTTGTTGAGAAGAATTTATCCTCAAATTCACCAAGGACGTACTGCCCAAAAGCAAACAAAGGTGAACTAGGCTGAAAAAGGATCAACTCTTCAAATAAGCTTGGTTTAAACTTTGCTTCCATATTCCTTACATCAGCCATGTGAAACTTAAGTGGGTGTTGGAATGAATGGATGGGGGTTGGGTTTGGATTTTGCTTTAGGGGAGTAAATTGAGCAAGTTTAGGACCTGAGCATGAGAGATCCTGGATGGAGATGAATGGAATGGGTTTGATGGGAAATGATGGGCTAGGGTCTTGCTCTGTTTGAATGACTAACATACAAACATGAATATTCGTATGTTGTTCATGCTCTTCTTTATGAAAATTTGGAGACATCTTCTCCAAGAGTAGCATTTCGCCCTCATCAGCAGTGATCTCAATTTCTTCAAGGTCTTCTTCTTGAGTTTCTTCCTCCTTTTCTTCCTTTCCAATTGCCTCCCACTCAGCCAGAGTAATGCTTCTTCGATTGACACAATCGGCGGTTATGTGTCCAAATCCTTGGCACTTAAAACATCAGGAAATGCCATGCTTGGGTTTAAGTTACGGGGGTAGGCTTTGTAGTGGTGTTTGGTTCTTTTCTGGAGTAGGAAGTGGGGGGGCCATGGGTTTAGGGACAAGGTTTGGGCTCCCCTTGTTGAATGGTTATTCTTGAGGAAGGAATGTGGGAACTTCTTCACGGGTATGAAATCGTGACCTTCTTCGTTGTTCCACTTTGTGAGCTAGGACATAAATCTCATCAAAGGTGGTGAAGGCTTGCAATTCAACCACGTTGGCTATCCTAGGATCAAGCCCTCCTAGGTAACGTACCATGGTTTGTTCTTCAGGCTCATGAATGTCATATTTAATCATGAGTTTCTCAAATTCACGTGTGTATTCTTCCACATTCATTTTGCCTTGAGTGAGATGGTGAAAGAGCATGTAATTGTCTTGGACATAAGTGGATGGCAAGAACCGTGCCTTCATCTTAGATTTCAGCTTGTCCTAAGTATTGATCTTGCTCTTTCTTTCTCTAGTTCTCTTAGCATTAAGGTTTGTCCACCATAAGGAGGCATATTTTCTCAGTCTAAGAGCAACCAATTTCACCTTTCGATCCTCTGGAATCTCCTTGTACTCGAAAATACGCTCAACAGTTTGTAACCATTCAACGAATTCATCTGGGTCTAGCTTACCCTCAAACTCAGGGATTTCAACTTTGAAATCATTTGAGTTGAAAGTAGGCCATACTCCTTTTCTTGGCCTCTCGAATGGTACTTCATCATCAGAGAAAGATAACGCATTGCTAGCTTCCTGTTTTCCTTTATAACGTGTTCGAATTCGTTCACTGTCTTCTTGAAGCTTTTGTTTTTGTTTCCTGTGGTTTCCAAGCTGTTTTCTCAAGTACTCATTTCGAGTCTTGAGTTCTTGATTGGATATAGAAATTTCGTGCATTTGTTTGGCCATTGCTTCAAGTTTCTCTTCCATGGTCATGCTAGAACTCATGTAGAAGTTTGGATGAATAGGATTGTGTTTGAGTTTCAGATTCAGAGATAAGCTGGGAAAGGCGTGTGGTAGGTTCCAGGCAAGGATGAACTTGCTCTGATACCAAAATTGATATAAGTCTCAAGGGTAGGAACAACCCTAGGTAATTCACAACAAGAACACAACCAAAACAAGTGGAAAACTCACGAACCAAAGGGGGCACGGTCGTGCTTAAGGACACGGTGTGGCCGTGCCAAACTTCTGCCCTTCACGCCTAACGATTGTGATTTCTCATGGTTTGAAGTGGTTTTGTGTTTGGGCTAAAAACTGAATCAAAGCAAGAAGTCTTGGCCTTGATTAAGCTTGAAAACGAGTATGAGAAAGGGTAGGAAATGTGTGGAATAAAAAGAATGAGAAGTTCACTGATTGGAACACAAAAGAGAGCTTATGGTTTAAGGAATCCAAAAGCTAGCTTTATGAACTTTAAGTGAATTCAATGTGTTTGGGATAGTTCTAAGCTTTGTGATTAGATAAGATACACCACCAATCACCTAACTTAGGGCCATTAATCCTTGATTAGGATATAGATACACCACCTAATCAATGATTAAGACTCACTTGAACACCACCTTAATCGGCCTAATTAAGGATAAGCAAGTTTAGTGTTTGAGAGGAACACGAGACACAAAGTCTTTTCTCCAAGTTCTAAACTCAAAATCTGATTGATGAAGTGAGAAGTACACGGCCTTATATAGCCACTAAAGTCATGAAACAACCTTTCCGTCTAAGGGAGGAAAGGTATTAGCTAGCTAAGCACACTTATACAAGGTTTAAACTAAAACAAAGTAAAATCGGTACAATCAAGCTTAATACACAAGTTTACTTATCCTAAGACCTTTCTTAATATCTAAGGCATAATTGTGACTCATTTTCCTTCCTCGGAGGGCAATGATACACGGCTGCCACCTAGCAAAAGGCTGCTAAATTTGAGCTTGACATGTGTGTTGGTGGTGGCTGAATATATGCTTGCAAAATGTCTTCTTCTTCATGCTTCCACATGTCTCACTCCTATGTGGCTGTGTGGCAGCTTACCAAGCAGCTCAATTTGACCAAGTATGCAAGCTTACACCTTAAGCAAACCCCTTAAAGCAGGAAAACTACTAGGCTAAGTAACCGGGTGTCAACCAGCCGGTTTCTACCTCAACTTGTCACGCATGCTTGACACATCAAAGGCTGACTAATTGCTATGTTTCTTACATGGATGGAAACCTGAAGATGTCTAGATTACCCTCCTTTTTGAATCATAGCATTTGGACGTCATTTGTCCCTTGAATCAGTCTGATTTCCCAAGCCGTGCAGATTGGACTCCAAAACAGCACAGGTTTACTAATTAGCTAAATTCACTAACCAATTGAACTCCAAATCTGGTAATTCCAATTGGAAATGAAAGATAAGATCTTAAGCTTTTCAGGGATGCAAAAATTGGACACTTAAACCTCATGGAAGATTAATAAATGTAATCTCAAATACCGGGTAAAATTTGGACGTAAACTATCTTCAGGGCAGTTTGACTTAAACATAGGTTTTGGATGAGCAAATGAACTCCAATGAGGCTGAAACTTCTTTTATTAGAAACCTAACATCCTAGGGTTTATGAGAACCCCAAAATGAAGGACTTAAGTCACCCCAAAATTAGGTGACCATAACCAAATTTCACGGTTAAGTGCAATCTGACCTGGCAGCATGGTGTATTTTGATGTCTAGGCTTGTTTTGATTTTTGGTTCTTGCCTAAACATTCTGGAAGTGAGGGATGACCACCAGACCTCCATCAAAGTGGGGCTCCAAATGAAAAGAAAGCTATATCGCTAAAGTAAGTTCCTGAGTTAGGCAAGTTCCTTGATTTGCAGCCACAACTTTCATTCTTTTGCACTCATTTACGGCAACTATAGTTAAAGTACGTTAAAGTAAGTTCCTGAGTTAGGCGAGTTCCTTGATTTACAGCCACAGCTTTCACTCTTTTGCACTCATTTAGGGCAACTATTTTCTCTTTGTAGGAGTTCTTTGTTGGTGTAATTGGAGCCCAAAATGAAAGAAAACTAGAGTTAAAATTCGCTCCCAGTTTGGTAAGTTTATCTATTTGTGGAATCGTCATTCATTCTTTTTGCACTATTTTTTGGTTGTTCACTTCCTCTTGATTTGCAGCTCTTCACAGGGGCAATTGAAGCCCCAAATTAAAACAGATAAGGTTTAAAGTTACTTCATATGTTTGACTAGATTTTCTTGATTTGTAGCGACTCCGTTCATTCTTTCCACTCCTTTTCGGTCATTTTTTTCCTCTTATTGGCAGCTCTTCACAAGTGCAATTATTGCCCACAACATGTGCTTAGCTATATGCTCGATTTGTGACCAGAACATTTATTCTTTTGCACATATTTTAAAGCATTTGCTTTCCCTTGATGACGGCCGTTTGTGGGGGTCATTTACGCCCTAATTGAAAAGTGAAGAAGCATTTAAACCAGTTATTAAGTTTGGCCAGTACATAATTTATCGCCTCGCTTCTATTCTTTTGCACTCATTGCAGTGCATTTGTATTCTCGACTTGGGAGATCTTTGTGAGTGTAATTGGGGCACCAAATTAATGTATACTAGAATTAAAGCTCTCATGTTTAGCAAGGTTCTTGATTTGCAGTGACACCTTTCATTCTTTGCACTCATTTTAGTGCATTGTGTTCCCTTTTTAGGAGCACTTTCTGGGTATAGTTGGAGAAAACTAGAGCTGAAGAAAGTTCTTAAGTTTAGCGATGTTCTTGACTTATAGCTGCACCATTTATTTTTTTTCTTAATTTTAGGATCATTCCATTTTTCGGAGCACTTTGCTGGTGCTGTTGGAGAAACTCGAGTTAAAGAAAGTTCTTAAGTTTAGTGACATTCATGATTTGTGCTCACACCTTTCATTTTTTTGCACTCATTTTAAGGCATTGATTTGTCTTTGTTGGTGTAATTGAAGCCCCAGTTGAAAATAAAACAAGAGTTAAAGTTGTTTCTCAATTTCAGTAAGATTCTTCAATTTTGGAGAGTCGTTGGTTGTAATTAGCTCAGTTAAGCATGCTTTATACTTAAGTTTCATTTAAGCCAGTTTCATGTTTAGTTAGAGGTTTGCTAAGCATGAAGAAGCTGTAATCCCACCCAGGCATTAAGGGAATGTTTGTGTAAGGACAACAGGGGGCTCACTTTGCACACGCACATTGAGTATTGAATGAAAAGTTGAGTATTGCTCCTTAGACTGAAACTGGGACCCTTTGCTTGTGCATCCTAGCAAATGCTGAGTAAGTTGGTGATCAAGTGAGTCTTGACTCTTATTTAGGTGGTGTTTCTGAATTTTAATCAAGGTTAAGGGCCCTAAGCTCATTCTTGGTGGTGATATCTATATCCAAGAATAGGATTAGATTCAATCTATCCTTTCATTGCTTTTGGATTCACTTAAAACTAGAGCTAAAATTTAGTTTGTATTCTTAGCTAACTTTACGTTGTCTTTGAATTTTAGTTGGGTGTGCATGCATCGATCAATTTTAGAGCCACTCTTTCCACTTGGCGGGATTTGTGGGTGTAATTGGAGCCCCAAATGAGAAGTGAACTAGAGTTAAAGCAAGTACTTAAGTTTTTCTAGGTTTTTGATTTACAGCCACACTTTAATTCTTACACACTTATTCATTTTAGGATATTTGTATTCTCTTTTTTGGGAACTTCTTCATGAGTGCAAGTGGTGCCCCAAATGAAATAGAAAACTAGAGTTAAAGTAAGTTCTTGAGTTTGGCGGGGTCCTTGATTTGTAGCCACGTCTTTCATTCCCATGCACTCGTTTAGGGAAATCATTTTCGTTTTGTGGGAGCTATTAGTGGGTGTAAGTAAAGCATCAAATGAAAGAAAACTAGAGTTAAAGTCAGTTCCCAGTTTTGGTAAGATTCTTGATTTGTGGAGACACGATTCACGCTTTTGGCAATAATTTTCATGCATTTACTTCCTCTTTGTGGGAGCTCTTTGTGGGTGTCCACATGAAAATAAAATAATGGTTAAAGTTAGTTCTTATGTTTTTGCGAGATTCTTGATTTGTAGCCACACTATTCACTCTTTTCAATGCCCTTTAAACCATTTGTTTCCTCTTGTTAGGAGATCCTTGTTGGTGAGATTAGCACATTGAATGAAAATAGAACTTGAGCTAAAGTAAGCTCCTAAATTTGGGTTCATCCTCAAGTTGTAACCACAACATTTATCCTTTTACCCTCATTTTAAGGCATTTGTTTTTTATTGGTGACAGCTTTTTGCAGGAGTTGTCGACGCCCTAAATGAAAAATCGACAAGAGTTAACGTATGTTCCTGTATTTAGGCACATTCATGATTTACTGCCACGCTACCATTCTTTTGCACTCATTTCAGTGCATTTGTATTCTTTTTTCGGGAGCTCTTTGTCTATGCAAGTGGGGCTCCAAATGGAAAGAAAGCTGTAGTGAAAGTAAGTTCTTGAGTTAGGCGAGTTCCTTGATTTACAGCGACAGCTTTCATTCTTTTGTACTCATTCAGGGCAGCTATTTTCTCTTTGTAGGAGTTCTTTGTTGGCATAATTGGAGCCCAAAATGGAAGGGAACTAGAGAGTTAAAGTTAATTCCTAGCTTGATAAGTATATTTATTTGTGGAAGCACCATTCATTCTTTTTGCACTCTTTTTTGGGCACCCAGTTCCTCTTGATTTGCCGCTCTTCATGGGTGCAATTAGAGCCCCAAACGAAAGCATATAAGGTTTAAAGTTACCTCATATGTTTAACCAGATTCTTGATTTGTAGCAACTCCATTCATTCTTTCCACTCCTTTTCGGTCTTTTTTTCCTCTTATTGGCAGCTCTTCACAAGTGCAATTATTACCCACAGCATGTGTTTGGCTACATCCTCGATTTGTGACCACAACATTTATTCTTTTGCACTTATTTTATGGCATTTCTTTTCACTTGATGGCAGCCCTTTGCAGGGGTCATTTACACCCTAATTGAAAAGTGAACAAGCATTTAAGCCAGTTATTAAGTTTGGCCAGGTTCTTGATTTATTGTCTCGCTTTCATTCTTTTGCACTCATTTTAGCGCATTTGTATTCTCTACTTGGGAGATCTTTGTGAGCATAATTGGGGCACCCAATGAAATGTAAACTAGAATTGAAGCTCTCAAGTTTGGCTAGGTTCTCGATTTGCAGTTACACCTTTCATCTTTTGCACTCGTTTTAGTGCGTTTGTATTCCCTTTTTTGGAGCACTTTGTGGATATGGTTAGAGGAAACTAGAGTTAATGAAAGCTCTTAAGTTTAGCAATGTTCTTGAGTTATAGCTACACCTTTTGGTTTTTTTGGGACTCATTCCATTTGTTAGAGCACTTTGTCGGTGGTGTTGGGGAAATTCGAGTTGAAGAAAGATCTTAAGCTTAGTGAGGTTCTTGATTTATATTCGCACCTTTCATTTTTTTGCACTCATTTGAAGGCATTTAATTTGTCTTTGTTGGTGTAATTAGAGCCCTAATTGATAATGAAACTAGAGTTAAAGTAGGTTCTCAATTTCAGTAAGATTCTTCAGTTTTGGAGACTCGTTAGTTGTAATTAGCTTGGTTAAGCATGTTTTGTACTTGAGTTTCATTTAAGCCAGTTTTAAGTTTAGTTAGAGGTTTCCTAAGCATGAAGAACCTCTCATCCATACAAGGCGGTAAGGGAATGGTTGTATAAGGATAATAAAGGGTTCACTTTGCACGCACACATTGAGTATTGAATGAAAACTTGAGCATTACTCCTTAAATCGAAACTGAAATCCTTTACTTGCATATCCTAGCTTAGGTTGAGTTACGTGGTAATCAAGTAAGTCTTAACTCTTATTTAGGTGGTATTTCTGTATCCTAATCGAGGTTACGGGCCCTAAGCTTATTCTTGGTGGTAATATATGTATCCAAGAATAGGTTTTGATTCAATCTATGCTTTCATTGCTTTTAGGTTCACTTGAAACTAGAGCTATAATTTAGTTTACATTCTTAGCTAGATTTGCGTTTTCTTTGAATGCAAGTTGAGTGCACATGCATCCATCAATTTTAGGGCCACTCTTTCCACTTGACGGGATTTGTGATTGCAATTGGAGCCCTAAATGAAAAATGAACTAGAGTTAAAGTAAGTACTTAAGTTTTTCTAGGTTTTTGATTTGCAGCCACACTTTAATTCTTGTGCACTTATTTATTTTACGTCATTTGTCTTCTCTTTTTTGGGAACTTCTTCATGAGTGCAAGTGGAGCCCCAAATGAAATAGAAAACTAAAGTTAAAGTAAGTTTTTGACTTTGGCAAGGTCCTTGATTTTATAGCCACATCTTTCATTCTTATGCACTCATTTGGGGCAATTATTTTCGTTTTGTGGGAGCTATTAGTGGGTGTAAGTAAAGCATCAAATGAAAGAAAACTATGGTTAAAGTTAGTTCCAAATTTTTGTAGGATTCTTAATTTGTGGTGACACCATTCACTCTTTTGGTAGTAATTTGATGTATATGTGGGTGGTAAGTGAACCAAATCAAATTCAAACAAATTCCAAACAAGAATCAAACCAAAGAAAAGTGAATATGGAAGATAGATTGAGATGGATCGAAGAATAATAACAAAAGAGGACAAAGGGATAAACAAGACCTTGCACTTGAGATAATCCTTCACGGAGCCACTCAAGGACTTGATCTTGGGCAAATTCTCTCGTCTTCACCAAGGAATCACTCCAATTGGAAAAGGAAAAGAGAACCTAGAACACCACTTGAACTTGCCAAAATTCAAGATATAGAACTAGGGATTTGGAATACTTTTGAGAATTACACTCAAAGGTAATTGTATTTCACTTTGGGAAAGCTTACCACTCTGAATTGAGAAACACTTCACACCCCCACTATATAGGCAACAACAAGACAAGCAAAAGACACAAACTCCTAACAATTTAAAGCTAGAAAATTGAAAAGACTTAGGAAAAATAAAAAGACACAACTTAAAGGAATGGGGGAGGTTACAATGAACATTCTAGACTTCCTATCAGCTGAAGAAATCCATCCAAGTCGTGCATGATGTCAGCAAGGTGATGTCATGTAACCTATGTCTCTTCACTTGCCCAGCATTAACTCCATGCAGCAGCCTTCACTTCAACTGAGCATTTCTCTCATCTCACACGTCCAAATAAGGTGATTTTGGGCTAGTTGGAAAGCCCTGGAAATCTATTGTCCATAATGGGCTCATTTGCTCAATTTGGATAAGTAGATAAAACGTTATGGCGCGAATATTACACCTATATCAGAACTGGACTGGAGCAGGACATGTCTTCTTTGAGTAATATTTAGCCCAACCAAACGACGTCCAAATTAAACATAATTGGGCTTGTTTAAAAGCTGAGATCTTAAACTTCAAAACCATGTGGAGCCTCAAGTTGTGGGACCACTTTAGTTAGGCCAAAAGTGCACACAAAAATTGGGAAATTTCGGGATGAAGGCGGCATTACCTCTTCGGGTATGAACGCCAATTTCTGGCAAAGTTTTGCAACTTCTTTGACTTCTTGAAGCTTGATTGAGTCTTCCTTGGGCTGGGCTTGATGGTTTTTGGGCCGTTCATGATGGTCTCCATCATTGAAATGCAAGGTACTCTTGATCCCCATTTGGAAAACCCGTTTGGAAAAGGCACTTTGACGTTCAAATAGAACTCCATAAAGTGTCTTTTGTCATGAAATTCAAATATTGGAACCAAAGAGGAGCCTTGCCATGCATGAACTTGTTTGAAACTTACCTCCCTTGAAGTTGAGTTTAAAGAATGAAAATGATCCCCTTGAAAATATACATCATAATTTTTGAGCATTGACTTCCTCTTGATGGGAGCTCTTTATGGGTTTAATTGGACCTCCACATGAAAATTGAACAATGGTTAAAGTTAGTTCTTATGTTTTCGTGGGATTCTTTATTTGTAGCCACACCATTTACTCTTTTCCACAGCGTTTAAACCATTTGTTTCCTCTTGTTGGGAGATGCTTACGAGTGAGATTAGTACATTAAATGAAAGCAGAACTTGAGCTAAAGTAAGCTCCTAAATTTCAAATCATCCTTAGGTTTTAACCGCAACATTTATCCTTTTACACTCATTTTAAGGCATTCAATATTTATTGGTGGCAGCCCTTTGCGAGTGTTATTAATGCCCTAAATGAAAAGTTGGCAAGAGTTAATGTCTGGTCTTTTGTTTGGGCACATTCACGATTTATCACCATACTATCATTCTTTTGCACTCATTTTAGTGCATTTGTATTCTCTTTCTGAAACTCTTTGTGTTTGCAAGTGGGGCTCCAAATGAAAAGAAAGCTATAGTTACAGTAAGTTCCTGAGTTAGGGGAGTTCCTTGGTTTGCAACCACAACTTTCATTCTTTTGCACTCATTTAGGGCAACTATTTTCTATTTGTAGGAGAACTTTGTTGGTGTAATTGGAGCCCAAAATGAAAGAAAACTGGAGTTCAAATTAGTTCCCAGTTTGGCAAGTTTGTTTATTTATTGAAATACCATTCACTCTTTTTGCACTCCTTTTTGGGTATTCACTTCCTCTTGATTTACAGCTCTTCACGGGTACAATTGGAGCCCCAAATGAAAATAGATCAGGTTTAAAGTTACTTCATATGTTTAACTAGATTCTTGATTTGTAGCGACTCCATTAATTCTTCCCACTCCTTTTCTGTCATTTTTTTTTTCCCTCTTATTGGCAGCTCTTGGGAAGTGTAATTATTGCCCACAACATGTGCTTAGCTACATTCTCGATTTGTAACAGCAACATTTATTCTTTAGCACTTATTTTAAGGCATTTGTTTTCCCTTGGAGACAGCCCTTTGCAGGGGTCATTTATGCCCTAATTGAAAAGTGAACAAGCATTTAAGCCAGTTATTAAGTTTGGCCAAGTTCCTGGTTTATCCCCTCGCTTTCATTCTTTTGCATTCATTTCACTGCATTTGTATTCTCTACTTGGGAGATCTTTTTGAGTGTAATTGGGGCATCAAATGAAATGTAAAGTATAATTGGAGCTCTCACATTTGGCGAGGTTTTGGCTTTGTAGTTGCACCTTTCATTCTTTGCACTCATTTTAGCGCGTTTGTATTTCCTTTTTAAGAGCACTTTGTGGGTATAATTGGAGAAAACTAGTTTTAAAGAAAGTTCTTAACTTTAACAATGTTCTTAACTTATAGCTGCACCTTTCATTTCTTTTTTTTGGGGACTCATTCCATTTTTCGTAGCACTTTGTTGGTGGTGTTGGAGAAAGTCGAGTTAAAGAAAGTTCATAAGTTTATTGAGGGTCTTAATTTATATTCACATCTTTCATTTTTTGCACCCATTTTAAGGCATTTAATTTGTCTTTGTTGGTGTAATTGGAGCTTCAATTGAAAATAAAACTAGGGTTAAAGTGGTTCTCAATTTCGGTAAGATTTTTTAATTTTGGGGACTCGTTAGTTGTAATTAGCTTAGTTAAGCACGCTTTGTGCTTACATTTCTTTTAAGGCAATTTTAAGTTTAGTTAGAGGTTTCCAAAGTATGAAGAACCTCTAATCCCTCCCAGGAGGTAAGGTTATGTTTGTATAAGGACCCCAAGGGGCTCACTTTGCACACACACATTGAGTATTGAATGAAAAGTTAAGCATTGCTCCTTAGACCAAAACTGAAATCCTTTACTTGTATATCCTGGCATAAGCTTAGTTAGGTGGTGATCAAGTGAGTCTTAAGTCTTATTTAGGTGGTGTTTCTGTATCCTAATCAAGGTTAAGGGCCCTAAGCTAATTCATGTTCGTGATATCTTTATCCAAGAATACATTTAGATTCAATCTTTCCTTTCATTGCTTTTGGATTCACTTAAAACTAGAGTTAGAATTCAGTTTGCATTCTTAGCTAACTTTGCATTCTATTTGAATGTGAGCTGAGTGTACATCCATCCATCAATTTTGAGGCCACTCTTTCCACTTGACGGGATTTGTGGGTGTAATTAGAGCCATAAATGAAAAGTGAACTAGAGTTAAAGTACTTAAGTTTTTCTAGGTTTTTGGTTTACAGCCACGCTTTAATTCTTATACACTTATTTATTTTAGGTCATTTGTATTCTCTTTTTCGGAAACTTCTTCACGAGGGCAAGTGGAGCCCCAAATGAAATCGAAAACTAGAGTTAATATAAGTTTTTGTGTTTGGCAAGGTCCTTGATTTATAGCCACATCTTTCATTCCTATGCACTCGTTTGGAGCAATTATTTTCGTTTTGTGGGAGCTATTAGTGGGTGTAAGTAAAGCATCAAATGAAAGAAAAATAGAGTTAAGGTTAGTTCCTAATTTTGGTAAGATTCTTGATTTGTGAACACCATTCGCTCTTTTGGCATGAATTTTTGAACATTTACTTGCTCTTGATGGGAGCTCTTTGTGGGTGCAATTGGACCTCCACATAAAATAGAACAATGGTTAACGTTAGTTCTTACATTTTCACAAGATTCTTGATTTGTAGCTACACCATTCATTCTTTTCCAGGCCCTTGAACCTAGTTGTGAGATCCTTACAGGCGAGATTAGTACACTAAATGAAAATAGAACTTAAGCTAAAGTAACCTCCTAAATTTTGGGTCGCCCTCAAGTTGTAACCGCAGCACTTATCCTTCTACACTTCATTTAAGGCACCTGTTTTTTATTGGTGGCAGCTCTTTACGAGTGTTATTGGCGCCCTAAATGAAAAGTGGATAAGAGTTAATGTATGTTCTTATGTTTGGGCACATTCATGGTTTATTGCCGCACTATCATTCTTTTGCACTCATTTTAGTGCATTTGTATTCTCTTTCTCGGAGCTCTTTGTCTGTGCAAGTAGGGCTCTAAATGAAAAGAAAGATGTGGTTAAAGTAAGTTCTTGAGTTAGGCGAGTTCCTTAATTTGCAGCCACAGCTTTCATTCTTTTGCACTCATTTAGGGCAATTATTTTCTCTTTTGTAGGAGTTCTTGGTTGGTGTAATCAGGGCCTAAAATGAAAGAAAACTAGAGTTATAGTTAGTTCCCAGTTTGGTAAGTTTATTTATTTGTGGAAACACCATTCGTTCTTTTTGCACTCTTTTTTGCTATTCACTTCCTCTTGATTTGCAGCTCCTCACGGGTGCAATTGGAGTCCCAAATGAAAACAGATAAGGTTTAAAGTTATTCATATCTTTAACCAGATTCTTGATTTATAGCGACTCCATTCATTCCTCCCACTACTTTTTGGTCGTTTTTTTCCTCTTATTGGCAGCTCTTCACAAGTGCGATTATTGCCCACAACATGTGTTTGGCTACATCCTCGATTTGTGACCACGAAACTTATTCTTTTGTGCCTACTTTAAAGCATTTGTTTTTCCTTGATGGCAGCCCTTTGCAACGGTCACTTATGCCCTAATTGAAAAGTGAACAAGCATTTAAGCCAATTATTAACTTTGGTTGGCTTCTCGATTTGTTGCCTCTCTTTCATTCTTTTGCACTCATTTTAGTGCATTTGTGTACTAATGGGGACCATCCCTTGGAACCATTTGAAGATCAACCAACAAGCCTTGGGGACTCTGCAAGCACCAAGGAGGTCAAGAAAGTTCATGCTTTAGTCTAAGAAGTCGCAAATCAGTCCTTGTACCTACTGCCTAGTTCGACCAGAATCTGGCCTAGTTTTGTCAATCTTTTGAGCACTGATGCCAAAGGTATAATTGAGTGCAAAGACCATCCCCTTTACATTTAAGGTGTTAGCTTTCAAGTAAATCAAGTTTCAAGGAATTTGGAGGTTATTTGCTATGTCACATGGCAGTCTCTTTCAGACAGTGTAGTGTAGGCATGAAACCAGCGAAGGGCAAATTCACGGGGGATTAAGTTGACTTACTAAAGTCCATTCTTTTTGAAACTTTAGGGCATGAAAGATAAGATAAATATTTATCAAATCACTAGCCTTGAAGGACCAGAAAGAACCCCCTTGTACTACTATTATCCATCCAAAAGGACAACGAAAATACCATTTGACCGGTTAAAGGCTAGCCGGTACAAGGGCTGTAAATTGACTTGTACTAGTGTATTTCAGCTGCCTTGAAAGCTTGGCACCTCATTTAGGAGCATCATTAGTCCTAATGAGTTGCCTAAGTAGGATTAGACTTACTTGTACTAAGGGCTGGTCGAATTGACTCCTCTCCACTCTCCCTTTGCACTTGTTGCCTCTTAGTTGCTTTTTTAAGGTGGAAGTGGCTGATGTTACTTCTTTAAAAGCTAGGCCTTCCGCTCTTGTTCCACAACTTTGAATGAATTAAAAGCTTGAGTTGTGAAAACTCTCTCTATCTCTCTGAAAATCCTAGTGTTGTATCTTGAGTGTGGCGGGCTCAAGCGGGTCTCGAGGTCTTCTTGAATTCAACTAAGAAGGTGATTAAAGTCTGTAACTTAGTCGAACTAAGAAGATTGCTCAAGCGTGTGAACCAAGGTGGGTCTTCAAATCACCCTTTGCCAATCCACTTGCATTCTATCCTTGTTCTTATTTTCTTTGATTCCGGCTCTTCCCTACCCATATGCATTCTTGAATCCCCCTTTCAATCTCTTACATTAGCGAGGCTAGAAAACATCAAGTGGTATTAGAGCCTAGCCTACCTTCTTGGCTAAGCTTCCATCCCCAAACACATTCCAAACCCGTTTCTAAAAACAGCCCACAAGCATACCCCTTTGTAAAGCTTTTAGCCCTGTCTAGGCAGAACGTTAGCACGGCCACATCGTGCCTTAGTGGCATGACCGTGCCATGTTCAAGTGCCCGTATTACAGTTTCAGTAACTGAGCACACCCAGACCATGCCACCCAGCACGACCGTGCCTTCTACTCCCCGTCTAAAAACAGTAACTCCTCACTCCAAAGCCAACATGTCTTCTAGTCTTACTCCCGAGTAAGTGGCTGAGCAAGCCTTGAGTGGGAAGGCTGAATTAGAAGCCCAATTCAAGTATCTACAATCATAACTTGGCCAATTGTTACAAGAAAAGAGAAGGAACTTGAGAAGTTCTAGAGGTACAAGCAAGCAAGCCGATTCGGATGACTCCGAAGAAAAAGAAAGCAACTCACTTGGTGACTCCGGTGAAGATGTGTGTGAAAGGAGATCAATGAGGCACCATAGGCCTCATGACCGAAGTTATAATGATTTCAAGGTGGACATCCCTGACTTTAAAGGTCAACTTGATCCGAACTTATTCTTGGATTGGCTACAAATGATTGAAAGAGTCTTTGAGTTCAAGGATATCCCTGATGAAAGGAAGGTAAAACTTGTTACTTTGAAGCTTAGAAAGTATACTTCTATTTGGTTGTCAAATTTTGTGACTAAGATAGTTAGGAACGAAAAGGGAAGATAAGAACTTGGGAGAAAATGAAGTCCAAATTTCAGTCCAAGTTTCTACCTCCCTATTACTTTCAAGATAACTTCCTTAAACTCCACGACCTCAAACAAGGGTCCAAGACTGGAGAAGAGTATACTAGAGAGTTTGAACAATTGCTTTTGAAGTGTGATTTGAAGGAGGATGAGTCTCAAACTTTGATTAGATATTTGAGTGGCTTGAATGAAGAAATTACTCATGTGGTTGAACTCCACCCTTACACTTCTTTGGATGAGCTTAGTGTCTTAGCTCACATAGTGGACTTACAAAAGAGAGTCAAGGGCAAGGACATGGCTTCCAAGCCAAACCCACAACCTTACCCGTTCCGAAAGCCCTCCTACAACCCCCCCAAATCTACCTAAACATAAACCCGAGACCCTCTCAACCCAATGCCCCACAAACACCCTCAAAACAGCCACCAAAACGCATGGATAAGAAGAGGTGTTTTCACTGGGATGGTCTTGGTCACTATGCATTCGAGTGCCCCAACAAAGGAGTGGCCACTTTAGTCAAGTATCAAGCCTCTTGTAAGGAGCTAGAGGGGGAACAAGATGAAGGAAAGAAAGAGCTTCTCATGAACAAAGCCCTTGAAGAAGTTGAAGAAGGACCCGATGAAGGAGAGATGCTTGTGATATGAAGAGCCTTGGGTGGTCTTGCTTCCCAAAATGACATGGAACAAAGGGAGAACATCTTTCACACCCGGTGCACCGTGATAGGGAAGGTTTGCTCTCTCATCATAGATGGAGGAAGTTGTGCCAATGCTGCTTCTACGACTCTTGTAGAGAAGCTAAAGCTTTCGATTTCACCATATCCAAGCCCTTACACCATCCAATGGCTCAATCAAGGTAAAGGCTTGCAAATCTCTTCTCGGTGTTTTCTTAGTTTTTCTATTGGCAAGAGTTACAAGGATGAAATTTGTTGTGATATTATGCCCATCGATGCTTGTCATGTCCTCTTGGGATATCCATGGTTATTTAATAGAAATGTGATGCATGATGGCCATTTGAACACCTATACCTTCACCAAAGACCACAAGAAAATCACCCTTACCCCTCTCAAGCCTACCTCTCAAAGAAAGCCCCAAGATACTCCTAGCATGGATGTCTTCCTTACCACCCTTCTCTATTCCCAACTCCATGAGTATGATGATTTCAAAGGATGGATTGTACTTGGCTACAAATAGGCCGAAGCTAAGGATTCTTCCCATCCTTTGCTTACCGCTCTTCTAAAAGCTTTTGAGCATGTCTTCCCAAGTGAGGTACCCCATGGCCTCCCTTCCAAAAGGTCCATGCAACACAAAATTGACCTTATTCCCGATGCCACACTTCCAAATAAACCAGCATACCATATGAACCCCTAAGAAACACAAGAGGTGCAACGGTAAGTAGATGAGCTACATGCTAAGGGGTTGATTCGTGAGAGCCCTAGCACACCTTGCTTGTCCCTAGGAAAGATAGGTCTATGAGGATATGTATGGATAGTAGAGTAATTAACAAGATTACTATCAAGCACTGCTATCCAATTCTAAGATTAGAAGACCTTCTTGATGAGCTATTAGATTGATTTATATTATATGTTGACAACTCAGATAGATTACTTTTTGGGCCCACATGTATATAGTGTAGCCAGTTAGATTGAGCTCCTTCTAAGTGAAAATGTAATTTGATCTTTGATAATCAATATAGATCTTACAGCATACTCTGTATAATTAATGCCTCCAAAATTTCGGCGCAATGACCATTATAACTAATTCTAGGTCATGGGTGTGGCGATTTCTCTATTAAGGCTTGAACTATCGGGAGGCATAAGCTACCACTTTATCTTCTTGCTAATTTTATAACTTCCTTCAGCAAATTGGTCAGGAAAGATGTTATCTTTGAAAAATCCTTCCCGAACTCGACAATACCCTACTAAACTGGAAAAGTTTCTGATCTCAGTTACATTGGTGAGCCTTGGACACTCTGTAATCTCTTTTACCTTCTTTAAATCAACCTTAATCCCTTCCTTTGAAACCACATGTCCTAAAAATACCACTCTTCTTCCTAGAACTCATGCTTCTTTTTGTCATGTAATTAATGCTCCCTTAAGGTTTGCAATACCATTCTCGAATGGGCAATATGTTCATCTCTGACTTTGGAGAAAATCAACATGTTATCTATAACTACCACCACAAACTTGTCTAAATAGGGTCTGAACACTATATTTATAAGATCCATAAAGCCCGTGGGATAACTGGTCAGGCCAAATGGTAGCACGGTGAATTCTTAGTGACCAAACCGGCTCTAAGTGTGATTTGGGGATGTCTTCAGGTAAATCCTAAGTTGATGCTATCCTGATGTCAAATAACTCTTGGAAAACACGCCTGCTCTTTACAATCGATCAAATAAACCATCCATTCGTGGCAACTGATATTTGTTCTTGATGGTGATCTTGTTTAGCTCCTTGTAATCGATGTACATCCTCAAGGCTCTATCTTTCTTCTTCACAAATAGAACTAGGGCACCCCATAGTGATACACTCAGTCTGACAAATCCCTACTGCAATAGCTTATCCAAATGAATCTTTAGCTTTTTAAGCTCTGTCGGGGCCATACAATATAGGGCATTAGAGATACATAGGGCACCAGGGATAAGTTCAATCTCAAAATCAATTTCTCTTTATGGGGCAGTCCCAATAACTCTTTAGGAAAACAACTCTAAATTCACAAATTATAGGGATATCTTCAGCTTCTTCCTCTTGTGGTCGAGTGTCGATAGATAATAGCAGTATCCAATATATCTTTGACATAAGGGCTCACTTGCTCTCATAGCAGAACTTAAAGGAGAAGGTATTTCCTCTCTTTGCTCATAAAACATACTTCTCTCCCTCGTTCATCCCTTGAAATAGCCTTATGATCTTCACAATCTATCTTGACCCCATAAGTACACAACTAGCTCAAATCTAGAATGATATCAAAATCTGACGAGCCAAATTGAAATAAAAGTCTAGGGAATACTGTCCCACCAATAGTAATTGGAACAAGTTTATAAAGGATAGCACACTAAACTCTGGAGTCATTGGGTAACTTAATTTTGTAATCGGTTTCTATCCCGTTATTCTCTAGGTTTAGTTGTATAACATATCGAGTGAATGTCAATGAATGAGGGGCAACTGAATCAATCAATACACAAAATGGATTTGAAATTAAAAAGAGAGTTCCAGTGACTATCGTATTGGAGGTGGCAGCTTCCTTCTTGTTCAACATATAGGCCCTTCCTACAGCGGCAGCCTTGAAGGTGGGAGCCCTTGTCTGTAGCCTTCAGTCCTTAACGACATATAGTAATGAGGTGCGTTGGGCCACCACACCATATGCATTTGCTACTTCCCACTCGGCACTCAGAATGGTGTGGTTAGTTCTTCCACATTTCCCACAGGGCTCTGTTAAGCATGTAGAATGACTCTTAGGAGGAGCGAGAGTAGATTTCTTCTGGTTTACACTCTCGCTCGGAGCTCACTGTTTGGTCTACCTCCTTTTCTGATTAAATGGGGTTCAAGGTCCGCGATTCATCCTTCACTCATTTCACTTGAGCTGCTTGCTTATATAGCCCTTGACATGCAAGGATCGGTTGACCAGCTAGCTGGTTGCCAATATAGAAAGCTAATCCTTCTTCAAATCTCATCATCTTCAGTCTTTCAGATGATACATCCTCATAAACAAACCTGGATAGTTCTGTAAATTTTCTAGCATACTGCATCACAATCATACAACCACTCATCTTTGGTTCTATAAATTCTTTCTCCTTCTACCGTTAGAAACATAACTAGGTGGAATTTGACTCTCAGTTCTTCTAGAAATCTATTCCAACCGTGGTCAGGCCCAAAGAGCCTATCCTTAACAGTGTTCCACCAAATATCATCTTTCGCAGTTAGGTAAAACATCCCAATGTTCATTTTTTTTATCCTCTGTAACCTCCACTATTGTGAAAATCTTTTCTATCCCTCTAATCCATACTTCTAGCTCCACTGGGTCATACTTTCCATCATATACTTCAGGATTGCCTTGCCCACCCTATTTGCTAATTTATTGACTTTATAAGAGATTTCAGAAGGTGCTAGGGCTATTCGTGCCATAAGCTCAGACACCGAGGTCTGTTATAGTTAGAGTTCCCATATTGCTAACCTCGACAAGGGGCATTGAGGGCGTTCCACTAAGGGTCATTGGCATATTACATAGCGCTTGGTCACCTGACCCCTGACCATGATCTGAATTTTCTTTCATGTGCATTTCTGTATTGTTTTGCACATATTCTGATCTTCTAACTATCTATTCAGCTGTGTAATTTAGCTAATCGACTAGAACCTACATATAAGATTCATATACACAATAGATACAACTAGCACGGCCTAAGTATTACTAAAACATAACACCAAGTTTCACTATATCATTGCTATAGTTGCTCGTGCACATACATGTAAGACCCACCTTCGTTATTTTTACGTTAAGTTGCCTGTCTTGCTTTTACGTTATAAAATCGTATTTTTAGAAACTGTGTGAGTTTTTAACGATTAAATTCATTAAAAAGAATGATTATTTGATTAACGTTATTATTGACGCTACTTATTTATAAAATTATCGAATCAACGCTAAACCGAGTTTTTAAAATCGTTTTCCGTTTTACTTGGCCGATTTCCAAAGTTTAAACTAAAATGTTAATTGTAGGTTGCTTCAATTCGGGTTTTGCCTAACCATTAGCGAGTACAGGACCGGAATTCAGTTGAATGATGTTAATTGAGCCAAAAAAAAAGGAAAAGTGAAACAAAAAGGGAGGGGGTCGAAGTCAGGAACGGGAGACCCCGAACCCCACCTCTCCTTCTCGCACTCCCACTCTCTGCTTCGCTCTCTCTCTCTCTCTCTCTCTCTCTCTCTCTCTCGCGGGTCATCGGTCGCCGCCTGGCGTCACCGCCTGCCGTCATGTGTCGCCGGCGAGAGAAGGAGCCATTCGACCTCACCTACGCATCGCCAGCCACCCAAACACCACCAATCCTCCTTCCCCACGTCACATAACCGAGCCAACTCGAAACCCACTCGTCAGCCACGCTCAATTCCTCCACCACGTGCTGGAATCCGGTCACCCACACCGAGTTCGGCCTCCCCTATAAATCTGGGGGTCGGATTCGACCCCCAACACCCTTAAATGCGACGAAAACGTCACCAAATCGAGGGCTAGGGTTCGAGTCTTCAAGCTAGCGGGTCAGGGTTCGGGTTTAGCAGAGTCGGAGCATTTGGTGTTTACTGTTTGAGGTTGAAATTAGGCTAATCCCAGTGAGTGTTTCTCTCTCCTAAGTTATTACTATTTTCGAAGTTAATTTTCAGCAGATTGATGTTGCATGTCAAGTTAGGGTTTGTTAAATTCGTTAGAAAAGTCAAGAAATGCGCTATTCATGTTTAGGTTCGATTCATTTGGTTAATTTATGCATAAGATTGTAAATCGAAACAAATTATGTGTGTTTACCGTTGATTCGAAACAACGAATGTAATTCATGCTTGAGATGTTAATTCGAAGTTAATTTAACGTATTTAGCTTCAAATCGAGTTAATGAGTTATTATCTAAAACGGAATTAAAATCGAAGTTAATTTAACGTATTTAGCTTCGAATCGAGTTAATGAGTTATTGTTTGAAAAGGAATTAGAAACGAAGTTAGATTGATATGTTTAGCATCGATTCGAATCCATGAATGTAAATCATACTTGAGATACTAATTCGAAATTAGTTTAACGTGTTTAGCATCAATTCAAGTTAATGAGTTAATGTATGAAAAAGAATTAATATCGAAGTTATATTAACGTGCTTAGCTTCTATTCAAGTTATTTAGCTAATATACGAAAAAGGATTAAAATCGAAGTTCTTTTAATATCTTTAGCTTCCATTTGACTTAATTAACCAAAGCATGCAAATGAGCTAATTTTCGAGGTAAATGAAGGGTGTCTGGTTCCGAATCAAGTAGCTTAGCCAATATATGTTAAACGAATTAATCTCGAAGTTATATAAACATGTTTAGGTTCGACTCAAGTTAAACTAACTAATACATGTAAACGAATTAAATTCAAAGCTATTGAAATATGTTTAGTTTTCACTCGAACCTCTGTTCTCTGTACATTCATGCTTAGGAAAGTTGTTTCGAAATGTATCGTATATGTTTAGAATCAAATTATGTTTGATTTATTAAATAAGTGTTGTTGATTCATGAATAAATGTGGCCATATGAACGCTTGTTGTAGCGCACCGCTGAATGGTACTGGATGCTCAGGTAAGAACCTAAACTTCACCCTTTATTTTTATAAGCTAATAGGATAATATGTCGTGATTGATGAATCGATGAATCGAGTTGGTAGTTGGATGGTTTGAGGAAAGAATCATCAGCGTTCGAGGTCCGGTGGTACGGTGCTTGTGAGGAGGGAGTTCGGATTGTGAATTGACCGCAATCGTGTGGATTGCGAGGCCATGTGTGGCTCATTTTGTTGTTGAAATGATTATGAAGTGTTTGAATGTGAAACGTGTGAATCCCTTTCCCCCTTTATGTCTAAGATGCATTATGCGTGAAAGTGTGGTGATTTGACAAAGAACGTTTCTCGTGTTTTCAAACTAATAATAGCCATGATTAATAGCAAGCAATGGCCTATTTTCGCTATACAAACAGTATTTGGGAGTGAACCTGCTTGAACGGGGGAATCCCTAAAACGGTTTAGAAAAGTGTGAGTTATGTGATAAATGATTTTACCAAAAGACACAACAAAATTATTAGCCGTTATGGCCGATACGCTTTAAGCGGCTAACATAATGTGCTGCGGACAATATGATATGATGTAATGTTAACCTAGGGGATAAGTCCGGATAAACCCTAGAGGCCCTGACGAGGGCTAATGTAATGGTCCGATATGTTATATGTAGCCATCCCGAGAGTAAGCGCTTAAGCGTGAGCGTTAGGTCTCACTATGGGGTCGAGAACAGTTCTCACCCAATCAGCACCCTGTAATGATCTTATGCCAGAAGTACTTTCGTACTAAGTTAAGAAAAGCAATTAGCCCTTTGCCATTTTAAACGATTAAAAAGGTAAGGAAGTTCTTTTTATGGGCCCAAAAGGCTATATGGAATGATATATGAAAAGCTTATAAGGGTCGTTACACGCCCGAACGAAATGAAACTCCCTTTGAAGACCAAGAAAACGTTTTCAACGAAAGAAAGAAAGTTTTTAATGAATGAGTTATGAAATGATCCACAAGCATGTTTAAATGTGGATTCTTATCCTATGTATTAAAGGAAAGCTTTCAATGGATGCATTATGAATGATTCTTAAGTATGGTTGAACGTGGATTCCAATCGTATGTGGCATCATTCTTATCCATAGCAAATCTGTCTGATTTAAAGTGTATGAGATGAGAACGAAAGTTATAGCACGTTAAAAATTCCATGAATGAAGGCGTCTCTTCCTAAAAGAATGAACGTTGACATGTGAATAGCATGCGAGGGCGTCATATAGTTTAATATGATGTTTAAAGGTACTTAAATGCTTGATATGTGTTTATGTCTGTGATCTGTAAATTATATGAATGAAATACCAAGAAAAGTGTAAATATGAAAAGGGATAATCTTAAATACACATCATATGATTGAGGGTTCATGTGTAGTTTAAATGGAGTGTTAGAAAGTTATATTATGAAAAGAAAAGATCCTTATACTTAGCCTTCGATGCTTACTCACGTGCCTAACTGCTTGCTAGTAAAGAACTCCGTCGTTAAGGAACCTAGAAATATGATTGAGTGGTCGAAGTGAAGTTTATGTTTAGTGATCCTCCCATAAAGGTTCTATGAATATCTATTATGATAGTAAAGTATGGAAACGTGATATGTGACTAGTAAAGATAGTATTGCCTGCAACGGTTTTGGTTTTAAGGGGGTTGGGGGACACTCACTGAGCGTGTGGTTGCTCATCCCACTATTCTTTCCCCTTTTCCCCAGGTTTTCTTTCTGACAGGAAGAAGTTGAGTCAGATAAGTCCAGAAGGAACCTATTGTTGCTTACAAGGCGTCGTATGTGCTCATTTAAAGGGATCTTACGTATTTAATGAAGTCATGTAATGTACTCTTAGTTTATAAAGGTCTGTAAACGATTATTCTAGTTCATGTAATGCATATGGTATGAAGGTCGCTCTGTATGGCCGACTGAGCCAACCATCAAGTTAGTTAGATGTCTTCTTGATTTAATTTAGCTATGTTTTGGGATGTAAATCTTAATACTCCGGTTTTGTTAACCGTTGAGTTATATCTTCCATTTCTTCTTTATTCATGAATTAATCTGGTTGGTGTACTCCAAGCGAGTGGCTCGTTGAGTTATGAACTCCGGCGTGTGGCCGTTGAGCTATGTTTTAAATGTTTTGCGCTTCCGTTGATTTACAGGGACTTATTATAAGGCTTTTAGCTTGGAAATGGTCAGGTTTTAGGGGGAACTCTGCCCGTTTCATCCCAGGAATTAAGTAAGAAGCTAGGAAAGCGTAACGCTTCTGGCCTAGGGGCTGGGGGTGTTACATTGATGGTATCAGAGCAAAGGTCCTGCGACCATAGGCCGCGACCTGAGTCTTGCATTCATATAGTTCGATAGGAACACGTTCATAATGATGTGATATGTGCCTGCTAGGTCTACAATTGTGCGTTTAATGTGAATCTTGGCGTATTTAGCTAGCTAGGTACTGCTCGAGTGAGCTCACTAATCGAGTGAACGAACGAATTGTTAAGGGTGTAAGCCGAGTAACTTGTTTTCTCATGAATGAGTTAAGTATTAGTCCAATCGAAGGTTGTTTGTTTATTTGCATATACTCCTTGACGGTTTGAAATTGAATGATTGGAAAGTTTGAACTCTAAGCATATTCTTGCCCCTAAGGTACGATTTGCTCCTCGGGCCCCGTAATGGAGTGAGTAGACGTACTTAGTGGTTGGTAGGGATAGGCTATAGGCAGTTGGACTATTTCTCGTTTGAAAACCTAGAGATTTTGAAAGTTGAGACCTTTGTAAATTATGAATTAAGATGTTTACTTCGCATTGAAAGACCCTTCTAATTATGTGGTTAGGCTTTAATGCCGCACTTGAAAGCTTGCATTTGTTTTATAATCCCACTCGAGTCTCTGCTACGATTATAAGTCTCTATGTGCAGCTAAATGTTTTGGATGCCTGTCCGCTAAGATGCATATGTTGCTTGATGTATAAATGATAAGTTATAAGCGACTAAGAATTACCCCTCTAGACTAAAAGCTTCTTTTTGACAATACCCCAACTATGTGGTTTCTCAATCGCTAAGGGAACTAAGAGAGAACTTTGTTTATGCACGTGTCAATATGATGGTTGTGATATGGTCTTATTATGTTGCCTAATTGTTATCCCATACGTGTTATTGACACTTAGGTGTGGCCTCAGTCTGGATTGTCACTCACATGTGGAGTCTTCCTTACATCCTTACATGTGACTACTATTACCCTCGAGTCAGCTAAGCATTATGCTCATAGTGACATGGAACGCCATTTTTTTTTTTAACTATAGACTTGATAGTGTCCTGGTCATATCAACCCCACCGCATCTAGAGTGGAGATGTAAGGAATGACCTGACAGACTTTGGAATCGTTATACCACATGCATTACCTCGTTATCTTTTGAGGCTGATTTACACCCTTTTCAGCAGTTTCTTAAGTAATAACACCACGTGCGGAAGCCATAATGCCTTAAGGCAGAAGATAGAACCTTCCCATCCATACTAAGAGCTCCTCGGACCTCAACAATTACCTTATGAGACAATTATGCTGCAAAGTTTCAATGTGTACTTGTAAGACCATTGATGCTATTGTTCGTGCCCCCTGTTAGCTGGCTGATGGCTAGTTTTTAATGATTTTAACAAGCCTCAAGACATACCTTGACCCTTGGTTACAAATGAGAATTGCAATCATGTATGTTCCTGTAAGTGACCTCTTGTGTGGCATGATTGTGAACATGTGTGTGTTTCAAAGCATAATCATGACATTTTGCACAACGTAAGACTTTGGGAACGTATATAGTCACTTAGAATGATATGCATGGGCATTTGTATGTTTTATGAGCGAATGGTTTAGCAAATAAACTATGTGGTATTTGTTAGACTTTATTCTGGCTGAGCGCGTCACTAAATTGGCCAAATAATTCAAACTACGTGAATTGTCGCTTCATATAATTATAGTTAGCTAATTATTACCTGGCATTTAGCCTTTATGCTGTGATTAAATGGCTGGCTGTGCACATATTCTATAACATAATTACATGGCTATGACCCTTTTGCATTCAAACACTTACCTTTGTATGCATCATTGAATGGTATGCTGGGATATTCGTGACTGTAGCGGAGATTACTCATCTCCTATATGATTAAGTCCTATGTATCTTGTGATTGATTGAGTGGATTATTACTCATATGTTTAGTAGAAGGATATTGTGGCCTTAGGAGTTTACAATCGCATTTGTTTGCCTTGTACCGTCTGTGCTAGGGCCATACCGCATGCCACCGTATTTGCGACCATACTTGGATGCGTGACTTTAAGGGTTATGAATGGATATGCGTAAAACAACCCCCGGCAAGGTTCAACCAAGTGTCTAGCATGATACGACTGAGTTATTTGGCATTATGTTTGCATAATGAGTTTTATATGATGCATAGCGGATCTCATAGGGAACCTTGGATGGTGCTTCTCTAGCCATCGTACATGCTGCCAAAGCTATCTTACTATATCATAATTAGCATGGTTGGCCTTCTTTCCAACTCAATTGTCTTGTGGCTGGACATGACTCCATTTCATATATCATCTCTACCGTTTCTTAAGATATGTCAACATACGCACGTGCTTGCTCACGAGCACCTTAAATGTATCGATTGAACTAAGGGTCATATGGACGCCCTTACCGTAACCTTTCATTGAGTTGTGAGGTGTAGTTGTCAATATAACCAACCAGAATGATGTATGAGTTGTAAAAAGGCAACACTAGCTATAAGAACCTTGTACCAAACCCACCACAACCCAGAAACCATATATTTACTCCCCTATACAATTGATGTGTGGATCCGTACGGACCTATTACTGCACATCGACCCATATTCTTGTTATTTAACCTCCCAAGTTATATCCTTGCGTGATTAATGGTGGTCGAACTTGTTATACTCTTTCATGTTGTTTACCACATATACAGGATGGATTAATTCATGTTGCATGTAATTCTTGGGTAAAAACGTTGAGTTATTGATTTTACGCTATGTCATTGTGCTAAGGTGAACCTACGTGATACTATGAATTGTTCTTATCACTCTAGAGTGTCATAGGGGTCTCAGGGTTAATTGGTGTGACCCTTGTTTGTTGCGGCATGAAGTCATACCCTTGGATGCCAACCTATAGCGATACATGTGCATAGAACTCCTTGTCATGATACGAGTAGTGTGTAGGTGATTCAAAGTCCTCATCCCTTTTTGAAATAAGTTTAATGTGATTTCCCACGCCAACTCATTTGCCTCACTTCAATGCGATTTGCCCTCGGCGCCTAAATAGTGCGAGTAGACGCTTGAAGAGAATGGCGAGGAGGAGACTGGATACCATAAGACAATTTTCTTTTGATTTAAAAAGAAGTAGTGATTGCAAAATGGAACCTTTTGGAAACCCACCGTGTAGATCTTACCTGCGTGCATTCATTTTAGGAAAAACCGAACTTAGATTTGGAATTTCGAGGACGAAATTCTTTTAAGGGGGGAAGAATGTAAGACCCACCTTCGTTATTTTTACATTAAGTTGGCTGTCTTGCTTTTACGTTACAAAATCGTATTTTTAGTAACTGTGTAAGTTTTTAACGATTAAATTCATTAAAAAGAATGATTATTTGATTAACGTTATTATTAACACTACTTATTTATAAAATTATCGAATCAATGCTAAACCGAGTTTTTAAAATCGTTTTCCGTTTTACTTGGCCGATTTCCAAAGTTTAAACTAAAATGTTAATTGTAGGTTGCTTCAATTCGGGTTTTGCCTAACCATTAGCGAGTACAGGACCGGAATTCAGTTGAATGATGTTAATTGAGCCAAAAAAAAGGAAAAGTGAAACAAAAAGGGAGGGGGGTCGAAGTCAGGAACGGGAGACCCCGAACCCCCCCTCTCCTTCTCGCACTCCCTCTCTCTGCTTCGCTCTCTCTCTCTCTCTCGCTCTCTCTTGTGGGTCACCGGTCGCCGCCTGGCGTCACCGCCGGCCATCATGTGTCGCCGGCGAGAGAAGGAGCCATCCGACCTCACCCACGCATCGCCAGCCACCCAAACACCACCAATCCTCCTTCCCCACGTCACACAACTGAGCCAACTCGAAACCCACGCGTCAGCCACGCCCAATTCCGCCACCACGTGCTGGAATCCGATCACCCACACCGGTTTCGGCCTCCCCTATAAATCTGGGGTCGGATTTGATCCCCAACACCCTTAAATGCGACGAAAACGTCACCAAATCGAGGGCTAGGGTTCGAGTCTTCAAGCTAGCGGGCCAGGGTTCGGGTTTAGCAGAGTGGGACCATTTGGTGTTTACTGTTTGAGGTTGAAATTAGGCTAATCCCAATGAGTGCTTCTCCCTCCTAAGTTATTACTATTTTCGAAGTTTATTTTCAGCAGATTGATGTTGCATGTCAAGTTAGGGTTTGTTAAATTCGTTAGAAATGTCAAGAAATGCGCTATTCATGTTTAGGTTCGATTCAATTGGTTAATTTATGCCTAAGATTGTAAATCGAAACAAATTATGTGTGTTTAGCGTCGATTCGAAACAATGAATGTAATTCATGCTTGAGATGTTAATTCAAAGTTAATTTAACGTATTTAGTTTCGAATCGAGTTAATGAGTTATTATCTGAAACGGAATTAAAATCGAAGTTAATTTAACGTATTTAGCTTCGAATCGGGTTAATAAGTTATTGTTTGAAAAGGAATTAGAAACGAAGTTAGATTGATATGTTTAGCATCGATTCGAATCCATGAATGTAAATCATACTTGAGATACTAATTCGAAATTAGTTTAACGTGTTTAGCATCAATTCAAGTTAATGAGTTAATGTATGAAAAAGAATTAATATCGAAGTTATATTAACGTGCTTAGCTTCTATTCAAGTTATTTAGCTAATATACCAAAAAGGATTAAAATCAAAGTTCTTTTAATATCTTTAGCTTCCATTCGAATTAATTAACCAAAGCATGCAAATGAGCTAATTTTCGAGGTAAATGGAGGGTGTCTGGTTCCGAATCAAGTAGCTTAGCCAATACATGTTAAACGAATTAATCTCGAAGTTATATAAACATGTTTAGGTTCGACACGAGTTAAACTAACTAATGCATGTAAACGAATTAAATTCAAAGCTATTAAAATATGTTTAGTTTTCACTCGAACCTCTGTTCTCTGTACATTCATGCTTAGGAAAGTTGCTTCGAAATGTATCATATATGTTTAGAATCAAATTATGTTTGATTTATTGAATAAGTGTTGTCGATTCATGAATAAATGTGGCCATATGAACGCTTGTTGTAGCGCACCGCTGAATGGCGCTGGATGCTCAGGTAAGAACCTAAACTTCACCCTTTATTTTTATAAGCTAATAGGATAATATGTCGTGATTAATGAATCGATGAATCGAGTTTGAGGAAAGAATCATCAGCGTTCGAGGTCCTGTGGTACGGTGCTTGTGAGGAGGGAGTTCGGGTTGTGAATTGACCGCAATCGTGTGGATTGCGAGGCCATGTATGGCTCATTGTGTTGTTGAAATGATTATGAAGTGTTTGAATATGAAACGTGTGAATCCCTTTCCCCCTTTATGTCTAAGATGCATTATGCGTGAAAGTGTGGTGATTTGACAAAGAACGTTTCTCGTGTTTTCAAACTAATAATAGCCATGATTAATAGCAAGCAATGGCCTATTTTCGCTATACAAACAGTATTTGGGAGTGAACCTGCTTGAATGGGGGAATCCCTAAAACGGTTTAGAAAAGTGTGAGTTATGTGATAAATGATTTTACCAAAAGACACAACAAAATTATTAGCCGTTATGGCCGATAAGCTTTAAATGGCTAAGATAAAGTACTGCGGACAATATGATATGATGTAATGTTAACCTAGGGGATAAGTCCGGATAAACCCTAGAGGCCCTGACGAGGGTTAATGTAATGGTCCGATATGTTATATGTAGCCATCCCGGGAGTAAGAGCTTAAGCATGAGCGTTAGGTCTCACTTTGGGGTCGAGAATAGTTCTCACCCAATCAGCACCCTGTAATGATCTTATGCCAGAAGTTCTTTCGTCCTAAGTTAAGAAAAGCAATTGGCCCTTTGCCATTTTAAACGATTAAAAAGGCAAGGAAGTTCTTTTTATGGGCCCAAAAGGCTATCTGGAATGATGTATGAAAAGCTTATAAGGGTCGTTACACGACCGAACGAAATGAAACTTCCTTTGAAGACCAAGAAAACGTTTTCAACGAAAGAAAGAAAGTTTTTAATGAATGAGTTATGAAATGATCCACAAGCATGTTTAAATGTGGATTCTTATCCTATGTACTAAAGGAAAGCTTTCAATGGATGCATTATGAATGATTCTTAAGTATGGTTGAACGTGGGTTCCAATCTTATGTGGCATCATTCTTATCCATAGCAAATCTGTCTGATTTAAAGTGTACGAGATGAGAAAGAAAGTTATAGCACGTTAAAAATTCCATGAATGAAGGCGTCTCTTCCTAAAAGAATGAACGTTGATATGTGAATAGCATGTGAGGGTGTCATATAGCTTAATGTGATGTTTAAAGGTACTTAAATGCTTGATATGTGTTTATGTGTAGGATATGTAAATTATATGAATGAAATACCAAGAAAAGTGTAAATATGAAAAGGGATAATCTTAAATACACATCATATGATTGAGGGCTCATGTGTAGTTTAAATGGAGTGTTAGGAAGTTATATTATGAAAAGAAAAGATCCTCATACTTAGCCTTCGATGCTTACTCACGTGCCTAATTGCTTGCTAGTAAAGAACTCCATCGTTAAGGAACCTAGAAATATGACTGAGTGGTCGAAGTGAAGTTTATGTTTAGTGATCCTCCCATAAAGGTTTCATGAATATCTATTATGATAGTAAAGTATGGAAAAGTGATATGTGACTAGTAAAGATAGTATTGCCTGCAACGGTTTTGGTTTTAAGGGGGTTGGGGGACACTTACTGAGCGTATGGTTGCTCATCCCACTATTCTTTCCCCTTTTCCCCAGGTTTTCTTTCTGACAGGAAGAAGTTGAGTCAGATAAGTCGAGAAGGAACCTATTGTTGTTTACAAGGCATCGTATGTGCTCATTTAAAGGGATATTACGTGTTTAATGAAATCATGCAATGTATTCTTAGTTTATAAAGGTCTCTAAACGATTATTCTAGTTCATGTAATGTATATGGTATAAAGGTCGCTCTGTATGGCCGACTGAGCCAACCATCAAGTTAGTTAGATGTCTTCTAGATTTAATTTAGCTATGTTTTGGGTTGTAAATCTTAATACTCCGATTTTGTTAACCGTTGAGTTGTATCTTCCATTTTTTCTTTATTCATGAATTAATCTGGTTGGTGTACTCCGAGCGAGTGGCTCGTTGAGTTATGAACCCTGACGTGTGGCCGTTAAGCTATGTTTTAAATATTTTGCACTTCCGTTGATCTACAGGGACTTATTGTAAGGCTTTTAGCTTGGAAATGGTCGGTTTTTAGGGGAAACTCTGCCCGTTTCGTCCCAGGAATTAAGTAAGAAGTTAGGAAAGCGTAACGCTTCTGGCCTAGGGGCTGGGGGTGTTACAATACATATACATGGTTCCACAAAGAATATCACGTCAACTAACCACCCAAGGTCAACCTTCACACCTACCGCCTAACTAAAATACTATTTAGCCCCAATAGATTAAGTTCGCCACATGCCTAGAAGTAAGCGGGGCTGGTAAACACAATCGGAAAAACCTGTCTAACTATATGTAATGTCATAACCTATGCAAATTTCATCTATTCTAACTGGCTATACTAGATATATGCGGGCCCAAAAAGTAATCTATCTGAGTTGTCAACATTTAATATAAATCAATCTAATAATCCCTAGATGGATCATAATCTAGGTCAGACCCATCCCCATGTTCCTCGCTCGAGTTAAAACTATTGTATGAAGCACCAATCCCTACATTCTCATTATCATGATCATGCTGGTGGTCCTCCAATTCGGGGTCCTTGTCTGAGTCTTACATGAGGCCACCATCAGAGCATACTATGATGTATTACGGAGATCTATAATAATGTAAACCTCATTTGATCCATTAGATATCGGGATCCCCTCTCTAGGTCCCGATGGCTTTGGGTTGTCAGGCGACTGAGGAGTGCTTGGTGATGCTGGGGGAGAGATAAAGTACAATAATAAAATATACTATAGAATGTCCATGTTATTCTGTCTCGTCTCAAACTCCTCCCCTAATAATAGCTCGGTGATAATGTTAGCCCAAGCCTCGCAAAACTGAAATCTAAGTTCGTCCCATCCCAAGGCTCGAGTTATCATAAAGTCATGACACCGGCTCCTAAACTCGACACAAGAGCTAACTATAGATAAGGTCCACAATAACCTACGTGTATGGACCATAACCCTATGGAACTCAGAAATGGTGTCTCTAGGTGGGCTACAATACTAGCATATAGTAAAGAGATGTGGATGGCAACAGAAGCACCTGGCATCATATTCGATGGATATGGATCCCTTTAATAAGAAAGAACACAAGTGAAGAACAGGGGAGAGATAAACAGGCATTGCTAATGTCATAAATCTCTAACGCTATAAATCCCTAATGATAAATTAATAACCTTTACAAACCAACCTTTTCACCCTCCACTCTCTACTTCCTGTATTCAATACCCCATGAAAGAAACCTAGCTCTGATACCAAATCTATAACGCCCTCAAATTAAACATGTTTCACTGTTTGCAATCACTATTTTGTTCCCCTAATTTCAACTGATGAACCCAATGATCGGGGCATTACCGCTTTGTAAAAAGGATAATGCTTGAAGCTTGTATACTAGAAATAACATAGTTTGGCATAGGTTCAATCATGCACATTCATACGTGATCAAACCTTATATAGTCAATTGTTAACCAACATAAGGTTTATATACCATAGTAAAACAATTCACCTCTTAATCTACACCTCTATCCACTAAAGATTTTAAAACACTGTTTTAAAATATACATGCACTATGTCACCGTTGATCCATCCAGATTTGCTTGCTCAACTTATTCTTTCCAGCAGGCTTGCTTGCATGAGGGTGTTTCACTGAGCATTTGCCTAAAACAAAACACAAAAAACATTTCAAACTTTGAGTCGAAGCTTATTATATGTGTCCCTGTATTATTAAAGATCGCTGCATAAATTGGTCAGGTGCCCGCTTTTCAATTCATTTTAAGTTAAAAAAGTAAATGAGATGAATGTAAACTGCAATTGCTAGTTATTATTTGATGGTGAACCCCTTGATACTATTATGATCTATGGATGGGTACACACTTGCCAGGCCAACCGGGGGACCTGGGTTGAAGCTGTGCACGTAATTGAAGGGCAATGCCCTGTAATGGAGAACTGATGGGGTCGCTAATTATGTGATAAATCACTGATTAAATTGATTCATTGATATACTTACCAAAACATTATAATTTTAATAAATACGTGCTGATTTCTAAAGATACAGGCAATGAATATACCTGAAGTCTTTGAAATACAATCTCACTTGATAATACTTATGCATAATGGCAAATGATAGACTAGACCCTAATTCTGTTTAAGAAATGTAATTATAGGTATATGTAATTAGTAAATAATGCCAACATTCATAATTTGTAAATGTAATAGAAATTCATTGAAAGGCATCCATAACTCAAATAATTCAATAGAAGATAAGTTATATCAGAATCATTTGAAAATTAAATGAATTAGGGGAATTTAACTAAAAGTGAAATAATGTTGGAATGAAGCTAATCAAGGTAGAATAATTGAGATCATAAAAGAAAGACTTTGACGGTTATAATTGATCACGGGTTTTTTGACATTATAGAGATGGATAACAAAGGTTTAAGAGTAACTGGAGTGGTGATAGGTCCAGAATAACTTTAAAAACACTATTTTGGACCACAAACACTGATCTTGAGTTATCAATCTCGCCACTTCTCCAATTTCACTGCACATACCATACAACTTAGTTTTTCAAACCAAATAAGTTTCTAAGCACTACAAAAGTTGTTACCGATTCAAGGACCACCTTAGGAAATTCATAACTTTCACCTTAGACCTTAAATAGAGAACTAAAACCCAATATGGGAAGCTTAAGAAGTCCCAAAAATAATTTTATACACACTGCAAAAAATAATTCCTACAATAGGGTTCCTAAAGTTGGGCTAGAACACAACTGTGTATAGCTTTGTTCTATCCTACACAGTCTTAGAAAAACGGCCATAACATTTTCCACACAACTCAAAATGAAAAGATTCAAAATGCATTTAAAAGATAACTCACTAACTATCTACCGACCAAAAATTACAATTTTTAAAAGGGCTGAACAGTACCAGTTTGGTCACAAAGTGACCCCTGTTTAAGGTTTGTTCATAGCCCCACTGTTCTTGTTTCTCCCCTTCTTTTCACAGAATTGCCCATCTAAATTCACTCCTTAAAATCATTTAACAAAGCCTTGTTCTTTCTCATCACCTTACAAAGCCATATCACTCAAATGTACTCGATAATCATCTACATCAAATTTTATAATCATTCTTTTCCCAAAAACACTTAGAATGCTTCCATAACCTCATTTATTTGTGTTAATAATTCAAACAGGCTCTCTTGGCCACTTATAGAATTTTTCATCATCTGCTAATTCTGACAAAACTCACATAACATCATCCTTTTAAGTCAATAACACATCTTACCTTTAAATTGCATCTAATTTAATCTAAATAACATACTTAATTCAAAAAATCAAGTTAAACCATGTATCATCATGAAAGCTTAGGTTATGCTACATTCAAGTTTCCATCTAAATCACCACAAATGGATTTAATAAGATCAACAACAACTATAAATCCATTTTTTATGCCAAAGATCACAACATTAAATTAGAGAACTCAAAGTTCATTATTTTTACATCATGCTGGCATGATCATGTATGATCTCAGCCCTTGCATGCTTCCAAGCTTAGCCAATAATTAAAACATCAAAATGACTCTAATTTATATCAACATAACATGATCCATAATCAAATCCAACTTAAACCCAATAATTAAACAAAGTTGGGTTAAGATTTACCTCACTTGAAGCTTAAATAGAGAGAGATGAAGGTGGTTGAGGAGGTTGCGGTGGTGGATGGTGGTTGGGGGGCAGCTGGTGGCTGAGGGAGGCCGGCTAGTGGCTGGACTAGAGGCGGTGGCAGCAACAGTGGCAGCAGTAGGGGCTGTCAGTTTGGGGGGGGGTGTGTGGAGGAGAGTAAGAAGGAGGCCATAACTTATCTTGGTAGAAATGACTTGGATGATTATCTTTGATACTTGGCTAGTATTTAACGTAAAAAAGTAGCTTTTTATTAATCAAAGTTTAGTGCAAATGATGATGATTAATTTAATTTAATTACCCCAAAATGAATCGGGCCGTAGTTTGGATCTAAATGAATTGGGCTAAACTTAATGAATTTGGGCCCAAATTTTTGCATGCTTAAGAATTAAAGTTTTGTGACATTATGTAAAATAATTTATCACCAAATCATATTTACCGGGGCCTAATATTGATTCACCTGAAATTATTGCAATGAATGAGACTCGAATTGCAAAGTGGGACCCAAAATGAATTCTTCCAACTGGGATGATTAAATGTAAAAAATAAACGTGAAAAATTAATAACATGGCTTAATTAAATAAACGAAGATGATTTAGGGTTCGTCTATTATAGCCTTCCACCCTTAAAGAGTTTCTTCCTTGAAACTTATGAGTTTTGATAAAACATGCAAGTTTATCTTAAATAAGTATGGGTACTTGGCTTTCACTTCTTCTTCAGTTTCCCCAAGTGGCTTCTGAGGAGGTAAGATTTGGCCAATGCACTTGGATTAAAGGTATTTGCTTGATGCATCGCTGCTTAATCCTGCGATCTAGTATCTGGATATGGTGCTCATCAAGCACTAGCCCCTCATTTACCACAATTGGCTTAGTTACGAGTGCTTGGTCAGGATCTGGAATGTACTGCCTGTGTTATCAGGTAAGGACCACGTTATACACGTGTTTGAGTTATATAAGCAGATCTAGTCGGCAAGCTATGGGATTCAATCTTTCAATAAACTTTTATGGTCTGATAGATCTTGGCTCAATTTAGCTCGGAGTTTAACCCTCTTATACCCTTAGTTGGAGCAACTTTATGAAAAACCTTATCATCTACTTGAAACTCCAGGACCTCCTTCTTTTATCAGCATTGCTTTTTTGTCGGATATAATACTCTATTTTCAAGAGTTTTCTGATGTATGTCACCTTATTGGATGTTGTAGAAGATCTTCATGACCCAAAAGATGATTTTATCATCAATGTCTGCGTCAATTTGCCTTGATGTTTCATGTAAATTTCTCTGCTAGTATTTTCACCACATCGCCCACTACGAGTTTCATGCAAATGCAAATGTTATCCTAGGTTATGAAGTACTATAGTCTCAAACTCCAAAGAGTTGTATCCATTGACATTTTTATATGCTTGGCCCTATGACACCAATTAAACGTCTAAGTTCTCAAGCCTTGCAAAGAGGTTCAACTTAGTAAAGACTGTAGTGTTAAGGGTATGTTGTGTCTTCTTACTTACAGCATCTGCCACATCATTTTCCTTTCTTAGGTGATATTGGCTCTGCAAGTCAAAATTTTTAAGCACTTCGAGTCAATGCCTTTCTCCCATATTGAGCTTCTTCTGAGTGAAAATATAATTTGATCTTTGATGATTAATATAGATCTTATAGGGTACTCTATATAGGTAATGTCTCTAAAATTTCAGTGTAATGACCATTACAGCTAATTCTAGGTCATGGGTGCGGTGATTTCTCTATTAAGGCTTGAACTATTGAGAGGCATAAGCTACTACTTTATCTTCTTACTAACTTTATAACTTCCTTCAGCAAATTGTGTAGGAAAGATGTTATCTTTGAAAAATCCTTCCTGAACTCGATAATACCCTGCTAAAATGGAAAAGTTTCTAATCTTAATTACGTTGGGAGCCTTGGACACTCTGTAATTGCTTTCACCTTCTTCAAATCAACCTTAATCCCTTCCTTTGAAACCACATGTCCTAAAAATACCACTTCTTCTAACTAGAACTCATGTTTCTTTTTGTCATGTAATTGATGCTCCCTTAAGGTTTGCTATACCATTCTCAAATGGGCAATGTGTTCGTCTCTGACTTGGAAGAAAGTCAATATGTTATCTATAAATACCACCATAAACTTATCCAAATAGGGTCTGAATACTATATTTATAAGATCCATAAAGGCCGCGGGGTAACGGGTCAGGCCAAATGGCATCACGGTGAATTCATAGTGACCAAACCTGCTCTAAGTGCAGTCTAGGAATGTCTTCAGGTAAATGCTAGGTCGATGCTATCTTGATGTCAAATAACTCTTGGAAAATATGCCTACTCTTTACGATCAATCAAATAAACCATCTATTTCTGGCAATGGATATTTGTTCTTGATGGTGATCTTGTTTAGCTGCTTGTAATCAATACACATCCTCAAGGCTTTATCTTTCTTCTTCACAAATAGAACTAGGGCACCCCATGGTGATACACTCTGTCTGATAAATCCCTTTTGCAATATCTTGTCCAACTGAATCTTTAGTTTTCTAAGCTCTGGCGGGGCCATACAATATAGGGCATTGGAGATACATGGGGCACCAGGGATCAATTCAATCTCAAAATCAATTTCTCTTTGCGGGGTAGTCCCAGTAACTCTTTAGGAAAAACAACTCTAAATTCACAAATTACAGGGATATCTTCTGCTTCTTCTTCCTGTGGTTGAGTGAAAATAACATAACACCATTACCCAACATATCCCTGACAGAAGAACTCACTTGCTCTCATAACAAAATTTAAAAGCAAAGGTATTTTCTCTCTTTACATATAAAACACATTTCTCTCCCCCCTTCATCCCTTGAAGTAGCCTTAAGGTCTTCACAATCCATCTTAACCCCATAAGTACACAACTAGCTCATTTTCAAAATGATATAAAAGTCTGACAAGTCAAATTGAATTAAAACTCTAGGGACTACTATCTCACCAATAGTAATTCGAACAAGTTTATAAGGAATAGGACACTAAACTCTAGAGTCATTGGGCAACTTAATTCTATAATCGGTTTCTATCTCCTTATTCTCAAGGTTCAATTGCATAACATATCGAGCTGATGCAAATGAATGAGGGTCCACTGAATCAAAAAATACACAAAACGCCTTTGAAATTAAAAAGAGAGTTCAAGTAACTATCGTACAAAAGGTGGCAGCTTCCGTCTTACTCAACACATGAGCCCTTCCTACAGCGGTAGCCTTGAAGGTGGGAGCCCTTGTCTATAGTCTTCAGTCTTTGGTGACAGGCAACAATAAGGTGCTCTAGGCTACCACACCATATGCATTTGCTAGTTTCCACTCGACACTCAGAAGTGGTGTGCTTAATTCTTCCACATTTCCCACAAGGCTCCGCTAAGCTTTGCAGGATGACTCCTGGGAGGAGCAGGAGCAGATTTCTTTTGATTTGCACTCTCGCTTGGAGCTCCCTATTCGGTCCAACTCATTTTCTAATTAAATGAGATTCAAGGTCTGCGATTCAGCCTTCACTCATTCTACTTTAGCTGCTCGTTCATATAGCCCTTGACAGGCAAGGCTCGGTTGACCAACTAGCTGGTTGTGGGCATAGAAACCTAATCCTTCTTCGAATCTCCTCATCTTTAATGTTTTAGATGACACAACCTCCTGAACAAACCTTGATAGTTCTATAAATTTGCTAGCATACTGCATCATAATCACAACTAGCACTAATCTTTCTTTCTATAAATTCTTTCTCCTTCTGCCATTGGAAACACAACAGGTAGAATTAGACTCTTAGTTCTCCTACAAATCTATTCCATGTGAGGTTAGGGCCTAAGAGTTTGTCCTTTATAATGTTCCACCAAATATTGGCTTCCGTTACTAAGTAAAACATCCCAATGTTCATTTTTTTTATCCTCTGTAACCTCCACCATTGTGAATATCTTTTCTATCCCTCTAATCCATGCTTCTAGCTCCACTAGGTCATACTTTCCATCATATGCTTTAGGATTGCATTTCCCACCCTGTCTGCTAATTTATCGACTTTGTGAGAGATTCTAGAAGGTGCTGGGGCTATTTGCGCCATAAGCTCAGACACGGAGGTCTGTTAATTGTTAGAGTTCCCATATTGCTAACACACTTAGGGGGCATTGAGGGCATTCTGCTAAGGGTTATTAGCATATTACATAACACTTTGTCTCTTGACCTCTAACCATGATCTAAATTTTCGTCCATGTACATTTCTGTACTGTTTTACACATATTCTGATCTTCTCACTATCTATTCAGCTAAGTAATTTAGTCAACTGACTACAACTAAGATATAAGATACATATACACTATAGATACAACTAGTATGGCCCAAATATTATTAAAACATAACACCAAGTTTCATTATATCATTGCCATAATTGCTTGTGTACACACATGTACATGGTTCCACAAAGAATATCACGTCAACTAACCACCTAATTTCTACCTTTACACGTACCTCCTAACTAAAACACTATTTAGCGCTAATAGATTAAGTCCGCCACATGCCCAGAAGTAGGCGGGATAAGTCAACGCAATTAGAAAGACCTGTCTAGCTATATGCAATGTCATAACCTACGCAAAGTTTATCTATTCCAACTGGCTATACTATATATATGTGGGCCCAAAAAGTAATCTATCTGAGATGTCAACATATAATATAAATCAATCTAATGATCCCTAGATGGATTATAATCTAGGTCAAACCCATCCCAAGCTTCCTCGCCCGAGTTAAAACTGTTGTCTAATGCACCAATCTGTGCATTCTTATCATCATGATCAAGCTCATGGTCCACCAATTCTGGGTCCTTCCCGGAGTCTTCTATGAGGTCATCATCAGAGCATACTATAGTGTACTAGGGAGCTCTATAACAATGTGGACCTCATTTGATCCATCAGATACAAGGATCCCCTCTCTAGGTCCTAGTGGCTTTGGGTTGTCAGGCGACTGAGGAGTGCTTAGTGCCGATGGTCATGCTGGGGGAGATATAAAATGTAATGAAAATATATATTGCAGAATGCCCATGTTCTTCCGTTTCGACTCAACCTCCTCCCCTAATAACAGCCCGGTGATAATGTTAACCCAAGCCTCAAGAAACTGAAATCCTGGTTTGTCCCATCCCAAGGCTCGAGTTATCATAAAGTCATGATATCGGGTCCAAAACTTAACCCACGGGCTAACTGTAGATAAGGTCCACAACAACCTTCATGAATGAGTCATAATGCTATGGAACTGAGAAATACAGTCTACAGGTGGGCTACAATACCAGCATATAGTAAAGAGATGTGAATGGCCACATAAGTACCTGACATCATATTCAATGCATATCAATCCCTCTAACAAGGAGGAACATAAGTGAAGAACATGGGAGAGATAAACAGGCGTTTCTACTGCCATAAATGTCCAGTGATATATTAATAAACTTCACTAACCAACCTTCTCACCCTCCAATCTCTACTTTCCATATTCAATACCCCATTAAAGAAAATCAACCTAGCTCTGGTACCAAATCTGTAGCACCTCAAAATTAAACATGTTCCACTGTTTGCAATCACCACTTTGATTCCCTTAATTTCAACTAATAAACCAAATGATCGGGGCGTTACCGTTGTCCAAAAGGACAAGGTTGAAGCATGTGTACTAGAAATAACATAGTTCGGCATAACTTCAACTATACACATTCATGCATGATCAAACCATATACACTCAACTATTAACCAACATAAGGTTTATATACCGTAGTGAAACGATTCACCACATAATCTACACCTCCATCCACTGAAGATTTCAAATCACTATTTTAAAATATGCATACACTATATCACCGTTGATCCATCCAGGTTCCCTTGCTCAACTGATTTTCTTCAGCTGGTTTGCTAGCATGAGAGTGATTCACTGAGCACTTGCCTAAAACAAAACATGAAAAATATTTCGAACTGTGGGTCGAAGTTTATTACATGCATTCTAGTATTATTAAAGATCTCTTCATAAATTGGTTGGGGACTCGCTTTGCAATTCATTTTAAGTTAAAACTGTGAATGAGATAAATGCAAACTGCAATTGCTAATTATTATTTGATAGTGAACCTCTCAATACTGTTCCGATCTATGGATAGGTATACACCTGCCAAGCCCACCAGGGGACCTGGCCTGAAGCCGCTCGGGTAAGTGAAGGGCAATGCCCTATTACTGATAACTGATGGGGTCACTAATTATGTGACAAATCACTGATTAAACCGATTTATTAATGTACTTACCAAAACATTATATTTTTGATAAATACGTGCTGATTTCCAAAGATACAGGCAATAAACAAATAGGAAGTCTTTAAAATACAATCTCATTTGATAATACTTATGCACAATACGAATGATAGACTAGTCCCCAATTCTGTTTAAGAAATGTAATAGTAGGTGTGTGTAATTAGTAAATAACGCTGACTTTCATAATTTGTAACTGTAATAGAAATTCATTAAAAGGCATGCATAACTCAAATAATTTAATAGAAAATAAGTTATGCCAAAATTATTTAAAAACTAAATGAATTAGGGTAATTTAACTTAAAGTTAAATAATGTTGGAATAAAACTGATCAAGGTAGAATAATTGAGATCATAGAAGAAAGACTTTGACAGTTATAATTGATCACGGATTTTTTGATATTTCAGAGATGGACAACAAAGGTTTGAGGGCAATTAGAGTGGTGGAGGGTTCAGAATAACTTTAAACACACCGGTTTGGACCACAAACACTGATATTGAGTTATCAATCTCCCCACTTCTCCAATTTCGTTGCACATGTGATACAGCTTAGTTTTTCGAACCAAATAAGCTTTTAAGCATGACCAAAGTTGTTACCGATTCAAGGTCCACCTTAGAAATTTCAGAAGTTTCACCCTTGATATCAAATGGATACATAAAACCCGAATATGAGAAGCTTAAGAAGTCCTACAACAATTTTACTCACAGTGAAAAGCATAGTTCCCACAACAGGGTTCCTAAAATTAGGCCAGAACACAACTGTGCATAGTGTTAGTCTATCCTATGCAGTCTTAGAAAAACAGCCATAACGTTTTCCACACAACTCAAAAGGAAGTGATTCAAAATGCATTTAAAAGATAACTCATAGGTTATCTACCCAACAAAAATATGATTTTTAAATGGGCTGAACAGTACCAGTTTTATTGTAAAATGACCCCTGTTTCAGGTCTATTCACAGCCCCACTGTTCTTGTTTCTCCCCTTCTTTTCACATAATTCCCCATCTAAATTCACTCCTTAAATCATTTAATAAAGCCTTGTTCCTTCTTATCGCCTTACGGAGCCATATTACTAAAATTTACTCGATAATCATCTGCATCAAATTTTACAATCATTCTTTTCATAAAAATACTTAGAATGCTTCCATAACCTCACTTATTTGCATTAATTATTCAAACAGGCCCTTTTGGCCACTTATGGAATTTTCCGCAATCCACTTATTTTGGCAAAACTTACATAACATCATCCTCTTAAGTCTAACACATCTAACCTTTAAATTGCATCTAATTCAATCTAAACAATGTACTTGATTCCAAAAATCAAGTTAAACCATATATAATAATGAAATCCTTGGTTATGCCAAAGTCAAGTTTCCATCCAAATCAGCATGGATGGATTTAATAAGATCAACAACAACTTTAAATCCATTTTTCATGCCAAAAAATCACATCCTTAAATTAAAGAACTCAAAGTTCATCATTTTCACATCAAGCTTGCATGATCATGTATGATCTCAACCCTTGCATTGTTTCAAGCTTAGCTAATAATTAAAACATCAACATAACTCTTATTTATATCAAGATGACATGATCCATAATCTAATCCAACTTAAACCCAAGAATTAAATAAAGTTAGGTTATGATTCACCTCATTTGAAGCTTAACTAGAGATAGATGAAGGTGGTCGAGGAGGTTGTGATGGTGGTTGGTGGTTGGGGGGTGGCTGGTCGCTGAGGGAGGTCTACTGGTGGCTAGAATAAGACAGCAGCAGCAATAGTGGCAGCAATAGGGGCTGTCAGTTTGGGGGGGTGTGTGGAGGAGAGTAAGAAGGAGGCCAGAACTTATCTTGGTGGAAATGACTTGGATGATTATCTTTGATACTTGGTTGGAATTTAACATAAAAAAGTAGCTTTTTGTTAATCAAAACTTCGTGTAAATGATGGTGGTTAACTTAATTTAATTACCCTAAAATTTTCGGGTAATTTGAGCCCAAAATGGATCGGGCTGCAGTTCGAGTCCAAATAAATTAGGCCACACTTAATGAATTTGGCCAAAATTTTTGCATAGTTAAAAATTAAAGTTTTGTGACATTACAAAAAATAATTTATCACTAAATTATATTTATCGGGGCCTAATATTGATTTATCTGAAGTTATTATGATAAATGACACTCGAATTGCAAGGTGGTGCCAAAAATGAATTCTTCGAACCGGGATGACTAAATGTGACAAATAAACGTGAAAAATTAATAACATAGCTTAATTAAATAAATAAAGATGATTTATGGTCGGGCTACTATAACTTCCCCCTGTAAAGAGTTTTGTCCTTGAAGCTTCTGAGCTTTGATAAAACATGCAAGTTTATCTTAAATAAGTATGGGTACTTGGCTTTCACTTTTTCTTCAGTTTCCCAAAGTGGCTTCTGAGGAGGTATGATTTGGCTAATGTACTTGGATTACAGGTATCTGCTTGATGCGTAGCTGCTTAATCCTACGATCTAGTATCTGGACTGGGTGCTCTTCAAGCACTATCCTCTCATTGACCGCAATGGGTTTGGTTAAGAGAGCGTAGTCAGGATCTGGAATGTACTGCCTGTGTTGTTAGGTGAGGAGCATGTTATACACGTGTTTGAGTTGTATAAACAGATTTAGTCAACAAACTATGGGATTCAATCTTTTAATAAACATTAATGGTCTGATAGATCTTGTCCTCCATTTAGCTGGCAGTTTAACCTCCTCATACCCTTAGTTAGAGTAACTTTCGGAAAAACCTAATCATCTGCCTGAAACTCCAGGATATCGTTCTTTTATAAGCATAGCTTTTCTGTCGGATCCAATAGTCTGTTTTTAAGAGTCTTCTGATGTGTGTAACCTCATTGAATGTTGTAGAAGATCTTCATGACCTAAAAGATGACTTTGTTGTCAATGTCCACATCATTTTACCCTAATGTTTCATATAAATTTCTCTGCTAGTATTTTCACCACATCACCCTCTGCGTGTTCCATGTAAATGCAAATGCTGTACTAGGTTGCAAAGTACTACAATCTCAAACTCAAAAGAGTTGTATCCATTGATATTTTTAGATGCTTCCCATATGATACCAATTGAACATCCAAGTTCTCCAGCCTTCCCAAGAGGTTCAACTAAGTCATGTCTTACGGCATCTGCGACGTCGTTTTCCTTTCATAGGTGGTATTGGCTCCGCAAGTCAAAATCTTTAAGCAATTCGAGTCAATGCCTTTGCCTCATATTGAGCTCCTTCTAAGTAAAAATGCAATTTAGTCTTTAATAATCAGTGTGGATCTTACAGGGTACTCCACGTAAGTAATGTCTCTAAAATGTCAGTGCGAAGACCATAACAGCTAATTCCAGGTCATGGGTGTGGTGATTTCTCTATCAAGGCTTGAACTATTGGGAGGCAAAACCTACTACTTTATCTTCTTAGTAACTTTATAACTTCCTTCAACAAATTGGTCAGGAAAGATGTTATCTTTGAAAAATTCTTCCCTAACTCAATAATACCCTGCTAAACTGGAAAAGTTTTTGATCTCAATTACATTAGTGAGCCTTGGACACTCTGTAATTGCTTTCACCTTCTTCAAATCAACCTTAATCCCTTCCTTTAAAACCACATGTGCCAAAAATATGACTTCTTGTAGCTAAAACTCATGCTTCTTGTATTTTCCATGTAATTGATGCTCCGTTCTCAAATGGGCAATGTGTTCATCTTTGTCTTTGGAGAAATCAAGATATTATCTATAAATACCACCACAAACTTATCTAAATAGGGTCTGAATACTCTATTCATAAGATCCACAAAGGCCGCGAGGCAATTGGTCAAGCCAAAAGGCATCATGATGAATTTATAGTGACCAAGCCAGTTCTAAGTGCGGTTTGAGGATGTCTTCAGGTAAATCCTATGTTGATGGTACCCTGATCTCAAAAAACTCTTGGAAAATATGCCTGCTCTTCACAATCGATCAAATAAACCATCTATTCGAGGCATGGATACTTGTTCTTGATGGCGATCTTGTTTAGCTCCTTGTAATCAATACACATACTTAAGGCTCCATCTTTCTTCTTCATAAATAGGACTAGGGCACCCCATGGTGATACACTCGGTCTGGTAAAGCCCTTCTATAATAGCTTATCCAACTGAATCTTCAGTTTTCTAAGCTCTATTGGGGCCATACAATATAGGGCATTAGAGATACGTGGGGCACTAAGGATCAATTCAATCTCAAAATCAATTTCTCTTTGCGGGGCAGTCCCAGTAACTCTTTAGGAAAACAACTCTAAATTCACAAATCACAGGGATATCTTTTGCTTCTTCTTCCTGTGGTTGAGTGTCAATAGCATAACTTCAATATCCAATATATCCTTGACATAAGCGCTCACTTGCTCTTATAACAGAATTTAAAGGAGAAGGTATTTCCTCTCTTCCGCCATAAAACATATTTCTCTTCTTCGTTCATCCCTTGAAATAGCCTTAAGGTCTTCATAATCTATCTTGACCCCATAAGTATACAACCAGCTCATTTCCAGAGTGCTATCAAAGCCTAACGAGTAAAATTGAACTAAAACTCTAGGGAATACCATCCCACCAATAGTGATTTGAATAAGTTTATAAGGGATAGGACACTAAACTCTAGAGCCATTGGGTAACTTAATTCTATAATCAGTTTCTGGCCCCTTATTCTAAAGGTTCAGTTACATAACATATCGAGTGGATGTATATGAATGAGGGGCAACTGAATCAACGAATACGCAAAATAGCTTTGAAATTAAAAAGAGAGTTCTAGTAACTATCGTACCAAAGGTGGCAGCATCCTTCTTGCTCAACACATGAGCCCTTCCTACAGCGGCAGCCTTGAATGTGGGAGCTCTTGTCTATAGCCTTAAGCCTTTGGCGACGGGCAGCAAGGAGGTGCTCTGAGCTACCGCACCATATGCATTTGCTAGCTTCCACTCGGTCGTCAGAACGGGTGAGGTTAGTTCTTACACATTTCTATAGGGCTCTGCTAAGCCTGTAGAATGACTCTTGGGAGGAGCGTGAGCAGATTTCTTCTGGTTTGCACTCTCGCTCGGAGCTCCCTGTTCGGTCCACCTCTTTTTCTAATTAAATGGGGTTCAAGGCCCACGATTCAGCATTAAGTCGTTCTACTTTAGCTACTCGTTCTTACAGCCCTTAACAGGTAAGGATCGGTTGACCAGCTAGCTGGTTGTGAACCTAGAAACCTAATCCTTCTTTAAATCTCCCGATCTTCAGTCTTTCAAATGACATAAGCCCCTGAAAAAACCTTGATAGTTCTGTAAATTTGCTAGCATACTGCATCATAGTCACGCTACCACTCATCCTTAGTGCTATAAATTCTTTCTCCTTCTGCCATTGGAGGCACAACTGGGTGGAATTTGACTTTAGGTTCTTCTATAAATCTATTCCAAGGGAGGTTAGACCCTAAGAGCCTGTCCTTAACAGTGTTCCACCAAATATCGGCTTTCGCAATTAGGTAAAACATCCTAATGTTCATTTTTTTTAATCCTCTGTAACCTCCACTGCTGTGAAAATCTTTTTCATCCCTCTAATCCGTGCTTCTAGCTGGACTAGGCCATACTTTCTATCATTTTCTTTAGGATTACATTGCCCTCTCTATCTGCTAATTTATTAACTTTATGAGAGATTCTAGAAGGTGCTAGGGCTATTTGTGTTATAAGCTCTAACACCAGGGTATGTTAATAGTTAGAGTTCCCACATTGCCAACCCACTCAGGGGGCATTGAGGGCATTCTACTAATGGTTATTGGCATATTACACAACACTTGGTCACCTGACCCCTAACCATGATTTGAATTTTCTTCCATGTGTATTTTTGTACTATTTTACACATATTCTGACCTTCTGACAATCTATTCAGCTGAATAATTTAGTCAACTGACTACAATCAACATATAAGATACATGTACACAATAGATACAACTAGCACGGCCCAAGTATTATTAAAACATAATACCAAGTTTCATTATATCATTGCCATAATTGCTTGTGTACACACATATACATGGTTCCACAAAGAATATCACATTACCTAACCACCTAACTCCAACCTTTACACCTACCTCCTAACTAAAACACTATTTAGCCCTAATAGATTAATTTCGCGATATACCTAGAAGTAGGCGGGACTGGTCAACACAATCAGAAAGACCTGTCTAACTATATGCAATGTCATAACCTACGCAAAATTCATCTATTCCAACTGGCTGTACTATATACATGTGGGCCCAAAAAGTAATCTATCTGAGATGCTAACATATAATAAACATCAATCTAATGATCCCTGGATGGATCATAATCTAGGTCAAACCCATCCATAGGTTGCTCGCCCGAGCTGCAACTGTTGCCTAATGCACCAATCTCTGCATTCCCATCATTATGATCAAGGTCATGGTCCTACAATTCCAGTTCCTTCTCGAAGTCTTCTATGAGGTCATCATCAGAACGTACTATGGTGCATCAGGCAGATCTATACCAATGTGAACCTCATTGGATCCATCAGATATAAGGATCCCCTCTCTAGGTCCTGATGGCTTTGGGTTATCACCTAACTTAGGAGTGCTTGGTGCCGATGGCGACGCTGGGGGAGATATAAAATGTAATAAAAATATCTACATCAAAATGTCCGTGTTCTTCCATCTTAACTCAAACTCCTCCCCTAATAGCAGCTCGGTGATAATGTTGGTCCAAGCCTCGCAAAACTGAAATCCAGGTTCATCCCATCCCAACGCTCAAGTTATCATAAAGTCATGATATCGGGTCCTAAACCCGACCCAAGGACTAACTATAGATCAGGTCCACAACAACCTACATGTATGGACCATAACACTATAGAACTCAGAAATGGGGTCTATAGGCTGGCTACAGTGCTAGCATACAGTGAAAAGATGTGAATTGCTACAAAAGTACCTGACATCATGTTTAATGTATATCGATCCCTCTAATGAAGAGGAACATAAGTGAAGAACATGGGAGAGATAAACAGGCATTTCTGCTATCATAAATCTCTAATGCCATAAATCTCCAATAATATATTAGTAAACTTCACTAACCAACCTTCTTACCCTCCAATCTCTACTTTCCATATTCAATACCCCATCAAAGAAAATCAACTTGGCTCTGACGCCAAATCTAACTCCACAAAAGTGAACATGTTCTAATGGTTGCAATTAGTATTCTGATTCCCTTAATTTCAACTGAGAAACCCAATGATTAGGGCATTGCCGTTGTCCAAAAGGACAAATCTTGAAGCATGCACACTAGAAATAACATGGTTTGGCATAGCTTAATCATATGCATTCATGCATGACCAAACTGTATATAGTCAACTGTTAACCAACATAAGGTTTATATACCATAGAAAAATAATTTACCACATAATCTACACCTCCATCTACTGAAGATTTGAAAACACTGTTTCAAAATATACGTGCAATATGCCACCGTTGATCCATCCAGATGCCCTTACTTAACTTATTTTCTTTAGTTAGTTTGCGAGCATGAGGGCAATTCGCTGAGCATTTGCCTAAAACAAAACATGAAAAACATTTCGAACTATGAGCCAAAGCTCATTACATGCATTCCTGTATTATTAAAAATCTCTGCATAAATTGGTTGGGTGCCCACTTTGCAATTCATTTTAAGTTAAAACAGTGAATGAGATGAATGTAAACTGCAATTAGTAGTTATTATTTGATAGTGAACTCCTTGATATTGTTACAATCTATAGATAGGTACACACCTGCCCATCTAATCGGGGCACCTGGCCTAAAGCCGCGTAGGTAACTGAAGGACAATGCCATGTAGCTAATAACTAGTGGGGCCATTAATTATCTAAGAAATCATTGACTAAACCGGTTCATTGATGTACCTACCGAAACATTATAATTTTGATAAATACGTGCTGATTTGTAAAGATACGAGCAATGAATGTAGCTGAACTCTTTAAAACTTAATCTCACTTGATAATACTTATGCACAACGGGATCGATAGACTAGGCCCAATTCTATTTAAGAAATGTAATTATAAGCACATATAATTAGTAAATAACGCCAACTTTCATATTTTATAACTGTAATAGAAATTCATTAAAATGAATGCATAACTCAAATAATTCAATAGAAGATAAGCTACACCAAAATGATTTGAAAACTAAATGAATTAGGATAATTTAACTCAAAATGAAATAATGTTGGAATAAAGCTGATCAGTAGAATAATTGAGATCATAGAAGAAAGACTTTGACGGTTATAATTGATCCTGGTTTTTTTGATATTTTAGAGATGGATAAGAAAGGTTTAAGGGTCATTGCAGTAGTGGTAGGCTCAGAATAACTTTAAACACACCGATTTGGACCACAAACACTGATCTTGAGTTATCAATCTCCCACTTCTCCAATTTCATTACACATGCCATACAACTTAGTTTTTCAAACCAAATAAGCTCCTAAGCGTGACCAAAGTTGTTGCTAATTAAAGGTCCACCTTAGAAAATTCATAACTTTCACCCTTGATATCAAATGGAGGCATAAAACCCAAATATGGGAAGCTTAAGAAGTCCTGCAACAATTTTACTCACAGTGCAAAAAATAATTCCCACAACAGGGTTCCCAAAATTGGGCTAGAACACAAATGTGCACCGTTTTGGTCTATCCTATGCAGTCTTAGAAAAACAGCCATAATGTTTTCGACACAAATCGAAACGAAGTGATTCAAAATGCATTTAAAAGATAACTCACTAACCTATCTGCCCACCCAAAATCACAAATTTTAAATGGACTGAACAGTGCCAGTTTAATCGCAAAATGATCCTTGTTTCAGGTCTATTCACAACCCCACTGTTCTTGTTTCCCCCCCTTCTTTTCACATAATTCCCCATCTAAATTTGCTCCTTAAAATCATTTAACAAAGCCTTGTTCCTTCTCATCACCTTACAAAGCCATATTACTCAAATTTACTCCATAATCATCTACATCAAAGTTTAAAATCATTCTTTTCATCAAAACACTTCGAATGCTTCCATAACCTCACTTATTTGCATTAATTGTCCGAACAGGCTCTTTTGGCCACTTATTGAATTTTCTACAATCCACTAATTTTAACAAACTCACATAACATTATCCTTTTAAGTCAACAACACATCTAACCTTTAAATTGCATCTAATTCAATCCAAATAACATACTTGATTCCAGAAATCAATTTAAACCATGTTTAATCATGAAATCCTTGGTTATGCCATATTCAAGTTTCCATCCAAATCACTATAGAAGGATTTAATAAGATTAACAACAACTTTAAATCCATTTTTCATGGCGAAGGTCACAACCTTAAATTAAAGGACCCAAAGTTCATCATTTTCATATCAAGCTTACATGATCATGTTTGATCTCAACCCTTGCATGCTTTCAAGCTTAGCCAACAATTAAAACATCAAGATAACTCTTATTTATATCAGGATAAGATGATCCATAATCAAATCCAAGTTAAACCTAAGAATTAAACAAAGTTAGGTTAAGATTTACCTCACTCGAAGCTTAAATAGAGAGAGATGAAGTTGGTTGAGGAGGTTGTGGTGGTGGCCTGTGGTTAGGGGCCTGGCTGGTGGCTAGGGAAGGCCGACTGGTGGTTGACCTAGAGGAAGCAACAACAACAGTGGCAGCAGTGGGGGTGTCAGTTTGGGGGGTGTGTGGAGGAGAGTGAGAAGGAGGCCAGAACTTATCTTTGGTAGAAATGACTTGGATGATTATCTTTAATACTTGGCTAGTATTTAACATAAAAAAGTAGCTTTTTATTAATCAAAATTTAGTGCAAATGATGGTGACTAACTTAATTTAATTACCCTAAAATTTTCGGGCCAATTTTGGACTGAAATGAATTAGGCCGCAATTCGGGTCCACATGAATTGGATCAAACTTAATGAATTTGAGTCCAAAAGTTTGCATGGTTAAAAATTAAAGTTTCGTGACATTATAAAAAATAATTTATCACCAAATCATATTTATCAGGGCCTAATATTGATTCACCCGAAATTATTATAATAAATGAAACTCGAATTGCAAAGTGGGGCCCAAAATGAATTCTCTAAATTGGGATGACTAAATGTGATAAATAAACATGAAAAATTAATAACATGGCTTAATTAAATAAGTAAAGATGATTTAGGGTTGGACTATTACAGCCTTTCCACCTTTGAGTTTCGTCCTTGAAACTTATGAGCTTTGATAAAACATGTAAGTTTATCTTAAATACGCATGGGTACATAGCTTTCACTTCTTCTTCAGTTTCCCGAAATGGCTTCTGGGGAGGTATAATTTGGCTAATGTACGTGGATTAAAGGTATCTGCTTGATGCGTAGCTGCTTACTCCTATGATCTAGTATCTGGCTAAGGTGCTCTTCAAGCACTAGCCCCTTATTGGCCGCAATGAGTTTGGTTAAGAGAGCGTGGTTAGGATCTAGAATGTACTGCCTATGTTATTAGGTAAGGAGCACGTTGTATACGTGTTTGAGTTATATAAGCAAATCTAGTCGACAAGCTATAGGATTCAATCTTTCAATAAACTTTTATGGTCCGATAGATCTTGGCGTCAATTTAGCTCACAGTTTAACCTCCTTACACCCTTAGTTGGAGCAACTTTCTGAAAAACCGTATCATCCACCTGAAACTCCAGGATCTCCTTCTTTTATGAGCATAGCTTTTCTGTTGGATCCAATAGTCTCTTTTCAAGAGTCTTTTGATGTATGTCATCTCATTGAATGTTGAAGAAGATCTTCATGACCTAAAAGATGATTTTGTCGTCAATGTCTGCATTATTTTACCCAAATGTTTTACATAAATTTCTGTGCTAGTATTTTTATCACATCGCCCTCTGCGTGCTCCATGCAAATGCAAATGTTATCCTGGGTTGCAAAGTACTATAGTCTCAAACTCAAAAGAGTGGTATCCATTGATATTTTTAGATGCTTGCCCATATGACACCAATTGAACATCCAACTTCTTAAGCCTTTCCAGGAGGTTCAACTGAGTCATGACTACAGTGTTAAGGGTATATTGTGTCTTCTTAATTACGGCATCTGCTACATCATTTTCCTTTCATAATTGATATTGGCTCTGCAAGTCAAAATCTTTAAGTAATTTGAGTCAACGCCTTTACCTTAGATTAAGCTCATTATGAGTAAAAATATAATTTAGGCTTTGATGATCGGTGTAGATCTTACAGGGTACGCCACATAAGTATTGTCTCTAAAATGTCAATGCAATGACCATAACAGCTAACTCCAGGTCATAAGTATGGTGATTTCTCTCATAAGGCTTGAACTATCAGGAGGCATAAGCTACCACTTTATCTTCTTACTAACTTTATAACTTCCTTCAACAAATTGGTTAGGAATGATATTTTTGAAAAATCCTTCCTGAACTCCATAATCCCCCGCTAAACTAGAAAAGTTTCGGATCTCAATAATGTTGGCGAGCCTTAGACACTCTGTAATTGCTTTCACCTTTTTCAAATCAACCTTAATCCTTTCCTTTAAAACCACATGTCCTAAAAATACCACTTCTTCTAACTAGAACTTATGCTTCTTGTGTTTATCATGTAATTGATGCTCCTTTAAGGTTTGCAACACCATTCTCAAATGAGTAATGTGTTCATCTATGTCTTTGAAGAAAATAAAGATATTATCTGTAAATACCACCACAAACTTGTCTAAATAGGCTCTAAATACTCTATTCATAAGATCCATAAAGGCCGCGGGGCAATTGGTCAGGCTAAAAGGCATCACAGTGAATTCATAGTGACCAAGCCAACTATAAGTGTGGTTTAGGGATGTCTTCAGGTAAATCCTAAGTTGATGGTATTCTAATCTCAAGTAACTCTTGGAAAATACGCCTGCTTATTACAATCGATCAAATAAACCATCTATTTGGAGCATGGATACTTGTTCTTGAAGGTGATCTTGTTTAGCTCCTTATAATCGATACACATCCTTAAGGCTCCATCTTTCTTCTTCAAAAATAGAACTAGGGCACCCCATGGTGATATACTCAGTCTGGTAAATCCCTTCTATAATAGCTTATCCAACTGAATCTTCGGTATTCTAAGCTCTGTTGGGGCTATATGGTATAGGGCGTTAGAGATACATGGGGCACTAGGGATCAATTCAATCTCAAAATCAATTTCTCTTTACGGGATAGTCTGAGTAACTCTCTAGAAAATCAAATAAGTTTTTTGTTGTCTACTTTGATGACATGTTGGTGTATAGCAAGAGTGAAGAAGAGCATGCCAATCATCTACACCAAGTCTTAAGTGTTCTATCTTAAGAAAAGCTATATGAAAACATAGAGAAATGCCACTTTTTCAGCCCACAAGTTATATTTTTAGGTTATGTTGTTTCGGCCCAAGGGATTTATGTTGATGAAAGCAAGATCAAAGCTATCCATGAGTGGCCAGTTCCTACATTAATCCAACAAGTTCGAAGCTTTCATGGTCTAGCCTCTTTCTATAGGAGGTTTGTGAGAGATTTTAGCTCTGTTGTTGCACCCATGACCGAAGTTCTCAAGGCCAAACAGTTTGAATCGACCGAACAAGCTCAAAAAGCCTTTGAGGAAATCAAGCTCAAGCTCACTAGTGGACCCGTAGCTTTCTTTAGTGAAAAGCTCAATGATGCAAAGAGGAAGTACTCCACTTATGACAAGGAGTTCTATGCAATTGTAAGAGCCTTGAAGCACTGGGGGCATTACTTGGTGGTAGGAGAGTTCACTCTATTCAGATAATGAAGCTCTCAAGTTTATACAAGGGCAACACAAGCTCAACCCAAGGCATGCCAAGTGGGTAGAGTACTTACAAGCTTTCCACTTTGTGATCCATCACAAGTCGGGCCAAATGAACAAGGGTGCGGATGCTTTATCAAGGAGGTACCTTCTCCTCTCTACTTTGGAGACTAAGGTCCTTGGTTTTGAGTGTATCAAAGGAATGTATGCTCAAGGGAAGATTTCAAGGAGATTCTTGAAAAATGCTCACAACATGCATATGGTCTCTTCCACCTTGAAGATGGATTTTTGTTTAAAGGTACACGATTATGCATTCCTAGAAGTGGCTTCCGGGAACTCCTCATTCAAGAGCTCCATGGTGGGGCTTTGGCCGGGCACTTTGGCATTGAGAAGGCTAGTTCCATGCTCAAGGAACACTACTATTGGCCAAGCATGTCCAAGGATGTAGAGCATTATGTGAGAAGGTGCTCTACTTGTCAACAAGCCAAGAGTCACTCACAGCCCCAAGGCCTTTACACTCCTCTCCCCGTCCCTCAAGGCCCTTGAGAGGCTGTGAGCTTGGACTTCATCACAAGTTTGCCTAGGGCCTAAAGGCACAAAGATTCAATTATGGTGGTGGTGGGCCGATTCTCTAAAATGGCACACTTCATAGCATGCCATAACGCTAATGATGCTTTCCTCATTACAAACCTCTTCTTCAAAGAGATAGTGCATCTTCATGGGATCCCAAGAAGCATGGTTTTGGATAGGGACACAAAGTTCCGAAGTCATTTTTGGCTTACCTTGTGGAGAAAGTTTGGTACCCACCTTAAGTTTAGCATTATATGCCAACCCCAAAGCAATGGTCAAACCAAAGTGACTAAACAGACTTTGGGCACTTTGCTTAGAGTTCTAGACAAGACGAGCATTAAAGGGTAGGATAAGTTGCTCCCTCATACGGAATTTGCCTTCAACCGAGCTCCTAGTAAGGCTACCTCTCTTTCCCCTTTCCAAGTGGTGTATACCTACAACCCTCAGACTCCCTTAGACCTTATTCCAATTCCTAATCCTACCAAATTCAGTTGGGAGGTCGAGAAGAAAGCAAACAAAATTCAAGAGTTACACACTAAGGTGAGGGAAAGGATTGAGAAATATAATGAGCAAGCAAAGCAATGTGTCAACAAGTAAAGAAAAGATGCACAATTTCAACCGGGAGACTTGGTTTGGATCCATTTGAGGAAAGAAAGATTCCCTAGCAAGCGCAAATCCAAGCTTGTGCCATGGTTAGATGGTCCATTTGAGGTCATTGAGAAGATTGGTCCTAATACATACAAGATTGACCCCCTAGGCGATTATGAAATCTCGGTTTCCTAAGTAAAGGCAAAGCCACCAAGATTGGATTCAAGGTATCCACTTAGTTTAACAAACTAGACAAGGTTGTTAAGGAAATGTAGAGAGAACTCGAAGTTCAGCAATGGAGTATTTCACGTTAATGTTCAATGCCCTACAACCAGTAAGGAAGAGCCTTTAACTGAGTAGCTTGCTTCCTTTTTCCCACCTAAACTTACCTTAATGCTTAGAGCTCCTATCAAGAGGAAGTAAATGCCCAAAAATTAGTGCCAAAAGAGTGAATGGTGTCTCCACAAATCAAGAATATTATCAAAATTGGGAACTAACTTTAACTCCAGTTTTCTTTCATTTGATGCTTTACTTACACCCACTAATAGCTCCCACAAAAGGAAAATAATTACCTTAAACAAGTGCATATGAATCAAAGATGTGGCTATGATTCAAGGACCTTGCCAAACTTAAGAACTTCCTTTAGCTCTAGTTTTCTATTACAGTTGGGGCTCCACTTACGCCTGTGAAGATGCTCCTAAAAAAAGAGAATGCAAATGAGCTAAAATAAATAAGTGCAAAGAATGAAAGTGTGGCTATAGATCAAAAACCTAGAAAAACTAAAGTAGTTACTTTAACTCTAGTTCAGTTTTCATTTGGGGCCCTAATTACACCCACAAATCCCACCAAGTGGAAAGAGAGGCTCGAAAATTGATGGATGCATGCACACTCGACTCAAATCCAAAGAGCATGCAAAGTTATCCAATATTGCAAACTGAATTTTAGCTCTAGTTTTAAGTGAATTCAAAAGCAATATAAAGGACATATTGAATCTAAGCCTATTCTTGGACATAGATATCACCACCAAGAATAAGCTTATGATCCTCAACCTTGATTAGGATACAGAAACACAACCTAAATAAGAGTTAAGACTCACTTGATCATGCCCTAACTCAGCCTAAGCTCGAATTCGCAGGTAAAGGATTTCAGTTTCGATTGAAAGAGCAATGCTCAACTTTTCATTCAATACTTAATGTGTCTGTACAAAGTGAACTCCTCATTGTCCTTATACAAACATTCCCTTGCTGCCTAAGAAGGATTAGAGGCTCCTTCATGCTTAGGAAACCTCTAACTAAACTTAAAACTGGCGTAAATGAAACTTAAGTACAAAGCATGCTTAACTAAGCTAATTACAACTAATGGACTTCCACAATTGAAGAATATTGCCAAAACTGAGAACCAACTTCAACTCTAGTTTTATTTTCAATTAGGGCTCCAATTACACCAACAGAGACAAATTAAATTCCTTAAAATAAGTGCAAAAAAATGAAAGGTGTGAATATAAATCAAGGGCCTCACTAAACTTAAGAACTTTCTTTAACTCGAGCTTCTCCAACTACTCCAACAAAGTGCTTCAAAAAATGGAATGAGTCCGGAAAAAAACGAAAGGCACGGCTATAAGTGAAGAACATTCTAAAACTTAAGAACTTTCTTTAACTCTAGTTTTCTCCAACTACACCCACAAAGTGCTCCTAAAAAGGGAATATAAATGCCCTAAAGTGAGTGCAAAGAATGAAAGGTACAACCACAAATCAAGAACCTTGCCAAACTTGAGAGCTTCAACTCTGGTTTACATTTCATTTGGGGCCCCAATTACACTCATACAGATCTCCCAAGAGAATGCAAATGCACTAAAATGAGGGCAAAAGAATGAAAGCAAGGCGATAAATCAAGAACCTAGCCAAACTTAAGAACTGACTTAAATGCTTGCTCACTTTTCAATTAGGGCGTAAATGACCCCTAGAAAGTGCTTTCATCAAGGGAAAGCAAATGCCTTAAAAAAAGTGCAAAAGAATAAATGTTGTGGTCACAAATCAAGGATGTTGCCAAACAGATGTTATGGGACCCTCAACCTTGATTAGGATACAGAAACACAACCTAAATAAGAGTTAACACTCACTTGATCACCCCTTAACTCAACCTAAGCTAGTATTCACAAGCAAAGGATTTCAATTTCAGTTGAAGGAGCAACGCTCAACTTTTTATAATACTTATGCACAATGGGAACAATAGACTAGGCCCCAATTCTGTTCAAGAAATATAATTATAGGTATATGTAATTAGTAAATAACACTGACTTTCATAATTTACAACTGTAATAGAAATACATTAAAAGCCATGCATAACTCAAATAATTCAATAGAAGATAAGTTATACCAAAATGATCTGAAAACTAAATGAATTAGGGTAATTTAACTCCAAGTGAAATAATATTGGAATAAAACTTATCAAGGTAGCATATTATAGATAATAGAAGAATGACTTTGATAGTTATAATTGAGCACTGGTTTTTTGATATTTTAGAGATGGATAACAAAGGTTTGAGGGAATTGGAGTGGTGGTAGGTTTAGAATAACTATAAACACACCGATTTGGACCACAAACACTAATCTTGAGTTATCAATCTCCCCACTTCTCCAATTTCATTGCACCTGCCATATAATTTAGTTTTTCAAACCAAATAAGCTTCTAAGTATGACCAAAGTTGTTAAGGAAATGAAGAGAAGATACTTACTAAGAGTGGGTGTAGTTGGAGAAAAGTAGAGTTCAGGGCTTAAGTACTACCAAAATGAGTGCACCAAGTTAATTAACAGACCTAATTAACAGACCTTAGTTCACAAGTTTTAGCAAAATGTATGACTCATAACCATATCATTTGTTCTTTTGAACTCATTTTAGGGCCTCTCTTTCCACTTGGCGGAATATTGTAGCCCCCCTATAGACCCCATTTCTGAGTTCCATAGCATTATGGTCCACACACGTAGGTTGTTATGGACCTTATCTGCAGCTGGCCCTTGGGTCGACCTTAGGACCCGATATCATGGCTTTATGATAACTCGAGCCTTGGGATGGGACAAACCTAGATTTCAGTTTCGCGAGGCTTGGGCTAACATTATCACCGAGCTGTTACTAGGGGAGGAGTTTGAGTCGAGATGGAAGAACATGGACATTCTGTAGTATATATTTTCATTACACTTTATATCACCCCCAGCATCACCACCGACACCAAGCACTCCTTAGTCGTCTGACAGCCTAAAGCCATTGGGACTTATAGAGGGGATCCATGTATCTGGTGGATCAAATGAAGTTCACATTGTTATAGATCTCCCTGATACACCATAGTATGCTCTGATGGTGACCTCATGGAACACTTCGAGAAGGACCCGGAATTGGAGGACCATCAGCTTGATCATGATGATGAGAATGCAGAGAATGGTGCATTAGACAATAGTTTTAACTCGGGCGAGAAACCTAGGGACGAGTCTGACCTAGATTATGATCCATCTAGAGGCTTTGAACCTAGGTATGCTAATGTGGTTGATTTACAAGCTTACACTACTTTTGATAAAGTGTGTGTGGTTGTTCACAAAGTTGAGCAACCAAAGAAAGCAAGATAGCCCCCTAAGCCTCAAAATCCTAAACCCTTTACCCGGAACCAACCCTTTAACAAGGGGAGTTTTAACCCCTTTCCAAGCCCGCAAAGCCATCCCCTTCCTTTCTACAAAGAACCTAAACCCCATAAAAGATCCAAGCCCCTCAAAATAAACACAATCCTAATCCTATGAGCAACGGAGGTTTCTTTAAGGGATAAGGACTTGGGAACATTCTTTCTGACTGTCCAAACCACGAGGTTATTACACTAGCCGAATGGGCAGCCGTGAAAGAGGAGTTTGAAGAGGAGGATAATAAGGAACTCCCTTTGTATACACACATTGAGTATTGAATGAAATGTTGAGCATTGCTCCTTAAACCGAGACTATAATTCTTTGCTCCCGTATCCTAGCTTAGGCTGAGTTAGGTGGTGATCAAGTGAATCTCAACTCTTGCGTAGGTGTTGTTTCTATACCCTAATCTAGGTTAAGGGCCATAATCTTATTCTTGGTTGCGATATTTGTATCCAAGAATAGGTGTAGATTCAATATATCCTTTGTATTGGTTTTGGACACACTTAAAACTAGAGCTAGAATTCAGTTCGCATTCTTAGCCAACCTTGCATTCTCTTTGAATGTGAGTTGAGCATATGTGCATCCATCAATTTTAGGGCCTCTGTTTCCACTTGGCATGATTTGTTGGTGTATTTAGAGCCCCAAATGAAAAGTGAACTAGAGTCAAGTAAGTACTTATGTTTCTACTCCTGCTCCTCCTAAGAGTCATTCTACATGCTTAATAGAGCCCTATCGGAAATGTGGACGAACTAACCATACCACTTCTGAGTGCTGAGTGGGAAGTAGCGAACGCATATGGCGGGGTGGCCCAAAGCACCTCATTAATGCATGTCGTTAAAGATTGAAGGCTATAGGCAAGGGCTCCTACTTTCAAGGCCGTCGCTGTAGGAAGGGCCTATACATTGTGAGCAAGAAGGAAGCTGCTACCTTCGGTACGGTAGTCATTGAAACTCTCTTTTTAATTTTAAATCCATTTTGTGTATTGGTTGATTCAGTTGTCCCTCATTCATTTACATCCACTCGATATGTTATGCAACTAAACCTTTCAAGAACGTACCTAGCTGTTTCCTTAGGTACTCATTCTGCGCTCTTAGTTCTTGGTTAGAACCCTTGAGTTCTTGATTTGAAGTAGTGATGCCATGATTACTCTTCAATACAGCATCCCATTTCTCATCTAAACTCATGCTAGCACTCATCTTTTATTCGGTTTGTGTTTAGGACAGAAATGAGAATTGTGATTGGATTTGAGAGAGGGAACGAATCTGGAAGGGTGGAGGGAATACCAAGCCATAGAGAAACTCAACTCTAACACCAAATATGATGTAAAGCTCAAAAGAATAAACTCACACTCGAAGGATCGCAAGGAAAGAAGCTTAGAACTCACAGCTCTCAACTTGAGTTCATTGGAATCTAAAACCGAAAGTGAGTTAAAGGGTAGTTCTAAACCTAAAACTTGCATTCAGAAACACCACTAAGATCAAGCTTAGGGCCCTTAAACTATGATTAAGGTACAGAACTACCACTTCATCAAGTTTAAGACTGGACTTGAACACCACTCTAACCGGCCTAGTTAGAGATAAGCAGGTTTAGTGTTTAGGAGTAATGAAAGCAATGCTCTCAATTCTGATTTCAATTGATATTCAAAGTTATGCTTTACAAAATGAGCCTTTGAGGCCCCATACACGCGACAGAGCCTAGGCTACCCTTTTAGCTAAGCTTCTATCCCCAAACACATTCCAAACACATTTCTCAAAACAGCCCACAAGCACACCCCTTTGTCAAGCTTTCAGCCGTGTCTAGGCAGAAAGTTAGCACGACCACACCGTATGCCAGTGGCATGACCGTGCCACATTCCAGTGCCCATATTCCAATTTTAGCAACTGAGGATGCCCAGACCATGCCACCCAGCATGACCGTGCCATTGTGCAATTGAAGGGAAGGTTTGTTATGTTATTATTGATGGTGGAAGCTGTGCAAATGTAGTTTCTCTTAGCATGATTGAGAAACTAGGATTGCAAACCATTACTCATCCACATCCCTACAACATTCAATGGTTAAATCAAAGTAAAGGTGTTCAAGTGAACTTTCGGTGCCTAGTTTCTGTCTCCTTTGGAAAGAACTACCAAGATGAACTTTGGTGTGATGTTATTCTCATGGATGCATGTCATATTCTTTCGAGAAGGCCATGGTTGTATGACTATAGGGTAATGCACAATGGGATCCAAGTGGAATCACACTTTTATGACTTGATTTGCCTGGCCAAATGCTCATAATACTCAAACTGGTCCAAACTAGGTTCCAGCCTGCACGGTTCATAAAAATGACCTAGTTCTTCAACTTCCACTTGAGTTAACCTGAATTTCTCAATTGGACCAGGTAGTTAACATCTTGGGGACTTACGATATGAAAAACATTAAAACTTAAACCTTGTGGAGGCCTAAGTAATTAAGAACACAAAACCAGACTTAAAATCTGCCTTGAAGCCGGATGCTTCTGTTCGCGTCCTTTGTAAAATGTGAGCCATCCTTTGAACTTGGGGCCCTATTCTTGAACTTCCTGGACTTGAATGATCATCCTTAAGGTCTTGGTGATGCATATTTCCATATGCATCATTTTTATTCAACTCCAATTTCAAAGAAGAAAAGGGTCAAAGTAGATCATGCATGGAAATGTGCCTATTTGGTCTTCTTAAGTGAGTTCAAAGACTCGCGACACTATGGAGAGGTCAAAAAGAGGTTAAGCTTTGCTAGAAATTTGGTGCCGAATTCATCCCTGCGGAACCCGATTTTTGTGACCACTTTTGGACAAGCTCAAGTGGACCCACAACTTGAGGGCCCATGTGCTTTTGAAGCTTAAGATGTCAGCTTTAAAATAAGCCCAATTTTATTTAATTTGGACATCATTTGATTGGGCAAAATATCACTCAAAGATACGTTGTGCTGATCCAGTCCAGTCTGAGATAGGTGCATTGTTTGGGCCATAACTTTCAAACCGCTTATCCAAATTGAGCAAATGAGCCCATTCTGGAAAATAGACTTCCAGGGCTTTCTAACAAGCCCAAGAACGCGTGATTTGGCCGAGTATTCTGGAAGTTATGCTCTGTTGAAGTTGAGGCAGTTGCAAGGATTAATGCTGGGAATATGAAGAGTCTTAGGTTACATATATTTGTGTGGCTGATATTGTGCACGTTTTAGATGCTTCTAGATTGATGTAATCAGCTGCAAAAATCCTAGAATATTCCTTGTAACCTCCCCCACCCCCTTTTATGATGTGTCTTTTCATTTTTCTTAGACTTTTCATTAGCTAGTTTTAATTGTTAGGAGTTATTTGAGTCTTTTGATTGTCTTTTGCTGAGTCTATAAAAGGGGAGGGGCATGTGAAGCTAATCATTCAGCATTGTAAGAGATTTCCAAAGTAATACAAGCACCTTTGAGAGTGATTCTCATTTGTGTCTCAAAAAATTCCTAGTTCTATATCTTGAATTTGGCTAATTCAAGTGGTGTTCTAGGTTCTCTATCTTTTCCAATTGGAGTGATTCCTTGGTAAGACAAGAGAATTAGCCCAAGATCAAGTCATTGAGTGGCTCCGTGAAGGATTATCTCAATTACAAGATCTTGTTCTATCCCTTTTTCTTGTGTAGTGAAGTTCTTCATCCATCTCATCCATCTTTCATTTCTCTTTCCAATTTGGCTTATTTGAGTTGGAGTTTGATTTGGTTCACTTGCCCACCCACATCTACATCAATTGGTATCAGAGCCAAGGCTTTTAAGTGACCCACATCATACCCAAACACATCCCAAAAAGCCAAAATACAAAAAAAAAAAAGAGGCACAAACCGGCAATCCGAAGTCTTGAAGACCAGAGAAGCAGCACAGTGCCCCCGTGCCACAACACACGACCGTGCCATATTCTTTTTCCAGGAATCTTCAAGTCGAGACGGAGCACGGTGCCCCCGTGCCGCCAAGCACGACCGTGCCACTCTACTTTTCTGCATTTTCTTCAGCCGAAGCATAGCACGGCCTGACCGTGCCCCCTTGCACGACCGTGCCACCTTTGCCACAGCCAACTTTCGTTTCAAATCAATCCACGAAGAACCCTAGACCTCATCCTTTATGCCGTCTTCAAAGAACTTGGAGAAAGAACTAGCTCTTATTGATATTGGATATGCTTGCTTTGCAATTCCAAAATTTCATGGCGAAAAGGAAGAGTTCGCAGGTTGGTTATCTAAGGTGGAACGAGTTTTTGCTTGTTGTATCCTTAGTGACCAAGAGAAGTTCAAAGTGGTTATTTCAAGATTGAGAGGATGTGCACTTCAGTGGTGGAATAAATACAAGTTTGAGCGAAAAAAGAAAGGAAAAGAAAAGGTGAGAACTTGGAAGAAATTGAGTAGTAAGTTGAAGGATTCCTTTTACCCATCCACTTACATGCCCGTGGAAGAAAGTATCTCCGTTAAGCTCACGGGTTCATTCCCTTCCACCCCACAAAAAGAACCAACCCCACAAATGATCTTTCCCCCACAACCTAGGAGGTGTCTCAAGTGCCAAGGGCTTGGACACTTATCCACGGATTGCCCAAACAACGAGGTCATTACCTTGGAAGAAAGGAAAGCCGTGGAAGAAGAGAACGATCAGGAGGAAAGCCTTGAAGAAGAAATTGAACTCAAGGTTGAAAAAGAAGAAATACTTCACTTAGAGAAGGTTTCTCAAAAGCCAAACAAAGATGAAGAGATCCTTGGAGAAAAAGCTTCAAGCCTAGTTGACCTACCTCTTGTTTTTGGTGACTGTGGTGATGAAGAGACCTTTGAACTTGAGGCCCAAAGATCCGAGTTGAAGCAAGAAGAGATTGTGCAAGAAATTGAGCAATCCTTCACCCAAGAAGGGTGCCAAGAAGTTAATGAGGTGAATTTGAGCATAACCCCAAGAATTGAAGAGCATGTAGTTAAAGACCTTGAAGTGATGAAGCCATGTAGGGTTGCTGAAAAGTTTGAGCAACTCTTGACCCAAGAAGAATTCACCTTAACCCCCATTCAACCTTCCCAACCCTTCAAACCACAAAAGGACCGACAAGCCTTAACCCTCATTCATCCTTCCCAAACCCTTGCCCCCAAAGAAGATTTCCCACTTCCGCCTCTTCTCCTCACCAGGTATGACCCGTTTTATCATCCTCCCCTCACCCTCTTCTATATCTCTCTAGAGGTGATGCCCTTTGACCACTTCCTACAAGAGCTCCCATTTCATAAGCATGCCTCCCTTCATGAGAAGCTTGCCAACCCTTTGAGTTTGAGGACAAACTCAAAACAACCCAGGGAGTATGATGCATATTTCCATATGCATCATTTTTATTCAACTCCAATTTCAAAGAAGAAAAGGGTCAAAGAAGATCATGCATGGAAATGTGCCTATTTGGTCTTCTTAAGTGAGTTCAAAGACTCGCGACACTATGGAGAGGTCAAAAAGAGGTTAAACTTTGCTAGAAATTTGGTGCCGAATTCATCCCTGCGGAACCCGATTTTTGTGACCACTTTTGGACAAGCTCAAGTGGACCCACAACTTGAGGGCCCATGTGCTTTTGAAGCTTAAGATGTCAGCTTTAAAATAAGCCCAATTTTATTTAATTTGGACATCATTTGATTGGGCAAAATATCACTCAAAGATACGTTGTGCTGATCCAGTCCAGTCTGAGATAGGTGCATTGTTTGGGCCATAACTTTCAAACCGCTTATCCAAATTGAGCAAATGAGCCCATTCTGGAAAATAGACTTCCAGGGCTTTCTAACAAGCCCAAGAACGCGTGATTTGGCCGAGTATTCTGGAAGTTATGCTCTGTTGAAGTTGAGGCAGTTGCAAGGATTAATGCTGGGAATATGAAGAGTCTTCGGTTACATATACTTGTGTGGCTGATATTGTGCACGTTTTAGATGCTTCTAGATTGATGTAATCAGCTGCAAAAATCCTAGAATATTCCTTGTAACCTCCCCCACCCCCTTTTATGATGTGTCTTTTCATTTTTCTTAGACTTTTCATTAGCTAGTTTTAATTGTTAGGAGTTATTTGAGTCTTTTGATTGTCTTTTGCTGAGTCTATAAAAGGGGAGGGGCATGTGAAGCTAATCATTCAGCATTGTAAGAGATTTCCAAAGTAATACAAGCACCTTTGAGAGTGATTCTCATTTGTGTCTCAAAAATTCCTAGTTCTATATCTTGAATTTGGCTAATTCAAGTGGTGTTCTAGGTTCTCTATCTTTTCCAATTGGAGTGATTCCTTGGTAAGACAAGAGAATTAGCCCAAGGTCAAGTCATTGAGTGGCTCCGTGAAGGATTATCTCAATTACAAGATCTTGTTCTATCCCTTTTTCTTGTGTAGTGAAGTTCTTCATCCATCTCATCCATCTTTCATTTCTCTTTCCAATTTGGCTTATTTGAGTTGGAGTTTGATTTGGTTCACTTACCACCCACATCTACATCACTTGGCTAAGTAGGACTCCATTATCCTCCCTTTGTTGAAAAGATTTGATCCTCAAATCTACTAGGCAAGGCGATGTGGAAGGAGAATGAATGGTGTATCCAAAAAAATGTGCAAAAAGAATGAATGGTGTATCCATAAATAAATAAACTTACCAAACTGGGAACTAACTTTACCTCTAGTTTTCTTTCATTTTGGGCTCCAATTACACCAACGAAGAACTCCTACAAAGGGAAAATAGTTGCCTTAAATGAGTGTAAAAGAATGAAAACTTTGGCTGCAAATCAAGGAGCTCGCCACATTCCCTTGCTACCTGGGAAGGACTAGACGTTTCTTCTTCCTTAGGAACCCTCTAATTAAACCTAAAACTGGCTTAAATGAAACTCAAATGCAAAGCATGCTTAACTAAGCTAATTACAACTAATGAACAAAGTAAACCATCTTGGAAAATCTATCCACCAGTTCACACCTGGAAAATGAGTCATTTGGTTCGGGTATGGGTCGGGTTAAGTTTGGGGTACGTTATGTTTTGGGATAGGGGACACTTCCGGTCGGTTTAGTTTAGGTCGGTGGAATTTCTGTTCGGGTCAATTTCGGGTTAATCGATTTTGGTGCAATACGCTTATCATATAAAAATAAACAACTTTGTAGAAAATTTCGTGCCGGGTATGGTTCGATTCAGGTTAATTTGCGTTTTGAGTCCACTTTTGGGTGAACATATTTCAAATGTCGGGTCAGGTATGGATCCGGGCCATTCAGTTTGGGTTTCGAGTCTCGAGCTTGTTTTCTCAGGTCTATCCACAACTACCATGATTGTTTCTTTCCCTATCTAAGTCTAATAAGCCAGACAATAGAATGAATCCCGAGGAAATGATAGAGATTCAACCCAAGTTGAGGAACTGATGGAGGAATGCATATGTGTTTGGATAGTTGATGGAATTCCCTTAAGCCAAGACACTCAAGAAGGTCCTACAAAACTAGCAAGGTCTAATGCAAACTCTAAAGACTAAGCAATGGCTCACATTTTACAAAAGAGTCAAGAAGGCACTTCTAGGTTACAAGGCCAGAATATACCCAGTTTTGTTCGTCTGATTTCTTAAGCTACATTGTGGCTTAAGTTTAATATTTTTCCATTTTTGGGTTCCCCTAGATGTTAACTTTTTGGTCTAAGCAATGAAAGTCAATCATGCTCAATCGAAGTGAAGGAACCAAGTCATTTTCTTAAGCCTGCCAGTTTTGGTCCGAAACTGCATGGTAAAATGTTTCAGTGGAATTGACCACTAAAACACATCATAACCCTGATTTATTTTTTGGAGGGTTTTTATACAATCTAAAGTATCCCCCATGGCCTAAAATTAAATTAACTGAATTCTAGCTCTAGTTTTAAGTGAATCCAAAAGCAATGTAAAGGATAGGTTGAATCTAAACCTATTATTGGATACGGATATCACCACTAAGAACAAGGTTAGGGCCATTAACCTTGATTAGGGTACAGAAACAACACCTAAACAAGAGTTAGTCATCTGAATGGTAGGGGCTTAAATCTCCCACAATTAACGTGGCTGAAACTCCATATTGTCTTGGCAAATTAACCTTGTAAGCATTGTCATTTACCTTCTCTAACACCTCAAGTGGCCATCAGCTATTGGCAGCAGTTTATCCTTCCTTTTAGAAGTAAATCTTCCTTCTTTAAGTGGATCCATACAAGGTCTCTAGGTTGAAAAACTTCTTTTAGTGGATCTATACAGGTCTCTAGGTTGAAAAACCATCTTTCTGCTATGCTTGTCAGCTTGGGGTTGATATGATGATGTATCTCTCAAGGGTTAAGCTTAACTCAATTCAAGAGTGAATGCTAAAATCAAGAAAGATTACAATCAGGGGAAAAGGATAGAAACTAAACTGATCATTGGATATAGATTTCACCAACAAAGATAAATCCAGTGAAAACTAAACTCTTACTTGGATACAGATATCATCACCAGGCTTGAGTTTAGGGCCCTTAAGCTTAATTAGAATTCAAGAAAAGCGTCTCGAAATGCACAAACCACAAGAATATCTTCTTCTTGTTATACCCCATATATATGGTTCTTAAAGGTGCTTTATTTAGCCAAAGTCAGCCTATATAGGATTGGCTTCAATCTTCCCAGCTTTGGAGATTAGGTTGGTCAGCCTACCAAAACCCAAGGTGTTAGTGAACATTGTGGGATGTCTTTCCATGCAAAGCAATTGTGGCTAAATTAGATTCTTCAATGTGACTCAGTTAGCACAAGTTGACATGCGCGAAATTGTTCCCCTTTTGCCCAGTTTTAGAAACTGAGTTGGTTCTCATACCAAAACCTAATTTTTGGACATTTTTATTCTCTTGGGTGTATTTTAACATCCTATGGGTTGCTTGCATGCAAAAATATAGGTCTAAATGTAGTTTAAGATGGAGAATGTCTTTTCCTAAGATTAGCGACAAATCAGATCAATTAGGCTTTAATCTGCCTTTTTAGTGTCTATAGCTACTCCTCCTTTTGTGCTTCTAAAAATTCATGACCTATCCTAATGAGAGAGTCATTGAAACATCCAAGAGCAAATCCATGTGAAGAACTCTAGGTTTCAGGAAGCACACTGCTAAGCTAGCACAGAATCAACACAAACATGCACCATGGTCAACTCCTTGCTAGCTCGCTTCCTTAATCTTTCTATGTTGAGATTAAGCTTGGTAATCACCATTAAAAAACAAAAAACCATTTGCCCTGAATAGATGATTTATTTGATTAACTATAAGGAGGAGTTTTTTTCAAGATTGATTTGAGGTCTGGATACCACCAGCTTGGGATTAAACTTAAGGACATTACCAAACCAAGTTCCTTAGCCATTTCTAGATTACATTGTGACAGGAGTTAGGTACCAAACTTAATTACAGTACCGCCTACCATCCATAAACCAATGGGCAGACTAAGCTTACTAATCCAACCCTAGGAACACTTCTAAAGGCCTTAATTAAAGCTCATGCCGCGGATTGGGATTTGGTTTTACCTCATGCAGAGTTTGCATATGACAAGGCTCCTAGCAAGGCTGTTAGTCTATCACCATTTAAGGTAGTCTATGGGATTGATCCTATTAGTCAACTTAATCTTACTCCATGCCCTTTAGATTAAAAGCCAGGCGCGGATGCAGCAGCAAGGGTAGAAGAAATCCAGAAGATACATGAGTTGGTAAGGAGCAGAATAGAGAAAACAAATGCTGCCTATCAAGCTCAAGCCGACTAGCACAAGAAGAATGTGGTTTTTCAACCTCGAGACCTCGTATAGATACACCTAAGGAAGGAGAGATTTCCCTCTGAGAGGAAGATGAAGCTAATGGCAAGGGCTGATGGTCCATTTAAGGTACCTGAAAGGATTAATTATAAAGATTGATTTGCCAGGTGACTGTGGAGTTTCAATTACATTCACTGTGGCTGACTTGAGTCTTTACCAAGCCGATGATTTTTAAATCTTTTCAACATGGGGAGGATGATGGAATCCCCTCAAGGCAAGACATAGAAGAAGGTCCAATAGGTCTTACAAGGTCAAATGCAAGCTCCAAAGTCCAAGCAATGACTCATATTTCGCAAAAGACTCAAGGAGGTGATTCTGGGTTACACAGGCAGAATGTACCCGATGTTGGTCATATTATTTCTTTGTTGTCCTTTTGGCTTTATAATAGCAGCACAAGGGGGTGCTTTCTGGTCTTTCAAGGCTGGTGATTTGATAAATATTTATCTTATCTTTCAGGCCCTAAAGTTTTAAAAAGAATGGACTTCGGTAATTTGGGGACCCAATTACACCCACAAATCCCGCCAAGAGGAAAGAGAGGCCTTAAAATTGATGGATGCACGTACACTCAACCCATATTCATGGAGAATGCAAAGTGAACTAATAATGCGAATTGAATTCTCGCTCTGGTTTTAAGTGAATTCAAAAGCAATGTACAGGATAAATTTAATCTAAACCTATTCTTGGATACATATATCACCACCAAGAACAAGCTTAGAGCCCTTAACTTTTAGTAGGATACAGAAACACCACCTAAATAAGAGTTAAGACTCACTTCATCACCACCTAATTGATCCTAAGCTAGGATACGCAAGTAATGAATTTCAGTTTTAGTTTAAGGAGCAATGCTCAACTTTTTATTCAATACTCAATCTATGTGTACAATCCTTAACTTGGCATTGAATCTCCATAATTTCCTTGGGATTGATTCTATAGTCTAGCTTATTAGGAAGGATAGAACCAGGAATGAGGTCTATGTGGTGTTGGATATCTCTTTTAGGAGGTAAACCCATGGCTATCCCCTCAAGAAACAAATGACAGAATCGATGTATGAGTGCTTTGGCTATAGGGTGAGAGGGTAAGGGACATTCCAATTCATCTTGGATATTTAATATCCACTCTCCGAAGGCCTCAAATTCATGGTGGTAGGCCTTTAACAATGGCTCATTAAAAGTGAGAAGCAAATCAGATTGCTTGTGTTTCATTTGAGGATTATGTTGTTGGAGCTCAGATGTGGATAAAGGTGCGAGGGTAAACTTCTTGCCATCCTTTTTAAAAGAGTAGGTACTCAAGAAACCATTGTGCATCAACCTACGATCATACAACGATGGCCTTCGCAAAAGGATATGACATGCATCCATGTGAATAACATCACACCAAAGTTCATCTTGGTAGTTCTTTCCAGTGGAAAATGAAACTAGCTCACTTACTTACATGCCACCAAGAAAAACTTAAGCACTTACATTAACTCTAGGCCCTTGAATATACTTTTCAATTAGGGCGTAAAATGACCCATACAAAGGGCTGTTACCAAGGAAAACAAATGCCTTAAATTTAGTGCAAAAAAATAGATGTTGTCATCACAAATCGAGGATGTAGCCAAACAAATGTTGTGGGCAATAATTGCACCTATGAAGAGCTGCTGATAAGAGGGAAAAAATGACCAAAAAGGAGTGGAAAGAATGAATCAAGTCGCTATAAATCAAGAATCTGGTTAAACATAAGCACTAACTTCAAACCTTATCTGCTTTCATTTGGAGCTCCAATTGCACTCACGAAGAGTTGCAAACCAAGAGGAAGTGAATACCTAAAAAAGAGTGCAAAAAGAATGAATGGTGTCTCCATAAATAAATAAACTTACCAAACTGGGAACTAAATTTAACTGTAGTTTTCTTTCTTTTTGGCCTCCAATGAGACCAACAAGGAACTTATACAAAGAGAAAATAGTTGCCCTAAATGAGTGCAAAAGAATGAAAGCTGTTGCTGCAAATCAAGAAACTCGACTGACTTAGGAACTTACTATAACTACAGCTTTCTTTTCATTTAGAGCCCCAATTGCACACATAAAGAGCCCTAAAAAGACAATACAAATGCACTAAAATGAGTGCAAAAGAATGATAGTGTGATGACAAAACACGAATGTACTTAAACATAAGAACTTACATTAACTCGTGTCCTTTTTATTCAAGGCATCACTAACCCCCGCAAACAGCTACCACCAATAAAAAAACAAATGCCTTAAAATGAGTGCAAAAGGATAAAATGTTGCGGTTGCAAACTGAGGATGAAGCCAAATTTAAGAGCTTACTTTGGCTGAAGTTCTATTTTCATTTAGTGTACTAATCACACTCTAAGGACCCCCCAACAAGAGGAAACAAATGGTTTAAAGGGCATGGAAAACAGTGAATGGTGTGGCTACAAATCAAGAATCTCGCGAAAACATTCGGACTAACTTTTACCAACTATTGTTCTATTTTCATGTGGAGGTCCATTACAGCCACGAAGTGCTCCCATCAAGAGGAAGTAAATGCCCAAAAATTAGTGCCAAAAGAGTCAATGGTGTCTCCATAAATTAAAAATTTTACCAAAATTGGGAACTAAATTTAGCTCTAGTTTTCTTTCATTTGATGCTTTACTTACGCCCAATGTCTCCCAGAAAAAGAAAATAATTTCCCCAAACGACTACATATGAATGAAAAATGTGGCTTAAAATCGGGGATCGTGCCAAACTCAAGAACTTACTTTAACTCTAGTTTTCTATTTCCTTTGGGGCTCCACTTGCACTAGTGAAGAAGTTCCCAAAAAAGAGAATACAAATCACCTAAAATAAACAAGTGGAGTGAAAGTGTGACTATAAATAAAAAACATAGAAAAACTTAAGTGCCTACTTTAACTCTAGTTCACTTTTCATTTGGGGCCCCAATTGCACCCGCAAATCCTGCCAAGTGGAAAGAGAGGGGCTAAATTTGATGGATGCCCGTACACTCTACTCACATTCAAAGAGAATGCAAAGTTAACTAAGAATGCAAGCTGAATTCTAGCTCTAGTTTTAAGTGAATCCAAAAGCAACAAAGGACTTTCTTTAACTCAAGTTTCACTAGCTACACCAACAAAGTGCTTCGAAAAATGGAATGAGTTGAAAAAAACAAAAGGTGCGGCTATAAATTAGGAACATTCCTGTACTTAAGAACTTTCTTTAACTCTAGTTTTCTCCAACTACACCCACAAAGTGCTCCTAAAGAGGGAGCATAAATGCACTAAAATGAGTACAAAGACTGAAAGGTGTAACCAAAAATCAAGAACCTCGCCAAACTTGAGAGCTTCAATTCCAGTTTACATTTCATTTGGGGGACCCAATTACACTCACAAAGATCACCCAAGTAGAGAATACAAATGCACTAAAATAAGTGAAGAAGAATGAAAGTGAGGCGATAAATCAAGAACATAGCCAAACTTAAGAACTAGCTTCAATGCTTGTTCAATTTTCAATTAGGGCGTAAGTGACCCTACAAAGGGATTTCATCAAGGGAAAACAAATGCCTTAAAACCAGTGCAAAAGAATAAATGTTGTAGTCATAAATCGAGGGTGTAGCCAAACAAATGTTGTGGGCAATAATTGCACTTGTGAAGAGCTGCCAATAAGAGGGAAAAATGACCGAAAAGGATTAGAAAGAATGAATGGAGTCGCTGCAAATCAAGAATCTGATTACACATAGGAACTAACTTTAAACCTTAGACATTTTCATTTGGAGCTCCAATTGCACCCGTGAAGAGCTTTAAACCAAGAGGACGTGAATGCCCAAAAAAGAGTGCAAAAAGAATGATAGTGTCTCCACATATAAATAATCTTACCAAACTGGGAACTGACTTTAACTCTAGTTTTCTTTCATTTCGGGCTCCAATTACACCAACAAAGCACTCCTATAAAGAGAAACTAGTTGCCTTAAATGAGTGTAAAGAATGAAAGCTGCGGCTGCAAATCAAGAAACTCGCGTACCTTAGGAAATTATTGTAACCAGGACTTTCTTTCTATTTGGAGCCTCACTTGAACACACAAAGAGCTCCGAAAATGAGAATACAAATGCACTAAAATGAGTGCAAAAGACTAGGTGGTGATGAATCACGAGTGCGCAGAAACATAAGAACATATATTAACTCTTGTCCACTTTTCAGTTAGGGTGCCAATAACACCCGTAAAGAGGTGTCACCAATAAAAAACAAATGCCTTAAAATGAGTGTAAAGGGACACATGTTGCGATTATAAACAGAGGATGAAGCCAAATTTAGGAGCTTAAGTCCTATTTTCATTTAGTATGCTAATAACCCTCTTAAAGATCTCCCAGCAAGAGGAAACAAATGGTTTAGGGGGCATGGAAAAGAGTGAACAGTGTGGCTACAAATCAAAAATCTCGTCAAAATATAAGAATGAACTTTAACCGTTATTCTATTTTCTTGTAGAGGTCCAATTACAGCCACAAAGTGCTCACATCAAGAGGTGGTAAATGCCCAAAAATTAGTGACAAAGGAGTGAATGGTGTCTCCACAAAAATAGAATCTTACCAAAATTAAAAACTAACTTTAATTCTAGTTTTCTTTCATTTGATGCTTTACTTACACCCACTATTGGCTCCTAGAAAAAGAAAATAATTGCCCCAAATGAGTGCATAGGACAGAAAGATGTGGCTATAAATCAATGGCCCCACCAAACTCAAGAACTTACATTAACTCTAGTGTTTGATTTCATTTGGGACTCCACTTGCACCCGTGAAGAAGTTCCAAAAAAAGAAAATACAAATGACCTAAAATAAATAAGTGCAAAAGAATGACAGTGCGGCTATAAATCAAAAACCTAGAAAAACTTAACTTCTTACTTTAACTCCGGTTCACTTTTGATTTGGGGCCCCAATTACACCCACAAATCCCTCCAAGTGGAAAGAGATGCCCTGAAATTGATGGATGCGCGTGCACCCAACTCACATTCAAAAAGAATGCAAAGTTATCTAAGAACGCAAATCAAATTCTAGCTCTAGTTTCAAGTGAATCCAAAAGCAATGTAAAGGATTGATTGAATCTAAACCTATTCTTAGATACAGATATCACCACCAAGAACAAGCTTAAGGCCCGTAACCTTGAATAGGATACAGAAACACCTCGTAAATAAGATTTAAGAGTCACTTGATCACCACCTAACTCAACCTAAGGTAGGATACGCAAGTGAAGGATTTCAGTTTCGGTTTAAAGAGCACTGCTCAACTTTTCATTCAATACTTAATGTGTCTGTACAAAGTGAGCTCATTGTTATCCTTATACAAACATTCACTTGCTGCCTGGGAAGGATTAGAGGTTTCGTCATGCTTAGGAAACCTCTAACTAAACTTAAAACTAGCTTAAATGAAACTTCAGTACAAAGCATGTTTAACTAAGCTAATTACAACTAATGAGCTTCCACAATTGAAGAATCTTACCGAACTTGAGAACCAACTTTAACTCTAGTTTTATTTTCAATTGGGTCTCTAATTACATCAACAAAGATAAATTAAATTCCTTGAAATGAATGCAAAAAAATGAATGGCGTGACTATAAATCAAGAACCTTGGAAAACTTAAGAACTTTCTTTAACTCGAGTTTCTGCAACAACACCAAGAAAGTGCTCCGAAAAATGGAATGAGTCTAAATAAAATGAAAGGTGTGGCTGTAAATCAAGAACATTGCTAAATTTAAGAACTTTCTTTAACCCTAGTTTTCTCCAACTACACCCACAAAGTGCTCATAAAAAGGGAGTACAAATGCACTAAAGTGACTATAAAGAATGAAAGGTGTAACCACAAATCAAGATGAAGCAAGTGTCGTGCCCACTCATGTTCAAGAGAGCTCCCACATCCTCCTTAATGCTCACAAACTCCATCAAAGGGGACTTGGCCTGTGTACTGATTTGGAGCTCCAATGCCAACCCCATTTGAAGCCCTTTAGATGTGCTACTCTTATCATTTGGGAAGGCCAAGAATCCTCCTAAGGGGTTTAGGCATCAAAATGGAGTTACACCCTCGGCAAGAATAAAGGAAGGTCAAAACAATAGGTTGCACTATCTCAGCCGGTTCTGGACAGGATGTGGTCCTACTTTGTCCACCATTTGGAGATGGTTGCTACGATCATGATTGGGATTATTAGCCGCTCTCTTTAAGTTTGGAATGTTAGCTTTTCTTAATAGGACAAGTTGTAAGGCATTTGGACTTCATTTGGTGGGTTAAATAGCAAGATCTTTCCAGATTATACAGTCTGTTGGAATTCCAGCATAGTCCGAAAATGGAGCCGATTAAGTTACCATATTGAAGTATAAATTTTATGAAACTTTAGGGCACGAAAGGTGATCTAAATATTTTTTAAATTAGGTGCCTAAAGTACCCAAGAAGCACCCCCTTGTGCTGCCTTTATCCAGCCTAAAGTACAAGCAAAACATCCTTTTAACCAGTCCTAGACTAGCCATTTGTGCTAGGGTGTTTCTGGATATCCATGTGTACTTCTTGCTGCAACTTGCATTTACTGATGTACTTAGGCTCTTTGTAAGCCTAAAACCTCACTTAAGGGTATCATTAGCCCTAATGGAGGTTGACAAGGCTAGTGATGATGTGTTAGAGTGCTTAGGTGATCGATTGGATGTTCTCCCCTTCCCTAAGTGTACTCTTGTTCCCCCTCTTTGACCTTTGTGCTACTTAACTGAGTTTAGGCTCTTTAAAAGCCAGTAAACTCCCTTGTAAACACACACATTCAGTCATATGCAAAGAAGCACAGAGCTTCCTCTCTCAAAATCTTAAGTTCTCTTTATCGTTTCATAAAGGTGGTGACTCTTAGGTGGAATCCTTTATAGAATTGTAGGTGGCATAGCCTTTAAGTAATTCTTGGTGGATCCTTGGTCTTGAATGGTGGCCTAGCCTTTAAGTCAAGTCATATCTTGTTACTAAAGGGAAATGTGGAACTAAACTTAAGATTGCTTCAATTCGGCCCATCCCGTGCATGCTCCATTTGGTATTAGAGCAAATCTAGGTTGGTGTTCTTGAGTTTATATCACATTTCCATACTTTAGTTTCATCATTGTCAAGTTTCATCCCCCTTATTGTGAAAACCTTGGTGAAGTGATACCCTTCACTAGCTTGATCTTCTTCCAAGCAACGTTGGCTTACTATTTTCTTCAAGTCCCAAAACTATAGCTTGCACTTGACTTTTTCCACAAAAATCCCTCTTTTACTTATTAAATAACCCCCACAAAATATCCAAGCACAAACCCCCATCAAAACCTCCCATAAATTTTTCAGCTACAAAAACCGTGCAAATGGCCACAGCATTGGCACGGCCACACCGTGCTCTTAAGCACAACCGTGCCACGGCCCCTTCTACCAAAATTGTAGCACGGCCTCCCTATGCCTCCCAGCACGATCGTGCCACCCCTCTCCTAGCCTGCTTCCACACCGTGCTTCCCTGGCACGACCGTGCTCCTATCCGAACCCTAACCTCTCCTCTTTTCCTTTCCCACTTTTACCATGTCTAATGAAGAGAACCCTTCCACTGATTCTCCCCAACCGATAAGGGTACCAAGAGGTATGAGCCTAGAATAAGCTCATATGATGAGACAAGATAATGCCATCCAAAGCCTACAATAAAGTGTAAGACAACTTAGTAGGCAACTTGAGCAAATGGCTGCACAGTTCACGGCCCTCTAAGGAGGCCAATGAGCCCCAGAACCAAATGGTCATGAGTATGAAGATGACTATTCAAGTGACTCAAGTCTGATAATCCAAGAAGGGGAGGTAGAAGACCTCCTATGTATGAGTTTAGAGATATCAAGGTTGAGCCACCGGAGTTCAATGGTAACTTGAATCCCGATGAGTACCTTACATGGGTTCAAGCCATGGACCGAATCTTCGAAGCTAAAGGCTATGATGATGAGAAGAGTTTCAGGATTGCTAGCCTCAAATTTACGCGGTATGCCTCCTTGTGATTTGAAAATGTCAAGAAGCGGAGGGCTAGAGAAGGAGAAAGGAAGATTAACTTATGGGAGAAGCTTAAGTCTCTTATGAACAAGAGGTTTCTTCCCAAGAGTTACTAGCAAGATATCCATAATCAGTTATTCTCACTCAAGCAAAATAACTTGAGTGTGGGTGAGTACATGAGGGAGTTTGACTAACTCCTTTTGAGAGGAGGCATCCATGAACCCTAAGAGCAAACCGTGGCTAGGTTTCTCAACGAGTTAAACCCTCTTATTGCAAGGAAGGTGGAACTTCAAACCTATTTCACCTTAGATGATGTCTTTAAGCTAGCTCTCAAGGTTGAGAAGAGAAAGAAGAAAAAGAAGGTCTTCACCAAACCATTTCCTAAGGAGCAAGTAAGTTCAAAACCCCCATTCAAGCCCTTCATTCCTCCTAAACCCGAAGGCACGTCATAGGTTGACAAGGGCAAGGCAATGGCTCTTCCTTCACTAAAGGAATTACTCGAGGGCAAGAAGTGCTTTAAGTGTTAAGGGTATGGACACTTCCAATATGGTTGTCCCAACCAAAGGGTCATAACTATGCAAGAGGTTGAGGAAGTAGATGCCCTATTGATGAAAACTCAAGAGGCAGGTCATGAAGAAGAGTCAGACTATATGGAAGAAGGGACTCAACTTGAGGCCGATGAAGGTGAATTACTTGTCTTAAGGAGGGTTTTACACACCCAAGACACTCCTTATGACAAGGCTCAAAGAGACATGATCTTTCACTCCCAGCACACCACACAAAACAAGGTTTGTAACTTGATCATTGATGGTGGGAGTTGCACTAATGTAGCCTCCACTACACTCATTGAAAAGCTTGGCATTCCTACTATTGCACATCCCAAGCCATACTCTCTCAAATGGCTTAATGATGGTGGTGACATTAAGGTATCTAAGCAAGCACTCATCTCTTTTTCAATTGATAGAAAGTATAGAGATAATGTGCTTTGTGATGTGGTACCCATGAGTGCATGTGATATACTTTTGGGTCGGCCTTGTTAATTTGATAGACATGTCATGCATGATGGTTAAGAACACTTACTCTTTGGTCATCGATAAGGAAAAGATAGTCTTAAACCTATTACCACCAAACCAAGTCCACAAATCTAAACCTAGGGTGGGAAGTGAGAAAAAGAGAGACCTTCTCATGTTTAGTGAAACACAGGTTGAGAGAGCTTCAAGTAAGGGTAGGCAAGTTCTAGCTTTACTTATGCTTGAAAGCAACAAAAGTGAGGAAGAGGCCCCCTTGTACCCCCTAATCTGCCCCCTCCTCTCACAATACCAAGATGTCTTTCCACTGGACCTACCACGCGGCCTCCCTTCAATCTGAGGCATTGAACACCAAATTGATCTAAGTCCTGGTGCTCCACTCTCTAATAAGGCCGCTTATAGGTGTAATCCCTAAGAGACTAAAGAACTCCAAAGGCAAATTGATGAATTGATGGCAAGAGGGTATGTTGGGGAAAGCATGAGCCCATGCTCGGTTCTGGCCTTGTTAGTCCACAAGAAGGATGGTATCTCCATAGATCAAGCTAAGGTTGAAGCCATCAAGTCATGGCCCACTCCTACCTCCATCATCAAAGTTAGGAGCTTTCATGGCTTGGTATCAGTCTATAGGAGGTCCATCAAAGGGTTTAGTGCCCACACGACCCCCATCACCGAGTGCATGAAGAAGGGATCCTTTGAGTGGACTAAGGCTACTCATGTCGCCTTTGAGAAGCTTAAAACCAAGCTATGTGAGGCCCCAGTGTTACCCTTCCTGATTTTGACAAACTCTTTGAGGTTGATTGTGATGCAAGTGGAGTTGGCATAGGGGCTGTCCTCATGCAAGACCAACACCCCATTGTTTACTTTAGTGAGAAACTCAATGGCTTAAGGAAGAACTACTCAACATATGATAAAGAGTTCTATACATTGGTAAGAGCTCTTGATCATTGGTCTCATTACTTAAGGCCAAAACAATTTGTGCTCTGCTCGAACCATGAGGCATTGAATTATTTGAATGGCCAACATAAACTCAATCCAAGGCATACTAAGTGGGTTGAGTTCTTGCAAAGTTTCTCATTTGTGGCCAAGCATATGAAGGGGAGCACCAACGTGGTTGCAGATGCTCTTTCAAGGCAGTATTCCCTACTAGCCATGATAGAAGCAAGGGTCCTAGGCTTCCAATTCATTTGTGATCTCTACCAAGAGGATGAGGATTTCAAGCCCTACCTTAATGATCAAGAGGGCGGCAAGCATGGCCCTTATACTCTTTAAGAGGGCTTCTTGTTCAAGGGTAACAAGCTTTGTATCCCAAAGGGACCTATCCGAAAGCTTCTTGTCAAAGAAGTCCATAGAGGAGGTCTAGCCGGCCATTTTGGGATTAACAAGACCATTGACATACTCAAGGAACACTTCTTTTGGCCTAAGATAGAAGGTGATGTTCATGAGGTGATTTCCAATTGCTCTATTTGCCAAAAGGCCAAAAGTCAATTCCTTCAACGGTTGTAGACTCCTTTGCCTATCCCTAATGGTCCATGGGAAGATGTGAGCATGGACTTCATAGTTGCTCTTCCAAGGACTCAAAGGGGTAAAGATGCTATTATAGTGGTGGTGGACCATTTCTCAAAAATGGCTCACTTCATTCCATGTGAGAAGACGGATGATGCATCTCATATAGCTCACCTCTACTTCAAAGAAGCTGTTAAGCGTCATGATATTCCTAAGAGTATGTATAAGGCAAGAGCAAACAAGCACCACAAGGTGATAACCTTCAAGCCCAGGGATTTAGTATTATTGCACTTGAGAAAAGAGAGGTTTCCATTAAAGAGGAGAAACAAGCTCAAGCTAAGATGAGATGGTCCTTTTAAGATCCTTGAGAAGATGAATGATAATGCCTATAAGCTAGAGTTGCCCGGAGATATGGGTGTATCCCCTACATTCAATGTGGGTGATTTCACACCCTACCTTGATGACGAAGAAGATGGTGATGATTTGAGGGCAAATCACAATCAATAAGGGGAGGATGAAGCAAGTTTCATGCTCACTCAAGTTCAAGAGAACTCCCACATCCTCCTTAATGCTCACAAGCTCCATCAAAGGGGACTTAGCCATGTACTGATTTAGAGCTCCAACTCCAACCCTATCTGAAGCCTTTTGGATGTGCTACTCTTATCATTTGGGAAGGCCAAGAGTCCTCCTAAGGGATTAAAATGGAGTTACACCCTTAGTAAGAATAAAGGAAGGTCAAAATAATAGGTTGCACTACCTCAGCCGGTTTTAGACAGAATGTGGTCCTAGTTTGTCCACCTTTTGGAGATGGTTACTACGGTCATGATTGGGATCATTAGCCACTCACTTTAATTTTTGATTGTTAGCTTTCCAATAAGATAAGTTGTAAGGCATTTGGATTTCATTTAGTGGGTCAAATAGCAAGATCTTTCCAAACTATATAGTCTGGGCAAATTCTGGCATAGTCCGAAAATGGAGCTGATTAAGTTACCTTATTGAAGTCCAACTTTTGTGAAACTTTAGGGCAATAAAGGTGATCTAAATATTTATTAAATTAGATGCCCAAAGTACCCAAGAAGCACCCCCTTGTGCTGCCTTTATCCAGCCCAAAATATAAACAAAACACCCTTTTAACCGGTCCTAGCCTATCCACTTGTACTAGGGTGTTTCTTGATATCCATGTGCACTTCTTGCTGCAACTTGCATTTACTGATGTACTTAGGCTCTTTTTGTAAGCTTGACACCTCACTTAAGGGTATCACTAACTCTAATAGAGGGCGACAAGGCTAGTGATGATACGTTAGAATGCTTAGGTGATCAATTGGATGTTCCACCCCTTCCCTAAGTGTACTCTTGTTCCCCCTCTTTGGCCTTTGTGCTGTGTAGCTGAGTTTAGGCTCTTTAAAAGCCAGCACATGCCCTTGTAAACACACACATTCGATCATATACAAAGAAGCACAAAGCTTTCTCTCCCAAAATCTTAAGTTCTGTTTATCCTTTCACAAAGGTGGTGAGTCTTAAGTGGAATCCTTTATAGAATTGTGGGTGGTATAGCCTTTAAGCAATTCTTGGTAGATCTTTAGTCTTGAATGGTGGCCTAGCCTTTAATTCAAGTCATATCTTGTTGCTAAAGGGAAATTTGGAACTAAACTCAAGATTGCTTCAATTCGGCCCATCCCGTGTACACTCCACAAGAACCTGGACAAACTTGAGAGCTTCAATTCTAGTTTACATTTCATTTGGGGCCACCAATTACACTCACAAAGATCACCCAAGTGGGGAATACAAGTGCCCTAAAATGAGTGCGGAAGAATGAAAGCGAGGCGATGAATCAAGAACATAGCCAAACATAAGAACTGGCTTCAATGCTTGTTCACTTTTCAATTAGGGCATAAATGACCCCTGCAAAGCGCTATCATCAAGGGAAACATATGCGTTGAAACTGGTGCGAAAGAATAAATATTGTGGTCACAATCGAGGATATAGCCAAGCAAATGTTATGGGCAACAATTGCACTTGTGAAGAGCTACCAATAGGTGGAAAAAAATGACCAAAAATGAGTGGAATGAATGGAGCGGCTACAAATCAAGAATCTGGTTAAACATAAGAACTTACTTTAAACCTTATCTGTTTTCAACTAGAGCGCCCATTACAGTCGTGAAGAGCAGCAAACCAAGAGGAAGTGAATACCCAAAAAAGAGTGCAAAAAGAATGAATGGTGCCTCCACAAATAAATAAACTTACCAAAATTGGGAACTAAATTTAACTCTGGTTTTCTTTCATTTGATGCTTTACTTACACCCACTAATAGCTGTAACAAAAAGAAAATAATTGCCCCAAATGAGTGCATAGGAATAAAATATGTGGCTATAAATCAAGGACCCTACCAAACTTAAAAACTTACTTTAACTCTAGTTTTCTATTTCATTTGGGGATGCAATTGCACCCGTGAAGAAGTTCCCAAAAAAGAGAATATAAATTACCTAAAATAAATAAGTGCAAAAAAATGAAAGTGTTGCTATAAATTAAAAACCTAGAAAAACTTAAGTACTTATTTTAACTCTAGTTCACATTTCATTTGGGGCCCCAATCTCACCCATAAATCCCGCCAAGTAGAAAGAGAGGCCTTAAAATTGATGGATGCACGTACACTCAACTCACATTTAAAGAGAATGCAAAGTTAGCTAAGAATGCAAATAGAATTCTAGCTCTTACTTTAAGTGAATCCAAAAGCAATGTAAAGGATTGATTGAATATAAACCTATTCATGGATACAGATATCACTACTAAAAACAAGTGGTGTATCTCTCAAGGGTTAAGCTTAAACTCAATTCAAGAGTTTAAGTTGAACCATGAAAGATTACAATCAAGGGACAAACTCAAACTCACTTTAGAAAGAAAACAAGTGAATCCGAAGATAAAGGTGAAAGATACAAACTTAACTCACCCAAATGAATGCACACCTAAAGAGTCAAGAGCTAGACTTAAGGGGATTAATGGATTTACATATTCTCACCACCAAACTCCTCAAGGGTTCATCCGAACGAGGCTTCTTAGATATAGCAAAAGCACCACTAAGAAGTTTGATTTGGACCTAAGAGATCACCACTCTAAGGAACCAAATTAGAGATACAACACTCACGAATTTAACACAAGAGAATCCACCCTTGTAAGAGAGTTTTCAGTCAATCTTTTTGGTAAAATTCATCAAGTTATGCTTAAAAAATGAGGCTTCCAGGCCTTTAAAAGATGTACATAAGGCTGTCTGGTGGGATTACGAGGTTTCTTCATGCTTAGGAAACCTCTTAATCACGTTTAAAACTAGCTAAAACTGAAAACTAATTAAGTACAAAACAAGCTTAATTAAGCTAATTACGATAATGAGCTTAGCTAAACAAAAGATTAAATAGCAAACCTAACATTACTACATTTAATTAGCTTAAACAATCAGCATACAAAGAGTAAAGAAAGAGAAAAGGCTGCAAAAGCAATCTTCCTTGATAGCAAGCCAATGAGGATGAAGGTGTTGATTTTCCTTTTGCTTCTTATAGGTTGAATGCTTCTCAAGGCCAAAAGGAGTTCATGATTGTGTTCCTTTAGCTGCCCCAAAGATCCTAAGCAGCAACAACACCCATGCACATAGCTGAGCAAACCCAAAGAGAAGGGAAAACACACATAGGCACAAACTAGGTAGCATGGGCAGAATCTGCTCAGTTTTCCTTACCTATTTAGGCTCGCTTCCACTAGGCATAATTTGGATTTCCTTCAATCGAGGGAAACCTTGAGATATCTACTAACTCCCCTAATGAGAAATCAAGGATAACCCCCGTTTTACATACATAAATTACATGATTAATCAAATTGGGCAGAATGGTGTCCAAATTGACACTGTTTACAAAAGTGCCTTGTTTTTCCTACTTTACAATACATAACCAAAATCTTCTTATATGGATGTGTAGCCAAGACATAAAGGAACCAAAATATACAAAAATCTTAGACTTAAACCCAAAAGAGGTCAAAGGAATCCAATACAAAAAACTTTACTCATTCTATCTCAAGCCGGCAGTTTAGACAGTTTGGATTTAAAGACTGATTTAGATGGACAAACGAAGTCCAAATGAGCTGAGTTGAAAAGCTAGCTCTTGAACTTCAAATCTATGGCAAAATATTTGATGTAAACCTCAAAGAAGCCTAAGTAATTAAGCACTCAAAAACCAGGTATGTTGCTGAGCTGAACCCAGGACCTCCTATTTTGAGTCAATTGAAAGTTTGATAAAAATACTTAATTTAAAACTGATTTAATTGCATAATTAAGTTTGTTAAAATGTCAATAAACTCTCTTAGCAAAGAAATCAAAGTTAAATTAAGTTTAAGTTGATGAATCGACTTAAAACGTAAACAGGTTAAAAATGATTATGGCTAATTAACGATTGCATCGGCTGATATCTGTCAACAAGATTAGGGCCTTAACCTTGATTAGAATACAGAAATGCCACCTAAATAAGCGTTAAGACTCACTTTATCACCACCTAACTCAGCCTAAGCTAGGATACGCAAGTAAAGGATTTTAGTTTCGGTTTAAGCAACAATGCTGAACTTTTTATTTAACGCTCAATGTGCCTGTACAAAGTGAGCTCCTTGTTGTCCTTATACAAACTTTCCCTTGCTGCATGGGAAGGATTAGAGGTTTCTTCATGCTTAGAAAATCTCTAACTGAACTATAAACTAGCTTAAATGAAACTAAGTACAAAGCATGCTTAGCAAAGCTAATTACAATTAATAAGTCTCCGCAATTGAAGAATCTTACCAAAATTGAGAACCAACTTTAATTCCAGTTTTATTTTCAATTGGGGCTCCAATTAAACCAACTAAGACAAATTAAATTCTTTAACATGAGTGTAAAAAAATTAAAAGTGTGACTATAAATCAAGAACCTCACTAAACTTAAGAACTTTCTTTAACTCGAGCTTCTACAACTACACCAACAAAGTGCTCCGAAAAATGGAATGAGCCTAAAAAAAAAAAAACGAAAGGTGCGGCTATAAATTAGGAACATTGCTAAACTTAGGAGCTTTCTTTTACTCTAGATTTCTCCAACTACACCCACAAAGGGATCCTAAAAAGGGAGTGCAAATGCACTAAAATGAGTGCAAAGAATGAAAGGTGTAACTACAAATCAAGAACCTCGCCAAACTTGAGAGCTTCAATTCTAGTTTACATTTAGGGCCCTAATTACACTCACCAAGATCACCCAAGTAGGGAGTACAAATGCACTAAAATGAGTGCAGAAGAATGAAAGCGAGGGGATAAATCAACAACCTAGCCAAACTTAAGAACTGGCTTCAATGCCTATTCACTTTTCAATTAGGGCGTAAATGACCCTTGCAAAGGCTGTCAGCAAGGGAAAATAAATACCTTAAAATAAGTGCAAAGGAATAAATGTTGTGGTCCGAAATTGAGGATGCAGCCAAAGAAATGTTGTAGGCAATAATTGCACTTGTGAAGAGCTGTCAATAAGAGGAAAAAGTGATCGAAAAGGAGTGGAAAGAATGAATGGAGTCACTACAAATCAAGAATCTGGTCAAACGTAAGAACTAACTTTAAACCTTATCTATTTTCATTTGGAGCTCCAATAGCACCCGTGATGAGCTACAAACCAAGAGAAATTGAATACCCAAAGAAGAGTGCAAAAAGAATGAATGGTGTCTCCACAGATAAATAACCTTACCAAACAGGGAACTAACTTTAACTCTAGTTTTCTTTCCTTTTGGGCTCCAATTACACCAACAAGAACTCCTATAAAGAGAAAATAGTTGCCCTTAATGAGTGCAAAAGAATGAAAGCTATGGCTACAAATCAAGGAACTCGCCAAACTCAGGAGCTTACTTTAACTACAGCTTTCTTTTTATTTGGAGCCTCAGTTACATAGACAAAGAGCTCCCGAAACGAGAATACAGATGTACTAAAATGAGTGCCAAAAAATGATAGTGCAGTGATAAATCACAAATGTTCCCAAACATAATAACATACATTAACTCTTGCCCACTTGTCGTCTAGGGCGCCAATAACACCAGTAAAGACCTGCCACCAATAAGAAAAACAAATGGCTTAAAATGTGTGTAAAAGGATAAATGTTGCAGTTGCAACCTAAGGATGAAGCCAAATTTAGGAGCTTACTTTAGCTTAAGTTCTATTTTCATTTAGTGTACTAATCACACCCGTAAGGATCTCCCAATAAAAGGAAACAAACGGTTTAAAGGGTGTGCAAAATAGTGAATGGTGCGGCTACAAATCAAGAATCTTGCGAAAACATAAGAACTAACTTTAACCATTGTTCAATTTTCATGTGGAGGTCCAATTACACCCATAAAGAGCTCCCATCAAGAGGAAGTAAATGCCTAAAAATTAGTGCTAAAAGAGTGAATGGTGTCTCCACAAATCAACAATTTTACCAAAATTGGGAACTAACTTTAACTCCAGTTTTCTTTTATTTGATGTTTTACTTACACCCACTAATAGCTCCCATAAAAAGAAAATAATTGTCCCAAATGAGTGTAAAGGAATGAAAGATGTGGCTATAAATCAAGGACCCTGCCAAACTCAAGAACTTACTTTAACTCTAGTTTTCTATTTCATTTGGGGCTCCACTTACACCCATGAAGAAGTTCCCAAAAAAGAGAATACAAGTGACCCAAAATAAATACGGGCAAAACAATGAAAGTGCAGCTATAAATCAAAAACCTAGAAAAGTACTTACTTTAACTCTAGTTGTATTTTCATTTGTGGCCCAATTATGCCCACAAATCCCGCCAAGTGGAAAGAGAGGGCCCAAAATTGATGGATGCATGTACATTGAACCCACATTCAAAGAGAATGCAAAGTTAGCTACACTACTAGAAAAGGGTACAAATACGAGTACCTAATTACGACAGCGTGAAAATACTACCGTTGTTGCTTACTAATTACGACAAGAATATATGTCTGTCATAATTGATTAGGAGAAGTCAGCTTATTTTCAATAAGTAAAAATCCCATCATAATTATTATGAGATGCCCATCGTAAAAGGTCTAAAACTAGGCAAAGATGCATTGGGAATTGAGCCAAAAAAATTTCATGGGAGATTTGAGCGGGGAAACGAAATTGTGAAAAATATGAAAATTTAAAATTAAAAAACGTCAAATAATACGTAACATGCAAACCTAGACAATCCTCCAATTCTCTCTCCTCCTCAATCGCAACCTCCAATTCTCTATCCAAAGTCGCGACCTCCAATTGTCTCTCCTGTTCGCAGCTCTTCCCTTGAAAATCGTCAGCCATGGTTTCTTCAAAATCGTGATTTCCTCAATTATGACCATAACAACAATGTAGTTGTATCTGGGTTTCGTCCAAATTTCATCTTCGTCCAAATCAAAATGGAAATTTTGAATCATTGAGCAACCCTGTGAAATGTGGTAGCACTAATTTTGGAGCACAACTTCATCTAGCCCTCTGGATCTTGCTGGTATACTCCTCATCTCCATAATTTGTTGCTTGCATTTGTTTGTGTGATTCCATTCTTGTGCTGTGTAGTTACGTTTAACCTAGAATTTGAGAGCTTAAATTGGAGGTCTCTATTAGCTTAAATGGGTTCAATAATGGTAATACATAATGCTGCCTTTGATGTACTGTTAACTGGGATTTACTTAATCTTCTCTTCTTTTTATCTTTTTTGTTTTGTTTTAAGGTGAACTAAAACCCTTATGCATAATTGATTGTGGTTTCTGCTAAGTCATTGAATTGGATTTGAGCTACTAAGAAATATGAATAGAATTGTCCTGTTCAATTCATACGTTGGTTTAGATTTATTAAGGTTAAAATGATGTGATATTTTCATAGACCTCACCTAGGTCCTAGGGTAAGGTTATATTTTGCTGCAGTTCTTGTTCAAGTTTTCCTGGGTCATATGAATGTTTTTTTTTTAAGTGTTTTAAATTATTTGATGCCAATACTTTTTACTTCTTTGTACATCTAGATAGCTTAGGAGTCATCTAAATATAAATATGAATTTGAAAGTTATTTTGATGACAACAGGATATACGTGACAGCATTGAGCATCAAGGTGAAGCTTTATGAATCTGAAATTAGTTTATCATTGACTAAAAATTGTTTGATGCCTTTTGTTGTGTGTCAATGTCCTTTGTACTATATGTATTAAAATTTGCATTGGTGCCACTGAGCTTCATCTCCAGCTTAGTTGCTTTTAGGAGTCAATGATGGTAGGCTATTGCCTGGTGAGGTGTTTTTACCTATGTGATGGAGATCATCTCAATAACCCTTCCAACCTCTCCCCCTCCAGCCCAGAAGAGTCCAACATCATCAAGGAAGTCAAGGAAGTGCAAGCAATGGTCAGAAACATCATGAACAATGCCAATAGTTTGCTGCTCAGTCCATCAAAAATTAGCCCGATTTTGTCAATCTTTTGGGACTAGCTATTAAGGGGATAATTCATTGCCATGACCACCCCCTTTTAGTTTAAGATGTTATCTTTCCAATAAGCCAAGTTGCAAGTCATTTGGAGGTCATTTGCTAGGTCAAACAACTAGATCATTCAGACAGTGTAGGCTAGGCGAAAATCCAATGCAGGGCCGAAACAAAGGGAGTTTGGTTGACCTATTGAACTCAAACGTTTTTGAAAATTTAGGAAACGAAAAATAAGTAGAATATTTATCAAATCATCAACCTTGAAGGACCAGAAAGCACCCACTTATGCTGCTATTAACCAGACAAAAGCACAATTAAATCCCCTTGGACCGGTTAATAGCCGGTACCTAGTGATGCATTTCTTGGTTTTCTCATGTACTTAACTGCAAAGTGACTTGTACTTAAGCATTTTCAGCAGCACTAGAGGCTTGACAACTTATGTGGGAGCATCATTAGTCCTAATGAGGTGGCCTAAGTAGGACTAGACTTGCTAGCACTTAGGTTATGGCTTGAATTGATGCTGTATTGTACTTATTGTCTCTTGGCTGCATTTTTGGGCATGGGACAGCCGTGTGCTCCCTCTTTAAAAGTTAGCTAAGACTCTCTTGTAAACACACTTGAATGAATTCAAACTTTAAGTAGTGAAAACTCTCTCTCTCTCTCTCAAAATTCCTAGTGTTATATCTTGAGTATGGCAACTTCAAGTGGGTCTCTAGATCTTCTTCATTCAACTAAGAAGGTGATTCATTTCTGTAACTTAGTTAAAGAAAGACGATTGCGTAAGTGTGCAAACTAAGGTGGGTCTTCCAATCACCCTTGCTAGTCCACTTGTGTTCTATCTTGGTTCTTGGTCACTTTGATTCTACTTTCCTCCTTTCTACTAAAATGCATTCCTGATTTCCTTTTGCAAACACTTGCATTAGTGAGTAGAATACATCAAGTGGTATCAGAGCTTAGGCTACCTTCTTGGCCAAGATTGCATCCCCCACACACATTCCAAACACAAAAGCGACAAAACAGCCACAAACACGTTCCCTTTTAAATTTCAGCCGTGACGAACCAGAAAGATAGCACGGCCACACCGTGCTATAGTGGCATGACTGTTCCACCTCCTAACCCACCTCTTCCTATTACAGCAGCTGAGCACGACCACCCCCTGCCCATAAGCGCGATCGTGCCTCATTCCAGCACCCACAATTCACCTTTAGCCACCGAGCACGCCCACACCATGTCAACCCACACGACCGTGCCAACCCCTCCCCGTCCTAAAATAGTAACTCCTCACTCAAAGGCCATCATGTCTTCAAGCCTTACTCTCGAGCAAGTGGCCGAGCAAGCCCTTAGAGAGAAGGCCAAATTGGAAGCCCAAGTCAAGTATTTACGATCTCAACTTGGTCAAATGATACAAGAGAGGAGGTGCAACTTGAGGAGCCTAAGAAGTATTAGCAAGCAAGAAGATTCGGATACTTCGGATGATGAAGAAAGAAATTCCCTTGGTGATTCTGATGGGGATGTATACACAAGAAGATCAAGGAGGCACCATAGACCTCATGACCGAAGCTACAATGATTTCAAGGTGGACATCCCTGAATTTGATGGTCAACTTGATCTAGATGTATTCTTATTAGCTACAAACTATTGAGAGAGTCTTCGGGTTCAAGGACATTCCCGATGAAAGAAAGGTAAAGCTTGTTGCTTTAAAGCTTAGAAAGTAGGCTTCCATTTGGTGGTCAAATGTTGTGACTAAGAGAGTTAGCAAGGGTAAAGGAAAGAAAAGAACTTGGAAGAAAGTGAAGTCCAAACTTAAGTCCAAGTTTCTACCTCCCCATTATTTGCAAGACAATTTCTTTAAACTCCACCACCTCAAACAAGGGTCTAAGAGTGTAGAAGAATACATTAGAGAATTTAAGCAATTGCTTTTGAAATGTGATTTGAAGGAGGATGAGTCTCAAACTTTGATTAGGTACTTGAGTGGCTTGAATGATGAAATTGCTCATGTGGTTGAACTCCACCCTTACACTTATTAGATGAGCTTAGTGTCTTAGCTCACAAAGCGGAGTTACAAAAGAGAGTCAAGGGCAAGGGCATGGCTTCTAAGCCTAACCCCCGTCCTTACCCTTCCAAAAGACCTCCTACAACCCTCCCAACTCTACTTCAAGTTCAAACACAAGATCCCCTCCACCAAATCGCCCTCAAACCCCCTTAAAACAACCCCTAAAAATCGGTGATAAAAAAAGGTGTTTTCGTTGTCAAGGCCTTCGACACTTTGCTTCTGAGTGTCCCAACAAGAGGATTGTCACTTTGGCCGAGTATCAAGCTTCTTGTAAGGAGCTAGAAGATGAGAATGATGAAGGAGAAAAGGAGCTTCACATGACCGAAGCCCTTGAAGAAGTTGAAGAGGGACCCGATGAAAGAGAAATGCTTGTGATTAGAAGAGCTTTGAGTGGGATTGCTTCCTACAGTGGCATGGAGCAAAGGGAGAACATCTTCCACACCCAGTGTACCGTGGAGGGGAGGGTTTGCTCTCTCATTATTGATGGTGGAAGTTGCGCCAATGTTGCTTCCAAAACTCTTGTAGAGAAGCTCAGGCTTTTGGTCTCTCCACACCTAAGCCCCTATACCATCTAATGGCTCAATCAAGATAAGGGCTTGCAAATCTCTTCTCGTTGTTTACTTAGCTTTTCAATTGGCAAGAATTATAAGGATGAGATTTGGTGTGATATTGTGCCTATGGATGCTTGTTATGTCCTCTAGGGAGAAATGTGATACATGATGGTCGATTGAACACTTATACATTTACCAAAGACCATAAGAAAATCATCCTCACCCCTCTTAAACCAACCTCTGAAAGAAAGCCTCAAGACACTCCTAGCATGGATATCTTTCTCACTACCCTTCTCCATTCCTAACTTCATGAGTATGGTGAATACAAAGATTCGATTTTACTTGGCCATGAACCAGCCGAAGCTAAGGATTCTTCCCATCCTTTGCTTTCCCCTCTCCTCAAAGCTTTTGAACATGTCTTCCCTAGTCAGGTCCCTTATGGCCTCCCTCCCAAAAGATCCATATAATATAAAATTGACCTCATCCCCGGTGCCTATCTCCCAAAGAAGCCGACCTACCGAATGAACCCACAACAGACTCAAGAAGTGCAACGACAAGTAGATGAGCGTCTTGCTAAAAGCTTGATCCGTGAAAGCCTTAGCCCATGTGTTGTGCTGGCCTCGCTTGTTCCTAAGAAAGATGGGTCAATGAGAATGTATGTGGATAGTAGAGCGATCAACAAAATCACCATCAAGTATTGCTATCCTATTCCACAGTTGGAGGATCGCCTAGATTAGCTTCATGGGGCCACCATTTTTTCTAAGATTGATCTAAGAAGTGGCTACTATCAAATTTGGATTTATGAAGGAGATGAGTGAAAGACAGCCTTCAAGACTAAAGGAGGTCTTTATGAGTGGCTTGTAATGCTATTCGAGTTGACAAATGCACCAAGCACCTTCATAAGGCTTATGAACCAAGTTCTAAAGCCCCTTCTTGGCAAGTTCATTGTTGCCTACTTTGATGACATCTTGGTGTATAGCAAGAGTGAAGAAGAGCACGCCAATTATCTACAAGTCTTGAGTATCCTATCTCAAGAAAAGCTCTATGGAAACTTGGAGAAGTGTCACTTTTTCACTTCTCAGGTCATATTTTTGGGTTATGTGGTTTCAGCCCAAGGAATTCATGTTGATGAGAGCAATATTCAAGCTATCCGAGATTGGCCCGTTCCTACTTTAATTTAACAAGTTAGGAGCTTTCATGGACTAGCCTCTTTCTACAGGAGGTTTGTGGGAGATTTTAGCACTATTGTTGCCCCCATGACCGAGGTCCTCAAGGCCAAAAGGTTCAGATAGGCCAAGCAATCTCAAAAGGCCTTTAAAGAAATCAAGTGCAAACTTACTAGTGCACCCATTCTTGCCCTTCCAAGCTTCTCCAAAGTATTTGAAGTGGAGTGTGATGCTTCTGGTGTAGCGATAGGGACGGTCATATCTCAAGAGAAGAGGCCCGTGGCTTTCTTTAGTGAAAAGCTTAATGATGCAAAGAGGAAGTACTCCACTTATGACAAGGAGTTCTATGCGATTGTGAGAGCTTTGGGGCATTAGAGGCACTATTTGGTGGGAGGAGAATTCGTTCTCCATTTAGATCATGAGGCTCTCAAGTTCATACAAGGCAACACAAGCTCAACCCAAGGCATACAAAGTGGGTAGGATACCTACAAGCCTTTCATTTTGTAATCCACCACAAGTCGGGTCAACTCAACAAAGGGGCAGATGCATTATCAAGAAGGTACCTCTTACTCTCTACCTTGGAATCTAAAGTCCTTGGTTTTGAGATTATTAATAGGTTGTGTGCCCAAGATGAAGATTTCAAGGAAATCTATGAGAAGTGCACTAGCCATGCCCATGATTCGTTTCACTTGGAGCATGGGTTTCTCATCAAAGGAACCCAGGTATGCATACCAAAAAGTGGGTTTCGGGAACTATTGATTCAAGAGCTCTATTATTGGGCTTTGGCCGGGCATTTTGGCATAGAAAAAACTTCCTCCACGCTCAAGGAACACTACTATTAGCTAAGCATGCCCAAAGATGTAGAATATTTTGTGAGAAGGTGCTCCACTTGCCAACTTGCCAAGAGCCACCTTCGGCCTCAAGGTCATTATTCTCCACTCCCAGTTCCACATAGCCCATGGGAAGATGTTAGCTTGGATTTCATCACGGGATTTCTAAGGACGCAAAGGCACAAGGATTGCATCAGGGTGGTGGTGGACAGATTCTCAAAGATGGCACACTTTGTGGCTTATCATACCATAAATGATGCCACTCACATTGCTAATCTCTACTTCAAAGAGATTGTACGTCTCCATGGCATACCAAGAAGCATGGTCTCGGATCGGGACATGAAGTTCTTGAGTCACTTTTGGCTCACCTTATGGAGAAAACTAGGCACTCATCTAAAGTCTAATATAACTTGCCACCGACAAACAGACGGCTAAAAGGAGGTGACCAACTGCACTTTGGGAACCTTGCTTCAGGTTCGAGTCAGGAAAAGCATCAAGAGGTGGGCTGAGTTGCTTTTCCATGCCGAGTTTGCCTTCAACCGAACACCAAGTAAGGCTACAACCCTTTCCCCCTTTCAAGTGGTGTGTGGTTACAATCCAAGAACTCCCTTAGACTTGGTTCCAATTCCAAATCCAACCAAGTTTAGTTGGGAAGCCGAGAAGAGGGCAAAGGAAATCCAAGAGCTTCATGCCAAAGTAAAGGAGCGGATTGAGAAGTTCAATGAGCAAGCCAAGTCACATGCTAACAAGCATAGGAAGAAGGTTCATTTTCAACCCGGAGACTTGGTTTGGATCCATTTGAGGAAGGAGAGATTCCCGAGCAAGCGCAAGTCCAAGCTGATGCCAAGGTCGGATGGTCTGTTTGAAGTGCTTAAAACAATTGGTCCAAATGCATACAAAGCGGACCTTCCTGGTGAGTGTGAGACTCTCCGCCACCTTCAATGTGGCTGACCTAAGCCTATATTATAAGGAAGATGAAGAGCTTCCAAGTTTGAGGTCAAACTCCAATCAAGCCGAGGAGTATGATGGGGACCATCTCAATAATCCTTCCAACCTCTCCCCCTCTAGCCCACAAGAGTCCAGCATCATCAAGGAAATCAAGGACGTGTAAGCAATGGTCAGAAACACCATGAACAGCTCCAACCGTTTGCTGCCCAGTTCAACCAAAAATTAGCCCGGTTTTATCAATCTTTTGGGACCGGCTACTGAGGGGCTAATTGACTGCCATGACCACTCCCTTTTAGTTTAAGATGTTATCTTTCCAATAAGCCAAGTTGCAAGTCATTTGGAGGTCATTTACTAGGTCAAATAGCGATATCATTCGGACAGTGTAGGCTGGGCAGAAATCCAGCACAGGGCCGAAACAAAGGGTGTTTGGTTGACCTATTGAAGTCTAACTTTTTTGGAACTTTACGGCATGAAAGATAAGATAAATATTTATCAAATCATCAGCCTTAAAGGACTAGGGAGCACCCCCTTGTGCTGCTATTAACCAGCCAAAAGGACAATTAAAATCCCCTTCGGGTGTTAATAGCCAGCCGATACATAGTGATGCATTTCTTGGTTTTCTCTTGTACTTAGTTATAAATTGACTTGTACTTGAGCATTTTCAGCAGCACTAGAAACTTAACAACTCATTTGGGAGCATCATTAGTCCTAATAATGTGGCCTAAGTAGGATTAGACTTGCTAGCACTTACGCTATGGCTTGAATTGATGCTGTAGTGTACTTATTGTCTCTTGGCTGCATTTTTGGGCATGGGATAGCCGTGCGCTCCCTCTTTAAAAGCTAGCCAAGACTCTCTTGTAAGCACACTTGAATGAATTCAAACTTTGAGTGATGAAAACTCTCTTTATTCTCTCTCAAAATTCCGAGTGTTATATCTTGTGTGTGGCAACCTCAAGTGCGTCTCTATGTCTTCTTCATTCAACAAAGAAGGTGATTCATTTCTGTAACTTAGTTGAAGAAAGAAGATTGCCCAAGTGCGGAAACCAAGGTGGGTCTTCTAATCACCCTTGCCAGTCCACTTATGTTCTATCTTAGTTCTCAGTCACTTTGATTCTACTTTCCTCCTTTCTTCCTAAATGCATTCTTGATTACCTTTTACAAACTCTTGCGTTAGTTAAGTAGAATACATCACTAAGGTTATTCTATGATGCTCGCTTCTTCTATGTCTTTCACTATCTTGACAATGATCAGGGTCTTCGTCTCGTCGGATTTTGTTAAATTTTCTATTTGTCTCCATATGTCTGTTTCTGTTGGATCGTGCTTGTTGGAAAGAAATGATAATCGGTAACTACTTACAGCTTGGTGCTTTTCTATGTTCTTTTTGCATTTCTGTTTAATGTTTGATAATCTACAACACCAAGCACTTATTATATAGTGAAGATTATGAACTTATGTGAAGGTAATTAGAAGGCTAAGTTAACCCAGCATACATGAATATTCTCTACTCTATTCACCAACACCTCTTCTAGCCACCCACCAAAAACAAGCAGAAACAAGTTACCTAGCTGGCAACAAGAGGTTGGGAGTCTTCAGTGTAGATGATGATGTGATTATTATAAAATCATTACATAAGCATTTAAATTGTGTCTAGCTTGCTCATTGCTTTGTCTATCTCTCACTGTATTTCTACATGCATCCTCATTTATGGACTTCTGACATGCTACATATTGGGAGTATTGAATTTATCAAATTGTTTCATTTGGATGGACTACAAAAACGTTGTTCAACTCCGACGGACAAAGCGACGCGTCAGTCAGCGTCGGAAAAATTGCAGACAAACTGACGGAATTTCAGACGAATTCCGACGGAAAATTAAATTTCCGACGGATTTTCCGACGGAGGAATATTCCGTCGGAAATTCCATCGGAATTTCCGACGGAATTCCGTCGGAATTCTGGAATTCCGTCGGAGTTATGGAATTCCGACGGAGTTCCGTCTGAAATTTAAAATTCCGACGGGAATTCCGTCGGGACAGAGTTTCGTCGGAATTTTCGACGGAATTCCGTCGGAATCCGTCGGTAATTCCGTCGGAATTCCGCGCGGATCTCAACCTCGCTCGTTTGCCCGGCTTTAAATTGGGGGGGAGGGGTGAGATTTCGAATGGTATTTGGAGAAATAGAGAGAGAAAATGTTCGAAAAGAGAGAGAGGGAGAAGGAGGAAGAGAAAGAAAGTGAGATTTCAAGGTTTTGATCATCGAAAAATTTAACGGTAAGTGATTTTTTTGCTTAATTTATTGTTTGAAATTGAAATTGTTAAGTTAATTGATATTTTTTACGGTCTTTGTTTTTCACGTTTTGCCGCCGCCAGTGCCACCGCTAGTGTCGTCACCGTCTGTAATCTGATTGATTTTTCGGGTGTGTGAAGGTTAGTAGAATTGTTCCGCTTTCAAGTTGTGTTAATTTGATATGTGATGTTCATTTTTCGGGTATATGAAAATTAGCAGAAGCATGTTTGTTTTGTTTGAATAATTTTTTTTTCCGTTGAATATAAATTTGAATAACGTTAGTTTTTTATTTAATTTATTAAATATGTATGTTAGAATAAGTGGAGTAAAGCATGTTAAGTATGTAGATCTGTAATAATTATTTGGTTATTTGAAAATATTAAATATGTTAAGCATGTATATTATGTTTTATTAAAGTGAATAATTTAAATGAAACAAGTTTGTTTATAATCAAATATTAAATATGTTAGGTATGAATGTTTTTTGAGGTATGATTTAATTTTTTATAATTTGTTTAGTTTGAATAATTTATTTTTTCCATTGAATATAAATTTATATAACGTTAGTTTTTTAGAATAAGTGAAGTAAAACGTGTTCAGTATGTAGATCTGTAATAATTATTTGGTTATTTGAAAATGTTAAATATGTTAAGCATGTATATTATGTTTGATTAAAGTGAACAATTTAAATAAAACAAGTTTGTTTATTATCAAATGTTAAATATGTTAGGCATGAATGTTTAGTTTGAATAATTTATTTTTTTCGTTGAATATAAATTTATATAACGTTAGTTTTTTAGAATAAGTAAAGTAAAACGTGTTGAGTATGTAGATTTGCAATAATTATTTGGTTATTTGAAAATGTTAAGTATGTTAAGCATGTATATTATGTTTTCTTAAAGTGAATAATTTAAATGAAACAAGTTTGTTTATTATAAAATGTTAAATATGTTAGGCATGAATGTTTGTTGAGGTATGATTTAATTTTTTATAATTTGTTTAGTTTGAATAATTTATTTTATCCGTTGAATACAAATTTGAATAACGTTAGTTTTTTATTTAATTTATTAAACATGTATATTAGAATAAGTGGAGTAAAACATGTTAAGTATGTCGATCTGCAATAATTGTTTGTTTATTATAAAATATTAAATATGTTAGGCATGAATGCTTTTTGAGGTATGATTTAATTTTTTATAATTTGTTTAGTTTGAATAATTTATTTTTATTTAATTTATTAAATATGTATATTACAATAAGTGGAGTAAAACATGTTAAGTATGTAGATCTGTAATAATTATTTGGTTATTTGAAAATGTTAAATATGTTAAGCATGTATATTATGTTTTATTAAAGTGAATAATTTAAGTGAAACAAGTTTGTTCATTATAAAATGTTAAATATGTACTTTATTTGTGTCGTAAAATATGGATGTGAATTACATTCAAATTTAAGTTTGTTTATCAAGTGTATTTATTTGAACAAATAGAGTAAAATAGTATAACAATGTTAAGTATATATTATAACATATTATAAAATATATATTTATGTAATATATATATATATATATATATATATATATATATATATATATATATATATATATGTTGAGCTGGTTAAATAGATTTCTAAAAAATGTTTATTGTAATTGGTTGTAGTTTACATAACAGTTAAGGCAATCATATTAGGAAGATATGGATGGACCGTTGCATCGTCAATGGATGTATAGAAGAAGAAATCCTAATGGACATGGACTTAGAGATAAGTGGTTGATGGGAATTAATATGTTTGATGAATTTGCACGAAATCAAGAGGAGTATAGAGTTAATGGAGTTTATAGATGTCCATGTGCGAAGTGCAAAAATATGCAATATTTTACACCTGATGTTGTAAAGTCTCATTTGTATAGAAAGGGGTTTGTGAAGAATTATTGGTATTGGACAAGTCATGGGGAAGACAATACTATAAATATTGGTGCGGTTTTTTCTGTTCTTATTTGTTAGATGTCTAGACTCAATGGTGGACGTGGTCGTGGTTGAACGGTCAGGAATGATGCGGGTAGAGGTGCACCACAACCGACTCCACAGTATGATCCTGCTAATCAAAACTATGAAACAAACACTTTCAGTGGAATGTTTGGAGGTTTTCTTGATCCAACTCAACCATTCGGAAATTATTACGGTAGTATGAATGAGCAACCCCATATGCAACCACCTTTTTTCGATGCGAGTATGCAGACACCAATCCAACCCAATATTACATACATGGGTGGTACTTCAGCTACTCCATTACTTTATCAACAGTTTGGCACTGTTAGTCCACATTTCAACGGTAATCAGATGATGGGGCAACCTAGAATGCCAAGCCACTCAGTGCACAACGAAGCAGTCCAAAATGAAGGGGTAGGAAGAGATAGACACAGTCCTGCACCTGATAGTGAAACTGCAAGCACCATTAATAAGATATATTTACAACCCGATGGTGACACGTTAGTTCATTACAAATTTTGTAACTTCTTCACTAATCATATTTTTTTATTGCCTACAGTAATTACTTTTAACAAATTCTTTTTTTGTTCTTAGTTTTGTTCCATATCAGGGTGTAATTCAGAAAATTGTGGAAAGCTTTGCAGGTAAGTACCCACGTGCTTGGACCACGTGGGGAGAAGTTCCACAATCTCATAGAGATATATGGTTCAATGAATTCAAGGTTAATTTTCTGTACAACGAATTTCAAAGTTGGCATTTGATTGTGTGAGATGTTCAATTACTAATATACTTCAACTTTGGCACAGAAACACTACTACTGGCATCCAGACAATGAAACTCAGATACGGCGTAACTTTGAGTACAGAGGGGGCAGCTAGACTGAGGGACATTCTTGGATATGCCAGAAAGTACAACAAAAAGCCGAAGTGGTTACCACCTAGTGTTTGGAATGAGATGCTTAAACATTGGACTGAGGATGACAAGTTCAAGAAATTGAGCCAACAAAATAAAAAGAATCAATTGAGTGATGCTGAAGGTTTTGGTCCTTCGTTACATACATGTGGCTCAATTCCGATTAGTGAAAGGAAAAGACGCCTCGTAAGGATTGTTTGTTTATTAAAAAGCGTATTTCTTATATATAATGTATGGTATGAGTTAGGGCTCTCGTCCTTGTTTTATATTTAATAGCTGGTTACTTTTTTTTTTCCTCTTTAGGCCAAAACATTAGGTAGGGAACCCACATGTGAGGAATTGTTTAAGGACACCCACTGCAAGGTGAAAGACAAAACGTTTGTGGATAAAAAATCTGCAAAAAAATTTGTAAGTTCAATTTGGCACATTTTATTCAGAGATGAATCATATGTTACAATTGTAGGTTTAGTATGAAACTTATTTATTTGTGAAAATTTTCAGGAGGACTATCACAACAAATGGCAGGAGTACTCTCAAGCTGCAACTCAAGGGAGCTCCCAACTGTCACCTATGACCCAAGAAGAGTTTTGGATTAAAGAAAATTTGGACAAGAAAGGCCGTGTATACGGTTTTGGTACGGAGGGGGTGAAGTTGAAGAAATCAGCGACCATCGCAGCTGCACGTCACTCATCAGCAGAGCATTTTGATCCAAGAGAGCAAGCGCAACTCCTCAGTGAGAGCATAGCCAAGCAAGCAGAGGCTATAACTCAACTAACCAAGAAACAAGGGAAGACAGAGCGCATGCTGAAAAAGGTTTTCAGATTTTTCAAAGGTCAAAGTGCAGGTTCTTCCAGCCACATCGACTTGAACGCTGATGATGATGAAGAGGACTCTCAAAATGACAATGATGATGATCCCACAAATTTATCTGACTCTGATTAGCTGATATGATATTCGTATAATTTATGTAATCTGCGTGTATATCTAAAACAACGTATATGTTGTACTTATATATGTTGTACTTAATATTTATATATGTTGTACTTATATATGTTGTACTTAATATTTATATATGCTGTACTTATATGTTGTACTTAATATTTATATATGTTGTACTTAATATTTAATTTATGTTGTACTTAATATTTAATTAAGCACATTTTATTGGCAGATTTAAAACTTATTATTAATTTTTTTTTATTTTGAGAACTTTTGAAATTTAGAAACAAACTTTTCGGAAAACAAAAATTTTTTTTAAAATAATCCGAAATTCCGACGGAATATTCCGTCGGAAATTCCGTCGGAATTTCGGATTATTTAAAAAAAAATTTAGATGGGAATTTCCGACGGAAATTCCGACGGAAATTCCGACGGAATTTCCGGGAAATTCCGGCCACTGTTTTCTGCCAGTTTCTGCTTGACAGTATCCGACGGAATTTCCGACGGGTAATTTCCGTCGAAAATTCCGTCGGATTCCGTCGGAGTCCGTCGAAATAAAAACTGCGACGAGCTGAATCCCGACGACCCTTTCCGCGTCGGTGTTTCCGTCGGAAACCCAATTTTCCGTCGGAAAATTGACCTTTTCCCGTCGAATTTTCCGTCGCAGATTAGATATATTTTTGTAGTCCCCCCTTTTGGTGGCCATTTGGGGGGGTGGTGATTTTAAACCCAGACCAAGCTTACTCCTTTCTGCAATACTCCATAAGTTCATAAACAAAGTGCTGAATGCTAGTTTGGATACAAGGACCTTCCAAAGTTAGGTCTGACTGGTTCCTTGCTTAGTTAAATTGTAATTATTTCAGTTTTTATTTTGGGTCTCAAATATGGTGTAGTAATCATATTATAATGTCCCCCCTTTTTATGGTGTTCTTTTTTGGAGGGGTTTATTTGCTTGAATTTACATTGATAATTATGGGTTTCGTTTCAAGGACGTTTAGTTGTTGGGTTATTGTTAATTGATATGGTTTAGTCATTCACTTGGGTATGGATTGTTACTGTCTATTTGAAAGCTGTTAGTTTAGGGCCACCAATTGATTTTGAAAGTTATTTTTGAAAAGTTTAGTTGTCTGTCTCTTGCTGGTATACTGTCTATCTCCATAATTCTAAGTTTTTGTTTGAAACTATGCTATTGGGGTTGGAAAGTATAATGTTATTGGGGTTAATATGTCTCATGCTCTCTTTCTCAATTAATTTGTTGCATGCATTTGTTTGTGTGATTCCATTCTTGTGTTGTGTAGTTACATTTAACCTAGAATTTGAGAGCTCGAATTGGAGGTCTCTGTTATCTTCAAAGGGTTCAATAATGGTAATACATAATGCTAGCTTTGATGTACTATCAACTAGAATTTACCTAATCTTCCCCTCTTTTTATCTTTTTTGTTTCGTTTTAAGGTGAACTAAAACGGTTATGCATAATTGATTGTGGTTTCTGCTAAGTCATTGAATTGGATTCGAGCTGCTAAGAAATATAAACAGAATTATCTGTTCAACTCATATGTTAGTGTAGATTTATTAAGGTCAAAATGATGTGATATTTTCATAGACCTCACCCAGGTCCCAGGGTAAGCTTATATTTTGCTGCAGTTCTTGTTCAAGTTTTCCTGGGTCATATGAATCTTTTTTTTTTTTTGTGGGTGTTTTGAATTATTTAATGCCAATACTTTTCACTTCTTTGTATGTCTAGATAGCTTAGGAGTCATCTAAATATGAGTACGAAAATTATTTTGATGACAAAAGGATATATGTGACAGCATTGAGCATGAAGGTGGAAGCTTTATGTTCGTCTTTCTTGTGTTTAATATTGTTGAAATCAATTTAATATATTAGTTGTTTTATCTAATAAATACAGATGGGTTTAGATTTTAATATTACACTTCACTTGCACTATGGGGGGAAATTTGAAAAAATTAACAACTTCATAAGATATGCGGGGCACTGGTTGTAGGCAGATTGAACATGATTGTAATAATTGTCTTTGCTTGAGTTAGGAAGCATATTAAAGGAAGATTGTAGGTATGAGGGTGATGCAAGGGAGTTTTGGTGGCAAAGTAATCATAAGAGCAATGAGTTAAGGAGAATAATAAGAGACAAAGAGGTGGTGGATATGGTATCCAGAGTTGGCAAGTCCAAAACTGTCAATATATTCACCATTGGTCAGACACTTGATGGTCTTGCATTACTGATGCAATGATTTCTTTGTTCGCATGCAACTATGACCCAACCTGTAAGAAAACACATGGTGCAATGATCATTGTTTACTCCAAGGCTTTATTTGCATGAAACTATAGATAATAAAGGACATAATTCAAGTTTATCAACTCTAGTTTGTGGTGGAAATGGTAAGATAATGTTAAATAAATGAAGTTATATTTCCATTGCTAGGTTTTTGTATTTTGCTTTTATGTTAGCTTTGATCTACTTTGATGTTGTGCTAATGTTTTAGTTTGTTCAAGAAGTGACTTGAATGATTTCTTAGGCATCCTGTGCTTAATTGATGCACATTTGCCTGTTTTCATTTTCTTGGCAACATATTTTTGGTTAATACATAACAAAGCTGGCCATTTAATTTAAGACATTAGTTAATTATCATATTTGATTATGAATTATGTTCTGCAAATGTATCCATATGACAATAAGTTGGTGGCTTTGAGAGGCTAACAAGACTTTTTTCCCCTGATATATGTACTAGTCAATGGCACCTAGCAAGCATTGGATGAACCTTGTTAATGAGCGCCTTAATCCAGAGTGTGAGAAAGGCGTCAGAGAGTTTATAACATTCGCATTTGGCCAGTTTAGGAATGATATCAAGGTTATCCAATGTCCTTGTGTAAGATGTAAAAACACTAATGAACATCAATATTCAATTGAAACTATTGAAGATCATGGAGAAACCATAGGCGAGAATCAATTACAGTCTGAGTCCTTAGGGTTTCATGATGGGAATGAAGATGAGTTCAATGAAATAGAGGCAGAAGAAAATAAAATAGATGATGAGATTGATGTCATGTTAATGAGGAGGTTCCATATGTTCAATGATTTGCTCATGGGTTAAGTTGGTGTAGACTCGTCCAGAAGCATCGAGTTTGAAAACGAGGCCAATGATGGAGCAAAGAAATTCTATAGGTTATTAGAAGGCTTGCAATAACCTTTATATGAAGGATGTAAAGCTTCTAAATTGTTGCCTAATTCTTGGTAGGTGGAGTAAAGAATCATTTACAATGCTGTTGGAGTTCTTAAAGAATGAGTTGTTACTAATGGACTCATTGTTGCCTAATTCTTTTTCTAAAGCCAAAAAGGTCATTAAGGATCTCGGTCTTTCTTATACCAAAATAGATGCATGTGTGAATGATTGTATGCTATTTTGGATGGCTGATGAGACAGTAGATGCTTATAAGTCATGTCATGCCTCTAGGTGGAAGGATGATAAGCATAGTGGAGAGACGAAGAGAAAGAAAAAATGGCAAAAAGATACCAGTAAAAATGTTGCGTTATTTCCCACTAAAGTCAAGGCTTCAAAGATTACTTATGTCTTCAAGGACGGCATCTCACATGAGATGGCATCTCACATAAGATGGCATGATGACTGCCGTGTCAAGGATGGCATTTTGAGGCATCCAGCCGATGATAAGGGATGGAAACACTTTGGTGAGACTCATAAGAAATTTGCTTCAGAGCCGCGTAATATAGGGCTTAGTCTTATAACTGATGGTTTCCAGCCCTTTTCAAATACATCTACCCCATATAGCATTTGGCCGGTGATGCTTGTTCCATATAATATGCCCACTTGGATTTGCATGAAGCAATCAAGTTTTATTTTGTCCATGATCATCCCTAGTCCAGATGGTCCTGGAGATGCCATTGATGTTTATCTCCAACCTGTAATCGAGCAACTGAATGAATTATGGGAATTTGGTGTGGGGATATATGACGTGTCAATGGGTCAAAATTTCAACATGCATCCTGCTTTGATTGGCACAATCAATGATTTTTCGGCTTATGAAATCTTATCTGGTTGAAGTACAAAATGAAAATTGGCATGTCCTTGCTGTTACAAGTTCACTAATTCCATTGGATTGCCAAATTCTTCCAAGCAGGCTTATATGGGCTATCGGAGGTTTCTTCCTAAGAAGCACACCTGGCAAAAAAAGAAGGATTGGTTTGAAGAGATGGAAATGATAGATGCTCCTATGCTATTATCTGGGGATGATGTTTTAAACAAGTCAAAGATCTAGAAGGTACTTCCCTATTCAAAGCTGCACATATAAAGGTGAAACTTTCTCGTTAGCAGAGGGAAGACAATTGGAATAAACGGAGCATATTTTTTAAATTACCCTATTGGAAAACCCTTCTGTTGAGGCATAATTTAGATGTCATGTACATAGCGAAAAATGTGTGTGATATCATTCTTGGGACTATCATGAACATGAAGGGAAAGACCAAAGACAATGTGAAGTCTCGTTTGGATTTGCAAGCTTTAAATATAAGGCAAGAATTGCACCCTCTCCAGAAGCGGAATAAACTTGAGTTACCTCCTGCACCTCACACTTTATCTCCAAAGCAGAAACAAGTATTGTGTGAGTTTTTAAAAGGGGTGAAACTCTCATATGGCTTCTCATCAAACATCTCTAGGTGCATTAATTTAAAAAAGCTTAAAATCTCAGGCTTGAAGAGTCATGATTGTCATATCCTCATGCAACAATTACGTCCTTTAGTCTTACGTGCAGATATCCCAAACAAGGAAGTAAGTGAAGCACTCATTAAGCTATGCAAATTTTTTAAAGTGTTGTGTGCTAAGACATTAGGAGTTCCGGACTTGGAACAGATCAAAGCTCAAGCTCCGAAAACTCTGTCAAAATTAAAGGAGTTGTTACCTCCTGCACGTTGGAATGTAATGTTACATTTGGTCATCCATTATCTGGTCAGGCTTTGATTAGTGGGCTCGTGCAGTACTAGCGGATGCACTCAGGAGAGCAGTGTCTTTATGTTATAAGTTGCTTGTGGGGAATAAAGGTCACTGTGAGGGTTCTATTGCTGACGGCTATATTGCAAATGAATACATGACTTTATGCTCTAGATATTTGCACAGTATTAAAACAAAATTCTACTAGCCTGAGAGGAACTACGGTGGAGTGTAAATTCTGATGGTCGTACATACTGGAAGACTTGTATGAGCTGCGAGATATATTGATTTGGATGCACTTGAGAGGGACCGAGCTCATATGTATGCGTTAAAGAATTGTGAAGAAGTACAATCATTTTTTAGGTACTAATATTTAATTTTACTATAACAACTTTGACATGGTTTTTGAAACATTCAATAATAACATCAAACTTTTTATTTTACAGTGAGCATTCTGATACAAAAATACATCTAATTTACGACGGATATACCGACGGAAAAAGATCAATTTTCCGACGGAAAAAATGGATCTCCGACGGAAAATACGACGCCGATTGTCTCGTCGGAATTCAGGTCGTCGCAAAAAATATTCCGACGGAGACCGACGGAATCTTCGATGGGGAATACCCGTCGGACAGTTTTCTGTGCAGTCTAGACTACAGAGGGGCACGGAAATTCCGACAAAAGAAGGTGCTAAATTAAATATTAACTACGACATTTATAAAACATAGTTGTTTTGGATCTACACGCAGATCACATAAACTACACGCAAATCATATAAACTAATCAGAGTCAGATAAATTTATGAGATCATCATCATTGTCATTTTTGGAGTCCTCTTCATCATCAGGGTTCAAGTTGATGTGACTGGAAGAACCTGCACTTTGACCTTTGAAAAATTTTAAAACTTTTTTCAGCATGCACTATGTCTTCCCCTCTTTCTTGGCTATTTAAGTTATAGCCTCTGCTTGCTTGGTTATGCTCTCATTGAGGAGTTACGCTTGCTCTTTTGGATTAAAATACTCAGCTGATGAGTGAATGCAGCTGCAATGGTAGCTGATTTCTTCAACTTGACCCCCTCTATGTCAAAACCGTATACACGATCTTTCTTATCCAGATTTTCTTTAATCCAAAACTCTTCTTGGGCCATAGGTGACAGTTGGGAGCCCCCTTGAGTTGCAGCTTGAGAGTACTCCTGCTATTTGTTCTGATGATCATCCGAAAAATTGTCAAGAATAAAACTATTTTATACTAAACCTACAATTATAACATATAAATATTCTCTGAATAGAATGTACCAAACTTACATATTTTTTTGCAGATTTTTTATCCACAAAAGTTTTGTCTTTCACCTTGCAGTGAGTGTCCCTAAACAATTCCTCACATGTGGGTTTCCTACCTAATGCTTTGGCCTGAAGAAAAAAAAAATAACCAGCAATTAAATATAAACAACGACGAAAACCCCAATCCATACCATACATTATATATAAGAAATACGCTTATTAATAATCACATTCCTTACCAGGCACCTTCTCCTTTCACTAATCGGAATTGAGCCACATGTATGCAACGAAGGACCAAAACCTTTAGCATCACTCAATCTATTCTTTTTATTTTGTTAACTCAATTTCTTGAACTTGTCATCCTCACTCCAATGTTTAAGCATGTCATTCCAAACACTACGCGGTAACCACTTCGGCTTTTTGTTGTACTTTCTAGCATATCCAAGAATGTCCCTAAGTCAAGTTGCACCTCTGTACTCAAAGTTACGTCGTATCTGAGTTTCATTATCTGGATGCCAGTAGTAGTGTTTCTGTGCTAAAGTTGAAGTATATTAGTAATTAAACATCTCAAACAATCCAATGACAACTTTCAAATTCATTGTACAAATAATTAACCTTGAACACATTAAACCATATGTCTCTCTGAGGTTGTGAAACTTCCCCCCATGTGGTCCAAGGATGTGGGTACTTACCTGCAAAGCTTTCAACAATTTTCTGAACTACGCCCTGATATGGAATAAAACTAAGAACAAAAAAAGAATTTGTTAAAAGTAATTACTGTAGGCATTAAAAGAATATGATTGTTGAAGAAGTTACAAAGGTTGTAATGAACTTACGTGTCACCATCGGGATGTAAATATATCTTATTATTGGTGCTTGCAGTTTCACTATCAGGTGCAGGACTGTGTCCATCTCTTCCTACCCCTTCATTTTCGACCCCTTCGATGTGCACTGAGTGGCTTGGCATTCTTGGTTGCCCCATAATCTGATTACCGTTGAAATGTGGACTAACAGTGCCAAACTGCTGATAAAGTAATGGAGTAGTTGAAGTACCACCCATGTAAGGAATATTGGGTTGGATCGGTGACTGCATACCCACACCGAACAAAGGTGGTTGCATATGGGGTTGCTCATTCATACTACCAAAATAATTTCCGAATGGTCGAGTAGATCAAGAAAACCTCCAAACATTCCACTAAAGGTGTTTGTTTTATAGTTTTGATCAGCAGGATCATACTGTAGGGTCAGTTGTGGTGCTCCTCTACCCGCATCAATCCTAACCGTTCGACCACGACCACATCCACCATTGAGTCCAGACATCTAACAAATAAGAACAAAATAAAAAAAATACAACTGCGCAAATATTCATAGTATTGTCAGTGAAAATATTACAGTACATATATATAATTGTTTTTCTGAGTCTGCAATTAAGAAATACTACATACACAGGCATAAATATCCATACAACGAAAATATTAAATCAATCATTGTGGGACACATTGTCATCGTCATCATCACCACTTTGTAATGCCATATTTTCATCATCATCATCATCATCATCAGTGCCTTCAACTTCATCCTCCCACTCACCTTCTTCATCCTCTTCATCACCATCATCATATTCACCATTCCCATCATGATCATCACCCTAATCATGTCCATCAACATCATCAGCTTGTGCAGTTTCATCGACTAATGTTGTGGCTATTACATTATCCACATTCATGGTTGTCATTCCTAACTATTGATAGGTAAGTTCTAGATTATCCTTATCTTTAAGAGCACCGCGAGGTTTGTTTGGTATAGCTACCCACCAATTCGCTTTTCCTAATATCCCCTCAGGGTACTTAACGTATACCACTTGCGTTGCAGTATCAGCAAATATGAATGGGTCAAACTTTCTGTAACGTCTGGTATGATTAACCTTAGGATGTGGGGTAAATTTAGGATAACGTAGCCCCCGAGGAACATTCGGGTCAAACCACTCACAATTAAAAAGTACACATTTTTTAATTGGCTCACCCGTAAATTCAACACGAATAATTTCGTGAAGTATGCCATAATAATTCCCTGATACTTCATCACATTCGCTAACTCCTTTAACACACATGTCACAATTATATGTTGCTTTACCTTCATTTCTAGCCTTGACATGAAACCGGTAACCATTAACTTCATACCCAGAAAAACATTCCACTACCATAGTCGGTCCATGAGATAAGTTCACCAAAAAATCTTGCCTCTCATCATTAAACACCCGATAAGAATTGACCTATGAAGAAAAAAAGAAGGTAATCCTCTTTAGAGTTACAAAAATATTTTTTAGGAGTTTAAGGTTACTTAAGAAAAATTACTTACATTACACTCAAACCATTGTGCAAAATTTGCCTCGATAAACAAGTCAACTTCCACATCACTCGCATTTGGATTATGACCGCGAAATTGATGTCTGAACCAACTGTAATCTTTAACGAATGAAATTAATTAATTATTATTCGACAATTATTAAGTATTCAAATGAAACTTTTAGTAACTGATATACTTACTCCAAATATGATTGCACTTCATCACAATTCAGTAAAAAGTGAAGGCGAGCGACACGGTACTCCGCCTCAGTAAGATATCTTTTTCCTCGATTTCCAAGTGGAGTACCCTTACGGTTGAACACCGATAGAGTTGGCATTTGTGGTTTGAATTACTGCATACCCTCATTACGCCCAATAGTTGGGCGATGCAAGCTTGACTGAAAATAATACTCCGCGAAATGTTTAATCTCAAATGCTAAGTGTGCATGAACCATAGACGCCTCTGCACGAGCTTTGTTCTTTGCCGTTGGCTTCAACCAGCCAAAATACCTCTCAAAAGGATACATCCATCGATATTGAATAGGACCACCCAACAAAACTTCTTCGGCTAAATGAATGGACAAATGTTTCATGATATTCCAAAACCAGGAGGGAAAACTGTCTCCAATTTACAAAGAATTATAGCAATGTTCTTGTTCATCTCTTCCAGCATGCTAACATGTAACTCACTGGAGCATAGGTTTCTGAAAAATTCACTCAATTCGACCAAGGGTCTCAACACATCTTCAAGAAGAACAGCAAAAGCTACCGGAAGAAGATTCTCCAAAAACACATGATGATCATTACTTTTCATATTTTGCAACTTTGTGTTAGATGGATCCATCCAATTTCCCATATTAGAACAACAACTATCAGACACATGAACCTCCCGCAACCATTAACGGACAGCCCTTTTTTGAGGTAATGACAGTGTAAACTTGGCTTTTGGCTTACACAATCTATCAGTTGACCCTCTTGTAACCAAGTTCAACTCTTGCCTACTACACAGAATAGACATATCCATTCTTACTTTGATATCATCCTTTGTTTTTCTGGGAACATCCATCACTGTGTTTATAATATTTTCACTGAAGTTTTTTTCAATATGCATAACATCAAGGTTATGCCTCAAAAGTTGATGCTTCCAATATGGAAACTCCCAAAAGATACTTTGCTTTGTCCAATTATGTTCATTTTCCTCAAATCCCGGAATTTGAAAATGGATATCTGTAGTCACTTTAGGCGATGTCGATACCCTATCAGATAACATTTCACCAGAAATCCTCTGGGGAGAGCCAATGTGTATGCTCCTCCCTTTACGAAAAGCAGCTTTATTAGCTCTAAAGCAATGATTCCGAGGCAAGAACCGACGATGGCAATCGAACCAAGATGGCTTTTGGCCATGCTGTAATTGGAATGCACAATTTTGGTGCTTACAAACCGGACATGCTAACAACCCAAGAGTACTCCATTCGGATAACATACCATAGGCGGGAAAATCATTAATTGTCCACATCAACGCGACATGCAATCTAAAAGTTTCCCCGCATGAAACATCAAATGTATCCACCCCAACATCCCACAGTATTTTCAACTCATCAATTAAGGGTTGTAAGTACACATCAATCCTGTTCTTCGGATTTGTTAGACCCGGAATAATATAACTTAAAAACATGTATGGAGTGGTTATACATATATATGGAGGTAAGTTATAAGGTGTAACAACAATTGGCCACACAGAATATGATCTTCCAGATATGGAAAATGGTGTGAAACCATTAGCACAAAGACCTAACCTTACATTCCGAGGCTCTGCTGTAAAATTTGGATACTTTTGGTCGAAATGCTTCCAATCTAATCCATCTGACAGATGCCGGAGAACACCCGATTCTTGGTCGTGCTCATGATACCATCTCATACGGATGGCAGTCCTTTTTGAGACATACAGTCGTTGCAATCTTGGGATTAAAGGTATGTAGTGCATTTTTGCATATGAAACATCCTTATGACCTCGTTGGTTGGATTTCTTTGGTAATTGTCTTGCATGTCCACAAAAATTGCATGCAGACAAACTATCATCTTGTTTATAATAAAGCATGCAACCATTCGGACAACAATCAATTTCCTGAACATCCATACCAAAATCTCTCACTTTTCTGAGCTGCTGATGACAATTTTATGGACTGCTACTTTCAGAAGGGCACATATCTTTCATCAGGTCAACAACTTCGTTGAAACAACGTTGGGACATGTTGTGCCCCGCTTTAATACTAAGTAGCCTCACAGATGTTTCAAGTTCGGTTATGTTACACCCTTCACACAACGGTTTTTGGGCAGATTCAAGCATAGTGTAAAATGCCTCAGGATTTACGTCTTGATGGCTACTCATGTTCATTTCATTAGCTTGGAAGGCAGCATGAAGCATGTTCTCCATATGATTATGATCGTTGTGATCGTAATCAAAATTCATAGAATGTGAACTCCTTGCACCCCCTGCTTCCGAATTATCTTCTTCCCCATGACTTGTCCAATACCAATAATTCCGCACAAACCCCTTTCTATACAAATAAGACTTTATAACATCAAGTGCAAAATATTGCATATTCTTGCGCTTCACACATGGACATCTATAAACTCCATTAATTCTATACTCCTCCTGGTTTCGTGCAAATTTATCAAACATATTAACTCCCATCAACCACTCATCTCTAAGTCCATGTCCATTAGGATTTCTTCTCCTATACATCCATTAACGATGCAACGGCCCATCCATATGTTGCTAATATGATTGCCTTAATTGTTATGTAAACTACAATTAATTGCAATAAACATCTTTTAGAAATCTATTTAACCAGTTCAACATATATATATGTATTACATAAAAATATATTTAATAGAACTATTAAATATATCATAACACACTCAATTAAGCATCAAACATAAATTAGATAATTTATTTCACACTTTATTCAAATAAACAAACCCAAAAAAATAAAATACTTTTACCCAAAAGATAAAATGAAAACACTTAACAAATCAAATAATAAATTAACCATACCTCAAACAAGAATATTCTTTACATACTTCCCAATGATAAATATACACAACAAATGAAACAAAAAATAAACATACTTAACATACTTAAACAATTCAACCAAAATTTCACATCACTATATCATTTGTGAAAATAAATGTAATCAAGCATCAAACACAAATGGAATTATTACTTTCGTACTTCATCTAAATAAATAAATCCAAACAAAATTAATAAGATATAATACAATTAACATAATGAGCAAACTTCAATTAATACATACTTAACACACCTCAATATATACTTAACATACTTCAACAACACATGCACTTCACATACTTGCAAAACATTAATATATATCACAAATCAAACAAAATACAAACATACTTAGAAAACTTAAAGTATTCACTAAAGCAAAACACATTACACATGTCTAATATACTTCAACATTTCATAATAATTATATAATTATTATAAATGTACATACTTATCATATTTTACTCCATTTATTCAAATAAATACACTTAATAAATAAAATTAAAATTTAATGTAATTCACATCCATATTTTATGACAAAAATAAATAACATATTAAACCAACCAAATCATACGAAAAATTAATCATATCTCAAAAAAAGAATATTATTCACATACTTACCAAAAAGTAATATACAAAACAAATCGAACATAAAACAAACATACTTAACATTCTTAAACCATTTAACAAAACAAAACATATATTACACATGCTTATGTACTCACAACTATTTCAATTATTCAAATCAACATACATTACATATTAAATTAGAGTTACATTATACTTGTTTCCTATCAAAATAAATTCTCACAAAACCTAAAATACAACAATTAATGAAATTAAACATATGCGCTAAAAAAAATAAATTTAACATAACAATATTATTTATCCACATAAGCCTCAATAAGCATCAACCACAAATTAAACACCTTATTTCTCACTTCATCTAATTAAACAAACCCAAACAAAAATAACAAAATACTATTAACATACTTAGTAAATTTAAATTAATATATACTTAACATACCTAAATCTTGCAAAAATATAACAAAAATTCTTAACATATCAAACAAATCATAAAAAATTAAACATACCTCAAAAAACATACATAACATGTTTAACATTTTATAATAAACAAACTTGTTTTACTTAAATTATACACTTTAATAAAACATATTATACATGCTTAAAATATTTAACATTTTAAAATAATTAGATAATTATTTCAGATGTGCATACTTAAGATGTTTTACTCCACTTATTCTAATAAACATATTTTACAAATTAAATAAAAAACTAACACAATTCAAATTCATATTATATGGAAAAAATAAATTATTCAAACTAAACAAACATGCTTCAAGACTAAAATTCACAAAAATGAACATCACATATCAAATTAACACAATTTTAAAGCGCAATAATTCTGCCAACCTTTAAACACCCGAAAAATCAAGCGGATTACCAGCGATGGCAGCACTAGCGACAGCAGTGGCGGTGGCACTGGTGGCGTTCGTGGCGGCGGCAAAACTTGGAAAATCAAGACCGCAAAAAATGCCAATTAACTTAACTATTTTAATTTCAAACAACAAATTAACCAAAAAAATCACTTACCGTTCAATTTTCCGGCCACCGAAACCTTCAAATCTCACTTTCTCTGTCTTCCTTCTCCTCCCTCTCCCTCTTTTTGAACCTCACCTTCTCTCTCTACACTTTGAAAATGCCAGACAAAATACTCCCCTCCCAAATTTAAAACCGAGGAGGCACGCATGCTCGTGCGCTAGTGTCCGATGGAAAAACTAACAGATACTGACGGGTTTTCGTCGGGCCCCACCTGTTTTTCCGTTGGTCCCTCTGACATTTTCCGACGGCAGTCCACTGCGTCGCTTTTTCCGTCGGAGTTCGACATCGTTTTTGTAGTGTGACATAATGGCACAAAGTGGTATACACCTATCTAATAATGAACAAGATAGGCATTTCGTGTAATGGTTCAAAGAAAGGGTGAGGATATTTACAGAATAAAGTGTAAATATAATCATATTTGGTTCAATTTCATGCATAATATGTCTAATTCATTTTATATGATTCTTATGTTGCAAAGTTGTACAAGGAAGGCAAGTGTACCATGGTGATGAGATGTTATCATTAGCTCATAGTCCTACTCCCTACGTCAAATCATTTAGCGGTTACATTACCAATGGGTGTAGGTTTCATACTATAGACCGTGACAAATGCATGACAACATAGAATAGTGGGGCCCTTGTCGTGGGTAATGTTGGTATGGGTCTCGTGATATTGGCTACTATGGCGAGTTAATTAAGTGATGTTGGAATATCATAGGGGAAACCACATCGTCTTTTGTCGCTGTAATTGGTGGGATGTGCTAAAAGGAGTTAAAGAAGATAGATTCGATTTTGTTAGTGTTAATAGCAAATGACATTTGAAAATAAATGACCCATTCGTATTGGCTAGCCAAGCATCACAAGTTTTTTATGTCTCTGATATTACAAATAAGGGCTGGCGTGTTATATTGAGGTCACAACCTCGAGATGTATATGACATGAGAGTGGAAGGAAGAAACATTGACGGTGATGGTAATGATGGTGGAGATGTGGCCGATGGAGCTCACTAAGAAAGCGAGTCATTTGATAATCGCTTACTTATATGCATCTCATCTGAAGACATAGAGTATTTTACTTCTCATCAAAGGACTGATATAGAACTTGAGATGGTTGATATACCTTCGGTAAAAGAAAAGAAAAAAGAAAAGTTCTATAAAGCGATATTACAAGGCTATTTCATTTTCTATTCACATTTTGGGTGTTGTTTGTGTTATTTCTATGATTTATTTAAGCTACTGCAATAGTGCTAAAGATTACAATATTGACTAATTTTAGTCATATATAAATGTTTAGGTAAAATGGCATGCAGAAATGACAAAACTTTGAAGCAAAGATTTATAGCACCAGCTATACTGGGTTGTAATCGCACTCCAACATCAACACTTCAAGGTTTTCTTCACAATGACCTTTACAGATATAATTTTGTTCTTTATGCTTTTCCTAACATAATGAAATTGAAATGATTTATGGTTTCTTATTCAGTTGTGATCTAAGTTAGAGTAATTGTCTTTTATATTTAACAATGCTCTTAGACTTATGATATTTTTGTCATACATACAAGGAAATGTATGCAGCTGAATATGATGAGAAAGATCAAAAAAGAGGTGTGAATAAGAAGGTGAAAAGTGCTATACACGTTACTCTACAACCTCTGTCCAAGATGGGTGAGAAAAACACACAGTGGCCACTTATTTCAATTGGTTCTGGGACTAGCAATGGCAAAGACCAAGGATCTAACAATGGAAAAGATTAAGGTTCTAGGAATGATAAATGCAAATTTGCTACAATGGTGAAGCCTGCTATCTTGTTGTCTGCAAACAATGCTCTGTTTAATACTCAGATGGAGACGATTGTTAATAGCAACACTCCAACTGGCAAGAGATACTTAACAACAGAAAGTAATATTTCATTTAAAAGATTATTAATTTATTGTCTTATTGATTTCGTAATTTTAGTTGTTGGTGTTGGGAAAGACGAAGGTGACATATCTTCACCAACAATGAAAAGAAAAGGAATCCTAATGCTGGACCTCGAGGCATGAATTTGGTGAAGGAGGTAGCTAGGCTGAAAGATGGTGAAGAACTTGGAGTGGAATTCTATAACAATGGTGTTGTTGGTGATAATTCTAAAGAATTTTCACGGCATCTAGGGAAAATTGTTCATGATCGTACGATGTGCCCCATTAGAGTCCATTCTCAGGATGAGATCCAACCTGTGTATCTAGAAACAATGTGGGCTGCAGTAGTAATAATGTACTTGGACTGTGATTAGCATTTATATGCACTTGGACTGTGATTAGTGCTTAAAATCTAATGTGGTGTATGTTTTACTTTAGGAAAATTTTAAAGGTGGTGGAGTTGAAAATCGCACTGTTCAAGTAACGAAGCATATAAGGAAACTCTGGAGGAGTTGAAGAGGTAATATGCAACATAATAACATTAAGAAAGCACATAGTCTTCAAGCTGCTCTTAAAAAGTGACCAAGGGGGTATGCTTGTGGAGGATTGGGAATGGCTTATTATAGAGCACTATTCAAATCCAGAATTTTGGGTAACAAAATTCAAATTATCAACTGTTATTATTTTACAAGTTCACTTCATTAGTTTAAAAATTCATATCTTTTTCATGTATCTTGATTAAAATTCATCACATTCGCTTCTTTCAACTTGACTTAATTTGTTGCCAATTCAGATCAAGAATACCCGAAATTCAAAGAATAGATCTAACTTGAAGATGCCTCATTGCTCAATTAGTAAGCCCTTTAGGCAGATCATCCATGCTGAACTGGTAAGAGCATATTTAGTCTTATTTGGTTGAAGGTAATATGTACATGTCCTGAAGAATTTTAGCATATAAAGGGGGGCAAGGAAGGGAAGCAACTAACTGTTGCTGAGATCTTCAAGGCCACACAAAAAGCAAAAACTCGAAATTAGAAGGCCAAGATGCAGAAAAATATGTGTAAACTCTTTAACTTAGCTTATATAATGGTTAGTGTCTATTCTTCTTACTTTAACTAGGGTTAAGATATTATTTTTCACTCTAAATAATAGGAGGAGATAATTTCTACAGTAGACAAACATCCTAAGTTCTCCCAATTTGAGCTAGTTGAGAAATGTTTTCGCCCCCAAGATCATGGTCATGTCGTTTGCTTTGGGCATGGAGTGACACCTAAAGATGTTTGGGCACCACAAACGAGTAAAGTTGACTTGATAGCAAAAATTCAGGAAAAGAATGAGCAGATTGAGTCATTAACTGGTCGTGTGGATGCTTTAGAGTTAAACCATGAAAAGAAAATTAAGGAGATGAAATCTACTCATGAGGTGCATATGGCTGAAATGAAAGAATCTCATCAGCAAGATATGGCTAAAATAGAAGATACTCATCACAAGGACATGGATGCTGTAGGTGCTAAACTTGAATTACTTACCAAATTAGTTCTTCACCAAAGGTCTCCAGAGATGCACTCGTTCAGTATGTACCATTGGCTTGTTTTCTCTTTTTCTTAATTATTTCTTCTTCTTCTACTTTAAGACCCCATTCTAATCTTCTCTAAACTCTTATTATTTTTCATTTGTCATCCTCTTCTCCCCCACACTCAATTTGTCCTTTTTTAATTTAATGGGGCCTTGCTATTATATGCATGAATGCGGGCCCTATCTTTGTTGTGTTTGGCAGTATTTGAAAAAACATAAGGATGGTATCATTGTGATTTCTGAGTATATGCCACTCAACTATTTGTCGTTGTTTCACTTGGGTTGGGCATTTGGTCTTTGTGGATGTTTCACTTGGTTTGAGGATGGTATTACTGTTAATCATAGTTACTTGTTTGATAGTTAATGTAATATACCTTGAAATTAGGTGGGCAAGTTGTGATTTTAGTTATTGGATAGCTATTTGTATTTTAAAAAGTACATTTTTTCTTCGGTTATATGTCAAACATGGATTAGTTATTTGGCCTTTCTAGGTTATAAATGTCCTTTTAATTGATATTTAGTTGGTATAATTTGCATGATATCTCCTATATTGTAGCAGTCAATACAACATGGTCCATGAAGCATAGGGTTGCTGAAAGTATTAGGGTGATTTTATTGAGGAATCATAGTTTAAATATTTTGTAATCTTAAAAATGACAATTCTGCTGGAGCTTCATTGAATTTGACAGTGGGGTAGGAGGTGGTGTCATCATGTGCTGGATTTTGGAGGTTCAGGTGGTTAGCCTATTCAAGGAATAAAGTTATGGATGAGCCCATCTTAGTCACTTGTAGATGGAGTCTTCTAATGTTTGGACTGTGAATGCTGCTAGTTGTGAGCAAACGAAGCTCTAACATTTGCTTATATTGCTCGCAAATTTCTTTTTCATGTTATCTTGATAGGATGTGCTTGAATGATCCATTTTGAAGTGGAATGGGGCTAATTGAAAGAAACTCCTCCATTTTCCCACAAAACTAACAAAAAAAGTGATATCCTCTGTTGTTGCTATTGGTGTTGAGCTATGGATGGTTTCTATTCATGCCTGTCGTCTTAGGATTGAATCTTGTAATGGCCTTCTATGCTATTCTTGGGAGAAATACAGTTTAAAAGCTCATTTGTTTCACTATTAACCCCTAGGTTAGGTGTGCTATGCTATAAAAGAAAATGCAGGAATTTGCATTTTTGCATCTTATGACTATTTGTTTACATGCCACCTTAACTTAATCAATATTCAAGACAACAGTTACCGTCTCCTTATTCTCATAATTATATTTGGTTATCTATATCTTATTTTGTGCCCCCTCAACAAAAAGCCTAAGTTGATTTGCCCACCCAAAGGCCTTATGGTCAAAAGCCAACTTCTAATTTTAAGTCCCTACTTACTATCATCTGCCTTTTATACTTAAGTAGTTTTGGGGCATCTCTCTGAATGATAGAAAGATAATAACCCATAAAAATATTTATACTGTCATTGCTTGTAAGTTCCAGCTAGACATGCCTTTCCATTAGTGAGAATTGTCTCGGGAAGGTTTTGGTTCGACTATAATCTATGCCAGCTGATGCAATTTAAGAGTGGGATGGTGGAGGAGAATGGCTATGTTGGTATGAGTAATGTAGAACATCTCCTTGTCACAAAACTTGCTCTAAATCAATTTAGACCTTTCTAGGCTCAATGCGGAATCAGAAAGTTCAATTTTATTAATGTCAAATTGTTTTTATGGTTCAATCATGTTTCAATCATGTTGACGGTGCATGCTGGTGCAGCTATCAGTAAGTGCCTAGGTAACTTAAATGTCCATGCACTTTAGGAGTACAGGTTTGTAATGAAAGCTTCACTTGTGGTTGTTTATTGAATGGTAGATTGTTTTTATAGTTCCTCTAAAGAACTTTTTTCTTAGTGATATATCACCATATGATTTAGAATGTAATCGTATACTATCAAATACTTGGATCTATTCTAATTTAGGACTGATTTGACAGGCAAGGTATGGGATACTCATAACATCGAATAGCATTGTGACATTGTTTCTAGGTAAGTGTTGCAAGCAACTTCTTCTCTATATTGCCACCTTAAGCGATTAGACACTCATGTTCTGATGTATTTCAATTCCATATTATCTTTAATGATTGAAAGCATTCACCATATTAAGTGGTCTATATTCTGGCAGGTACGGATAATATATGTTAAAACTCTTGTGATTGATCTTGGCTTCGCTTATACTTGTTTCTTGTAGGTGGAAGGATTTGGAAGATGAAGTAGGGTGGTTCATTTGTTTTTTGGAAAACATATATATTTCTTTGGGAGAAGCCTCGTATGCAATAGAACTTTTGAGGTCATGTATAAAAACTAATAAGTTCAGAAGTTACCACTTCCTAGCACCTACTATTGAACTTTTAGCTTTTGTACATCAACTGATGATCAGTTCACAGCCAAATACTTCATAGCCTCATATGCATAGGAACTTTTGGGGTTTGTATTAAAACTAATCATTCTATAGCTAAGATCTCCTGGGATTCGCTATTTCCTTATGCCTCTTGCTAGTTAATTTTATGTTTAATTTGTGCAATTTTTTCATTTGGTGGGATATGCTAGATATGTATAATTTTTTTCCTTCTGTGGAGTATGCTATTCGGAGCATTGATTTATGAAATATAATATCATAAGGGCTGCACGAACATATTCTTAATAATTTCAACTCAATAGTTCATTGTGATGGGAGAAGTAGTTGATTCTTATTTACGATAAGAACAATGTTCTATCATAGAAATTTTCACTACTTATAATGGAAGACAAGGCCCATCATAAAAAAAATGTCATATCTTTTATGACGGGGTTGTCGCAAAAGATCATTTGTGTCGACCACATCTACAACGGGATAATTCCCTATCGTAAAAAGCTTTAATGATAGGATTTGAAGTAATTTATGACAGTTTTTCCTTTCGTAAATGATCACGTTTCTTGTAGTGTTAAGAATGCAAACTGAATTCCAGCTACAGTTTTAAGTGAAACCAAAAGCAATATAAAAGATATATTGAATCCAAACCTATTCTTGGATATAGATATCACCATTAAGAATAAGCTTAGGGCTCTCAACCTTGATTAGATACAAAAACACCATTTAAATAAGAGTTAAGACTCGCTTGTTAACCACCTAACTTAGCCTAAGTGAGGATACGCAAGTAAACAATTTCAATTTCAGTTTAAGGAGCAATGCTCAACTTTTCATTCAATACTCACTATGTGTGTACAAAGTGGTCCTTTGTTGTTCTTATACAAACAATCCCTTGCCGCTTGTGAAGGATTAGAGGTTTCTTCATGCTTAGGAAGCCTCTAACTAAACTTAAACTTGGCTTAAATGAAACGTAAGTAGAAAGCATCCTTAACTAAGCTAATTACAACTAATCAGTCTCCACAATCTAAGAAGCTTACCAAAATTGAGAACCAACTTTAACTCTAGCTTTATTTTCAATGGGACTCCAATTACAACAACAAAGACAAATTACATTCCATAAAATGAGCAAAAAAAAATGAAAGGTTTGACTATAAATCAAGAACCTCACCAAACTTAAGAACTTTCTTTGACTCGAGTTTCTCCAACTACACTAACAAAGTGCTTTGAAAACGGAATGAGTGGAAAAAAAACGAAAGGTGCGGCTATAAATCAAGAACATTGCCAAACTTAGGAGCTTTCATTAACTCTAGTTTTCTCTAACTACACCTACCAAGTGCTCATAAAGAGGGAGCACAAATGCACTAAAATGAGTGGAAAGACTAAAAGGTGAAACTAAAAATCATGAACCTTGCCGCACTTGAGAGCTTAAATTCTCATTTACATTTCATTTGGGGGATGCAATTACACTTACAAAGATCTCCCAAGCAGAGAATACAAATGCACTAAAATGAGTTCAGAAGAATAAAAGTAAGGCGATAAATCAAGAACCCAGCCAAACTTATGAACTTGCTTCAATGCTTGTTCACTTTTCAATTTGGGCATAAATGACCCCCACAAAGGGCTGTCACCAAGGGAAAACGAATGCCTTAAAATGAGTGCAAAAGAATAAATGTTGTGGTCACAAATCAATGATGTAGCCAAACAAATGTTGTGGGCAATAATTGCACTAGTGAAGAGCTACCGACAAGAGGAAAAAGATGACTTGAAAGGATAACCGGAGTCGCTACAAATCAAGAATCTGGTTAAACATAGGAACTAACTTTAAACCTTATCTATTTTCATTTGGAGCTCCAATTGCACTCGTAAATAGCTACAAACCAAGAGGAAGTGAATGCCTGAAAAAGATTGCAGAAATAATTAATGGTGCCCCCATAAATAAATATACTTACCAAAATTGGGATCTAATTTTAACTCTAGTTTTCTTTCATTTGATGCTTTACTTACACCCACTAGTAGCTCCCACAAAAAGAAAATAATTGCCCTAAACGAGTGCATAGGAATAAAAGATGTGGCTATCAAGGACCCCACTAAACTTAGGAACGTACTTTAATTCTAGTTTTCTATTTCATTTGGGGCTCTACTTGCACCTGTGAAGAAGTTCCTAAAACAGAGAAAACAAATGACCAAAAATAAATAAGTACAAAAGAATAAAAGTGCGGCTACAAATTAAAAACCTAAAAAAACTTAAGTACTTACTTCAACTCTAGTTCAATTTTCATTTGGGGCCTCAATTACACCCACAAATCCTACAGAGTGGAAAAAGAGGCCCTTAAAATTGATGGCTGCATGAACACTCAACTCAGATTAAAAGAGAATGTAAAGTTAGCTAAGAATGCAAACTGAATTCTAGCTTTAGTTTTAAGTGAATCCAAACGCAATGTAAAGGATAGATTGAATCTGAACCAATTCTTGGATATAGATATCACCACTAAGAACAAGCTTAGGGGCCTTAACCTTAATTAGGATACAAAAACACTACCTAAATAAGAGTTAAGACTTACTTGATGACCAGCTAACTCAGCCTAAGCTAGGATACGCAAGTAAAGGATTTCAGCTTCGGCGTATGGAGCAATGCTTAACTTTTCATTCAGTACTCAACGTGTGTGTGCAATGTGAGCTCCTTATTATCCTTATACAAATATTCTCTTGCTGCCTGGGAAGGATTAGAGGCTTCTTCATGCTCAGGAAACCACTAACCAAACTTAAAACTAGCTTAAATGAAACGTAAGTGCAAAGCATGCTTAACTAAGCTAATTACAACTAATCAGTCTCCACAATTGAAGAATCTTACAAAAATTGAGGACTAACTTTAACTCCAGTTTTGTTTCCAATCGAGGCTCTAATTAAACCAATAAATACAAATTACATTCCTTAAAATGAGTGCAAAAAAATAAAAGGTGTGACTATAAATCAAGAACCTCATTAAACTTAAGAACCTTCTTTAACTCGAGTTTCTCTGACTACACCAACAAAGTGCTCTGAAAAATGGAATGAGTTGAAAACGAAAAGCGCGGTTATAAATCAGGAACATTGCTATAGTTAAGAACTTTCTTTAACTCTAGTTTTCTCCAACCACACCCACAAAGTGCTGCTAAAGAGGGAGTACAAATGCACTAAAATGGGTGCAAAGAATGAAAGGTGTAACCAATAATGAAGAACCTCACCAAACTAGAGAGCTTCAATTCTAGTTTACATTTCATTTGGGGGCCGCAATTAGACTCACAAAGATCTCCCAAGTAGAGAATACAAATGCACTAAAATGAGTGCAGAAGAATGAAAGTGAGGCAATAAATCAAGAACCTAGCCAAACTTAAGAACTGGCTTCAATGATTGTTCACTTTTCAATTAGGGTGTAAATGACCTCTGCACAGGGCTGTTACTAAGGGAAAACAAATGCCTTAAAATAAGTGCGAAAGAATAATGTTGTGGTCACAAATTGAGGATGCAGCCAAACAAATGTTGTGGGCAATAATTGCACCTGTGAAGAGCTGCCAGTAAGAGAAAAAAATGACTAAAAAGGAGTGGAAATAATGAATGGAGGGAGTAGCTACAAATCAAGAATCTGGTTAAACATAAGAACTAACTTTAAACCTTATTTGTTTTCATTTGGAGCTCCAATTGCACCCGTGAGGAGCTGCAAACCGAGAGCAAGTGAATGTCCAAAAAAGAGTGCGAAAAGAATGAATGGTGTATCCAAAAATGAATAAACTTACCAAACTGAGAACTAACTTTAACTCTAGCTTTCTTTCATTTTGGGCTCCAATTACACCAACAAAGAACTCTGACAAAGAGAAATAGTTATCCTAAATGAGTGCAAAAGAATGAAAGCCGTGGCTGTAAATCAAGGAACTCGCGTAACTTAGGAACTTTAACTATAGCTTTCTCTTCATTTGGAGTCCCACTTGAACAGATAAAGAGCTGCCAAAAAGAGAATACAAATGTACTAAAATCAATGAAAAAGAATGATAGTGTGGCGATAGATCACAAATGTGCACAAACATAAGAACATACATTAATTCTTTTTCACTTTTCATTTAGGGCGTCAATAACTCCCGCAAAGAGCTTCCACCAATAAAAAATAGATGCCTTAAAATGAGTGTAAAAGGATAAATGTTACGATTACAAACTGAGGATGCAGCGAAATTCAGGAGCTTACTTTAGCTCACGTTCTATTTTCATTTAGTGTACTAATCACACCCGTAAGGATCTCCCACAAAGAGGAAGCAAATGGTTTAAAGGGCATGGAAAAGAGTGAATCGTGCGGCTATAAATGCTGTTGGCAATAATTGCACTTGTGGAGAGCTACCAACATGAGGAAAAAAATGACTGAAAAGGAGTGCAAAGAATGAGTGGAGTCGATACAAATCAAGAATTTGGTTAAACATAAGAAATCACTTTAAACCTAATCTGCTTTCATTTGGAGCTTCAATTGCACCCGTAAAGAGCTGCAAACAAAGAAGAAGTGAATACTAAAAAAAGAGTGCAAAAAGAATGAATGATGTCTCCATAAATAAATAAACTTGTCAAAATTGGGATCTAACTTTATCTCTAGTTTTCTCTCATTTGATGCTTTACTTACACCCACTAATAGCTCCCACAAAAAGAAAATAATTGCCCCAAAGGAGTGCATATGAATGAAACATGTGGCTATAAATCAAGGGCCCCGCTAAACTCAAGAACTTACTTTAACTCTAGTTTTTTTATTTCATTTAGGTCTCTACTTGCACCCATGAAGAAGTTCCCAAAAAGGAGAATACAAATGACCAAAAATAAACAAGCACAAAAGAATGAAAGTGCAGTTATAAATCAAAAACCTAGAAAAACTAAAGTACTTGCTTTAACTCTAGTTCAAATTTCATTTGGAGCCCCAGTTACACCTACAAATCCCGCAGAGTGGAAAGAGAGGGCCTAACATTGATGGATGCATGTATAATCCATGAACATATCTCACCCTGACCTGTAGGTTTGAAGTGAGATATGTCCTCCCTTTGTTCAGCTTCCACTATAACCTCCTCTTGAGTGTTCTCAAGATCATCCTTAACATCCTCCTCCTTTTCCTCCTCAAACTCTTGTTCTTTTACTTTATTAACCTCATTACCTTCTTTGCTTTGGTCTACTTTATGTTTGATAAAGGGTTGTTTAGCTTCCCTTCTCATTACAAGCTTGAAGGAGTGTGAATCATCTCTCAATTGTTGTATTACAAGGTCAAGATGATGCGTTTTGACGGCAAGGGAGTCAATCTTTATGCCAAGGGAGTCAGCTTCATGTTTTAACTTGCTTAGCTTTCTAAGTGACATGGCACTTGGATCTTTAAGAGCTAGCTTCTGTGTTTGGGGTTTGTGTTTGAGCGCATACGTGGAGGCTCAGGGTTCTGGTAAGGATCTGAACTTGCTCTGATACGATAGTTGATGTATCTTTCAAGGGTTAAGCTTAAACTCAATTCAAGAGTGTATGTTAAACCATGAAAGATCACGATCAAGGGACAAACTCAAACTCCCTTTAGAAAGAAAACAAGTGAATCTGAAGATAAAAGTGAAAGATATAAACTTAACTCACCCAAATGAATCCACACCTAGAGAGTTAAGAGCTACACTTAAGGGGATTGATGGATACATATTTCACCACCACCAAAGTCCTCAAGGGTTCATCCAAACTAGGCTCCTTAGATACAGCAAAAGCACCACTAAGAAGTTTGATTTGGATCTAATAGATCACCACTCTAAGGAACCAACTTGGAGATACAACACTTTGGAATTTAACACAAGAGAATCCACCCTTACAAGAGCTTTTTCACTCAAGCTTTTCTTTAAAATTCATCTAGTTGTCATTGCAAAATGAATGCTAGGCTACTTATAAGGCATGCCTAAGCCTTTCCTCCCTTACTAGGTGACCTTTAGGAGGTTAGTTAATGATTAGCTAAATTATATTGCATATCCTAAAACTATGCTAAGCATGAACAATGAGTCTTGTTTCAACAAAATAATTAACTAAGCTCACTTCTTAATGATACTAGGTAGGTTGGTTGTGTTTTCCTTGCTAGGAAGGTCTCCATCCTGTGGATGCCACCTCAAAAAGCGAAGCATATGCATGCACACCACCTCAAGCCCATGGTGTTCGAATATATGCTTGCAAAATGGCACATCCTTATTGACCCATGCGGCATTCTTTCCTTGAGTGAGTCATAGGGTGACTAAGCATGACTAGACAGCCAAACAAGCAAAAAGGTTGGTGAAGAAAACCCACCTATGTGGATAAACGTCTTAGGTTAAGCAACCGACTATGAGGGTGTTGTGTGGACTAGTCCTTAGCTGTCTTTGGGCCACTTCATTTGATGTGTAATCATGGGTTTCCTTCTAAGGGGGGAAACCTCAAGATGTCAGCAAACCCACCCATTTGAGAAATATAGATTTGCACATCATTAGGAGGGTCAATTAGCCTAATTAATCCGACTGTGCATTCCTAGGTGCCAAACAGGCTGTTTAACTTGCTGAGCTGGGCTGGATGACTTAGCTCTTTTTTCTTGGACGTTTCTTAGCATGCTTGATTACTTGACATCCTAAACTAACTAAAAAAAATGAATTACAACATTTGGATGTCATTTATTGCAGAAAATAATAAAAATCAAACTGGGTATAATCTATCTCAACCGGATAGTTTGGACTGCCGGATTTAAACACTAATATGGATGGGCAAATGAAGTCCAAATGAGCTAAAACTTCTTTTATTGGAAATCTAACTTATTGAGCTTGAAACCCGTGGTAAAATATTTGAACTTAAACCTCAAAAAGGACTAAGCAATAAAGCACTCCAAATCAGGTACGTTGCTGGCCTTAACTCGGGACCCTTTGTTTCAAGTCCTTTGATAGTTTGGACGAAAATAATTAATTAGAGCTGATTTCATCCCGTAATTAAGTTTATAAGAATGTCAATAGACTCTCTTAGCATAGAAATCAAAGTTAAATTAGGTTTAAGTTGATGAATCAATTTAAAACTGAAAAAAGTTCAAAAAATGATTAGGGCTAATTGAGGATTGCATGGGCTGATATCTATCATAAGTACACTCAAGTCACGTTCGAAGAGAATGCAAAGTTAGCTAAGAATGCAAACTGAATCTTAACTCTAGTTTTAAGTGAATCCAAAAGCAATGTAAAGGATAGATTTTATCTAAACCTATTCTTGGATACAGACATCACCACCAAGAGCAAGCTTATGGCCCTTAACCTTGATTAGGATATAGAAGCACCACCTAAATAATATTTAAGGCTCACCTGATCACCACCTAACTCAGTAAGCTAGGATAAGCAAGTAAAGGATTTCAATTTTGGTTTAAGGAGCAATGCTCAACTTTTAATTCAATGGACAACGTGTGTCTACAAAGTGAGCTCCTTGTTGTCCTTATACAAACATTCCTTTATAGCTAGGAAGGATTAGAGGTTTCTTTATGGTTAGGAAACCTCTAACTAAACTTAAAACTAGCTTAAATAAAACTTAAGTACAAAACATGCTTAACTAAGCTACCTACGACTAACGAGTCCCCACAATTGAAGAATCTTACAAAAATTGGGAACCAACTTTAGCTCTAGTTTTATTTTCAATTGGGGAGATAATGACATCAACAAAGACAAATTAAATGCCTTAAAAGGAATGCAAAAAATGAAAGGTGTGACTATAAATCAAAAACCTCACCAAACTTAAGAACTTTCTTCAATTCAAGTTTCTCCAACTACTCCAACAAAGCACTCTGAAAAATAGAATGAGTCCCAAAAAAAAAAAAAAAACAAAAGGAGGGGCTATAAATCAGGAATATAGCTAAACTTAAGAACATTCTTTAACTCTATTTTTCTCTAACTACACCTACAAAGTGCTCCTAAAAAGGGAATACAAATGCACTAAAATGAGTGCAAGGAATGAAAGGTGTAACCACAAATAAGGAACCTCGCCAAACTTGAGAGCTTCAATTCTAGTTTACATTTCATTTGGGGGCCCCATTTACACTTAGAAAGATCACCCAAGTAGAGAATAGAAAACGCACTAAAATGCATGCAAAAGAATGAAAGCAAGGCGATAAATCAAGAACCTAGCCAAGCTTGAGAACTCGCTTCAATGCTTGCTCACTTTTTAATTAGGACGTAAATAACCCCTTATAAAGGGCTGTCATCAAGGGAAAATAAATGTCTTAAAATAAGTGCAAAAGAATAAATATTGTGCTCACAAATTGAGGATGTAGCCAAATAAATGTTATGGGCAATAATTGCACTTATGAAGAGCTGCCAATAAGAGGGAAAAAATGACAGAAAGGGGGTGGAAAGAATAAATGGAGTCACTACAAATCAAGAATCTGGTTAAACATCAAAACTGGCTTTAAACCTTATCTATTTTCATTTGGAGCTCCAATTAGACCCTCGAAGAGCTGCAAACCAAAGAGGAAGTGAATACCCAAAAAAGAGTGCAAAAAGAACGAATGCTACCTCCATAAATAAATAAACTTACCAAAGTGGGAACAAACTTTAACTCTAGTTTCCTTTTATTTTGGGCTCCAATTACACCAACAAAGAACTCGTACAAAGAGAAAATAGTTGCCCTAAATGAGTGCAAAAGAATAAAAGTTGTGGCTGCAAATCGAAGAACTCGCCTAACTCAGGAAATTACTTTAACTACAGCTTTCTTTTCATTTGGAACCCCACTTTCATAGACAAAAAGCTTCCAAGAAGAGAATACACATGAGTGCAAAAGAATAACAATGTGGTAATAAATCATGAATGTGCCCAAACATAAGAACATACATTAGCTCTTGTCCACTTTTAATTTAGGACGTCAATAACACCCGCAAAGAGCTACCACTAATAAAAAAACAAACGCCTTAACATAAGCGCAAAAGGATAAATGTTCAGTTACAAACTAAGGATGATGCCAAATTTAGGAGCTTGCTTTAGCTTAAGTGTTATTTTCATGTAGAACTAATCACACCAATAAGGATCTCCCAACAAGAGGAAACAAATGGCTTAAAGGGCGTGGAAAAGGGAGAGTGGTGTGGCTATAAATTAAGAATGTCGCTAAAATATAAGAACTAACTTTAACCATTATGCGATTTTCATGGGGAGGTCCAATTACACCCATAAAGAGCACCCATTAAGAGGAAGTAAATGCCCAAAATTTAGTGCCAAAAGAGTGAATGGTGTCTTCACAAACCAAGAATCTTAAATAAATTGGGAACTAACTATAACTCTAGCTTTCTTTCATTTGATGCTTTACTTACACCCACTAATAGCTCCCACAAAAAGAAAATAATTCCCCCAAACGGGTGTATAGGAATGAAAGATGTGGCTGCAAATCAAGGAACCCGCTAAACTCAAGAACTTACTTTAACTCTAGTTTTCTATTTCATTTGGAGCTCCACTTGCTAATACATCTTTGAAGGATTGAAGGAAAACTAAAGCAAGAATTCAATAGCCCACGGTTTAAGCAAACTGAATTGAAGTTAGTACCTTGAATCCGTGTAGAAGAACCAAGGAAATGATAGAACTAAACTCGATGTTTGGATACAGAAACACCACCAAACACAAGCTTAGGATCCCTAAACTTTGATTAAGATATAGAAACACCACTTCAACAAAGATTAGGACTTACTTGAACACCACCTTAATCGATCAAATAAAGGATAAGCAAGTGAGGTGTTTGATATTCGAAAGCAAAATGCTCTCAAAGAGTTTTCTAACTTCAATGGCTAATAGAACAGCAAGGGGCGTTGAGCAGCTTAAGATTACAAGCCTAGCAAGCGTGCATCTTAGCAAGCACACACCTAAAGGTTTCCTTCCTAGGAAGGAAATGTCTTAACTTAAACTAATCCTCACGGTTAGAACTAACCGTGTACAAACCTTGCTTACACTTAATCTAATTACATTCAAAACATTAAGAAAAGCAAAACAAATGATGCTTACATCTTAATCATGCTTATTTAAGCCTAATACGACTAGCTCTAGCAAAATAAACAAAGGAGGCATCCATAAAGTTATAACCCCTTTTCGGCTAGCCAATAGAAATTGCGAGACATGTCTTCTTGCAGCAAGCTTCCTATTGGTTGTTCTTTTCAAGGTAAATCCCTTTTACAGCTGATCATTGCTCTTCTAGAAGGCTTGGGATGTGTGCCACTCTAGGTAGATAGCAGCAAACCCTTGATGGAAGGTAAAACAACCGTGCTACCTTGAACCGGGTTCACGGGCAGTTTTGAGCCCTTTTTCTAACCTGTTTTAACTTAACAAAAGTGAGCATGATTTGTTTTCCGGCCATGGGGGGAAACCTTAGGGTGTGTACAAACCCCTCCGTAAAGAAATCAAGGTTAAACCATGTTTAAGTAGGGTAATTCTACTAAAATATTTAACCATGCAGTTTTGGACCAAAACTAGCCGGTTTGACAAAAGGCCTTGATCTCCCATCCTCTTGTGTGCATGATTAGAAATAAATGTTTGGACCTGAAAGTAGACATCACAAGGATCCCCAAAATGTAAAAATTCAAGACTTAAGCCACAATGCAGCTTCAGTAATGAGATGAACAAAACCTGGCAATTTCTGGTCCTTCAACTAGGTTACTTGACTTTGGCTCTCTTCAGCAATCTGAGCCAATGCTTGGACTTTAGAGCTTGCAATGGACCTCATTGGACTTGTTGGATCTTATTCCTTATCTTTGGTGGCGGGGATTCTATCATCCTCCCCTTATTGAGAAGATTTAATCCTCAAATCAGCAAGGTAATCATTGTCTTGGTAAGCTTTCAAATTCGCTACATTGAATGTGACTGAAACTCCATAGTCACCTGGTAAATCAACCTTATAAGCATTGTCATTAATACGTTCAAGTACTTCAAAGGGACCATTAGCCCTTGGCATTAGCTTGTTCTTCCTTTTTGATGTATGTGTGGGCGGTAAGTGATCCAAATCACCAAATCAAACTCAAACTCAAAAACAAACCAAAGTAAAGAGAAAATGGAAGGTTGATTGAGATGGAATGAAAATAATAACAAAAAAAACAAAGGATAAACAAGACCTTGCACTTGAGATAATCCTTCACGGAGCCACTCAAGGACTTAATCTTGGGCAAATCCTCTTGTCTTCACCAAGGAATCACTCCAATTGGAAAAGAAAAGAGAACCTAGAACACCACTTGAACTTGCCAAAATTCAAGATATAGAACTAGGGATTTTTTTTGGACACAAATGAGAATCACTCTCAAGGTGTTTGTACTACTCTTGGAAAAGCTTACAACTCTGAATTCAAATGCAACTACATAACCCACCTATTTATAGGCTAAACAAAGATAACCAAAAGACTTAAAAACTCCTAGCAATTAAAACTAGAAAATTAAAAAGGCTTGGAAAATGGAAAAGATTCAACATAAAGGGGAGGGGGAGGTTACAAAGAATATTCTAGGCTTCCAATCAGCTGAAAACATCCATCTAAAACACTCCAAGTCGTGCATGATGTCATCCACATGATGTCATGTAACCTATGTCTCTTCACTTGCCCAGCATTAACGCCATGCAGCAGCCTTCACTTCAACTGAGCATTTCTCTCAGCTCACACGTCCAAATAAGGTGATTTTGGGCTTGTTGGAAAGCCCTGGAAATCTATTTTACAGAATGGAATCCTTTGCTCAATTTGGATAAGTAGATAAAAAGTTATGGCCCGAATATTACACCTATATCAGAACTGGACTGGAACAGGACATGTCTTCTTTGAGTAATATTTAGCCCAACCAAACGACGTCCAAATTAAACATAATTAGGCTTGTTTGAAAGCTGAGATCTTAAACTTCAAAACCATGTGGAGCCTCAAGTTGTGGGACCACTTTAGTTAGGCCAAAAGTGCACACAAAAATCGGGAAATTTCGGGATGAAGGCGGCATTACCTCTTCGGGCATGAACGCCAATTTCCGGCAAAGTTTTGCAACTTCTTTGACTTCTTGAAGCTTGAGTGAGTCCTCCTTGGGCTGAGCTTGATGGTCCTTGGGCTTCTCATGATGGTCTCCATCATTAAAATGCAAGGTACTCTTGATCCCCATTTAGAAAACCCGTTTGAAAAAGGCACTTTGACGTTCAAATAGAACTCCATAAAGTGTCTTTTGTCATGAAATTCAAATATTGGAACCAAAGAGGAGCCTTACCATGCATGAATTTGTTTGAAACTTACCTCCCTTGAAGTTGAGTTTAAAGAATGAAAATGATCCCCTTAAAAATGTACATCAATCCCTCTCTCTTCGAAACGAATTGTCCTCAATTCTTGTTGTGAATAAGGGCATTCTTCTTGACTCAAGAGTTCCTCAATTCCTTCAGCAATCCCATATAGCTCCAAATCGTACACTTGGAGTTCTTCAATTTCAAGCTCATCAAATCTTGGAGGTAGGCTCCAATTTACCTCATTATCTACTTCATTATAGGCATCAAAGATGGGAGGTAGATCAAAGTTAACGTCACTATTTTCTTGATAATGGCCATCTCCATTTAAGACAAATGGATAGCTAACTTTTTTTTCTTCTTTCATGGCTTCTTCCCATTCGGTCAAGGTGATGAATTCCTTGTTGGGGCAGTCCGAGAGTGCATGACCAAAGCCTTGACACTTAGAACACCTTTTAACGCTCATGCTTGAACTCATGGTAGAACCAGATGTGTATGAGGCTGATTTGTGGATGTGTTTGGGTTTGGAAATTTGGTCAAGTAGGCAACCTAGGCTCTGATACCAATTGATGTATGTGTGGGCGGTAAGTGATCCAAATCACCAAATCAAACTCAAACTCAAAAACAAACCAAAGTAAAGAGAAAATGGAAGGCTGATTGAGATGGAATGAAAATAATAACAAAAAAAAACAAAGGATAAACAAGACCTTGCACTTGAGATAATCCTTCATGGAGCCACTCAAGGACTTGATCTTGGGCAAATCCTCTTGTCTTCACCAAGGAATCACTCCAATTGGAAAAGAAAAGAGAACCTAGAACACCACTTGAACTTGCCAAAATTCAAGATATAGAACTAGGGATTTTTTTTTGGACACAAATGAGAATCACTCTCAAGGTGTTTGTACTACTCTTGGAAAAGCTTACAACTCTGAATTCAAATGCAACTACATAACCCACCTATTTATAGGCTAAACAAAGATAACCAAAAGACTTAAAAACTCCTAGCAATTAAAACTAGAAAATTGAAAAGGCTTGGAAAATGGAAAAGATTCAACATAAAGGGGTGGGGGAGGTTACAAAGAATATTCTAGGCTTCCAATCAGCTGAAGACATCCATCTAGAACACTCCAAGTCGTGCATGATGTCATCCACATGATGTCATGTAACCAAAGTCTCTTCATTTGCCCAGCATTAATCCTATGCAGCAGCCTTCACTTCAACTGAGCATTTCTCTCAGCTCACACGTCCAAATAAGGTGATTTTGGGCTTGTTGGAAAGCCCTGGAAATCTATTTTCCATAATGGGCTCATTTGCTCAATTTGGATAAGTAGATCAAAAGTTATGGTCCGAACATTACACCTATATCAGAACTGGACTGGAACAGGATATGTCTTCTTTGAGTAATATTTAGCCCAACCAAACGACGTCCAAATTAAACATAATTAGGCTTGTTTGGAAGCTGAGATCTTAAACTTCAAAACCATGTGGAGCCTCAAGTTGTGGGACCACTTTAGTTAGGCCAAAAGTGCACACAAAAAAATCGGGAAATTTCGGGATGAAGGCGGCATTACCTCTTCGGGCATGAACGCCAATTTCCGGCAAAGTTTTGCAACTTCTTTGACTTCTTGAAGCTTGAGTGAGTCCTCCTTGGGCTGAGCTTGATGGTCTTTGGGCTTCTCATGATGGTCTCCATCATTGAAATGCAAGGTACTCTTGATCCCCATTTGGAAAACCCGTTTGGAAAAGGCACTTTGACGTTCAAATAGAACTCCATAAAGTGTCTTTTGTCATGAAATTCAAATATTGGAACCAAAGAGGAGCCTTGCCATGCATGAACTTGTTTGAAACTTACCTCCCTTGAAGTTGAGTTTAAAGAATGAAAATGATCCCCTTGAAAATATAAATCAATCTCTCTCTCTTCGAAACGAATTGTCCTCAATTCTTGTTGTGAATAAGGGCATTCTTCTTGACTCAAGAGTTCCTCAATTCCTTCAACAATCCCACATATACATCACTTTTGGATGGAAATCTTTCCTTCCTAAGGTGAATCCACACGAGGTCTGTAGGTTGAAAAACCACCTTCTTCTTCTGCTTGTTGGCCTGAGCTTGATATCCTTCATTAGTCTTCTCAATCTTACACCTTACCAACTCATGAATCTTCCTAATTTCTTCTACCCGTGATGCTGCATCAGCACTTAGCTTTTGGTCTAAGGGTCGTGGTGTAAGATCAAGTGGACTAAGGGGATCAATTCCATAGACCACTTTGAAAGGGGAAACACCAGTAGCCTTGCTTGGTGCCCTATTGTAAGCAAATTTGGTATGGGGTAAAAGCAAATCCCAAGCTTTGTCATGAGGCTTAATTAAAGCTCTTAGGAGTGTTCCTAAGGTTCGATTGGTAACCTCAGTTTAACCATTAGTTTGTGAACGATAAGTAGTATTATATTTCAGCTTAGTACCTAACTTCTTACACAATGTAATCGAAAATTGACTTAAAAACTTGGTATCCCTATCAAAAACAATAGACTTAGGAATACCATGTAATCTTGCCACCACCTTGAAATACAACTCAGCAATATGTGTAACATCATTAGTCTTATTGCATGGAATGAAATGAGACATCTTAGAAAACCTATCAAACACAACAAAGATAGAATCCTTGTTTCTTTGGGTTTTAGGCAGTTCAAGAATGAAGTTCATACTTACATCAACCCATGGTGAAGTAGGAATGGGAAGAGGTGTGTATAGGCCGTGGGGTAAGGAATGGCTTTTAGCCACTTGACATGTCCCACACCCCTTGAGCATGCCCTGCATGTCTCTCTTCATGGCTGGCTAATAGTAGTGCTCCCTTAGCATGGTGACTGTCTTGTTTTCTCTATATTGTCCAGCCAAAGATCCCCTATGAACTTCCCTGATTAGAATCTCCCTTGTGCTACATTTTGGTACACACAGCCGTGTACCCTTGAATAGAAATCCCTCTTGGATTAGAAAGTCTCCTTTGGGGTGCTTAGAACAATCAGCATACAGCTCCCCAAAGCCTTCATCTTTGTCATACAAAGCTTTTAGATGCTCAAAACCAAGCACACAAACATCTAACTAAAATAACAAAAGATACCTCCGAGATAGAGCATCTGCACCTTGATTGAGTTTGCCTGATTTATGCTTGATGGTGAAATGATATGATTACATAAACTCAACCCATTTGGCATGCCGTGAGTTCAACTTAGATTGGCCTTGAATATACTTCAAAGGTTCATGGTTAGAATGTAAGATAAACTCACTTGCAATAAGATAATGACTCCAATGCTCCAAACATCTCACAATTTCACAACATTCTTTATCATAAGTGGAGTACTTTCTTCTTGAATCACACAATTTCTTAATAAAGAAGGCTAGAGGTTTACCTTCTTGAGTAAGAACGCCATCAATGCCAACACCAGAGGCATCACATTCCACTTCAATGAGCTTACTAAAGCATGGCAAGGACAAAACAAGTGCTTGAGTAAGTCTTGCTTTGATCTCCTCAAAAGCAGATTGTGCTTTTGGAGTCCATACAAATGATGTAACCTTGATAACTTCAGTCATAGGAGCCATAATGGTGCTGAAACCATGAATAAACCTCCTGTAGAATGAAGCTAAACCATGGAAAGCTCGAACATCATGTATGCTCTTTGGCACTAGCCAAGACCGAATGGCTTCTACCTTGCTTTCTTCTGCCTTAATACCATCTCCGATAACAATATAACCAAGAAATGTAACTTCAGGAGTAAAGAAAGCACATTTCTTAAGGTTACCAAATAGCTTTTCACGTTCTAAGACAAGCATAACTTGAGTTAAGTGATCTTGATGTTCATGCTCATTCTTAGAATACACCAAAATATCATCAAAGTATACCACCATAAACTTTCCAATGTGCAGTCTAAACACTTGGTTCATTAACCTCATGAAAGTACTAGGTGCATTAGAAAGACTAAAGGGCATTACCAACCATTCATAAAGTCCTCCCTTTGTTTTGAAAGCTGTCTTCCATTCATCACCTTCTCTAATTCTGATTTGGTAGTATCCACCTCGAAGATCAATTTTGAAAAACACTTCGGAACCATACAACTCATCTAGCATGCCTTCAAGCCTAGGTATGGGTCATTGTGGTCTTGTTGATGGCCTTGCTATCCACACGCATTCTCATTCCACCATCCTTTTTAGGGACCAAAAGAGTTGGAACTGCGCATGGACTTAAAGACTTATGAATCAACCTGTCTTTGAATCTCCATGGTGTCTTTTGGATTCATCCTATATACTGGCTTGTTTGGTAGGATGGAACCTGGAATAAGATCAATGTGATGTTGGATGTCCCTCTTAGGAGGCAAACCCATAGGTATCTCCTCAGGAAACAATGACAGAAGTTTTCAATCAGTGTTCTTACTATGGGATGAGTGGGCATCAAACTTTCTGGTTCATCTTGTATGCTTAGGATCCACTACTTAAAGGCTCTAAACCCATGTTATGAAGCCTTTAGAACTGGTTCACTCACGGACAGTAGACAATCAGTGTGTTTGTGATGCACATATGGGGGTCATGATGAGGGACATGTATATGCGGTATGTAAGTCCAAAGATACCCAAAAGGTCCTCAAAGTCATGAAAAATCAACTAGAAGACCGAGTGAGCTACTGTCCTATTCTATTCAGCATAAGCTGTAAATTTCTAACCTTAGTTGCCTAACTAATGGGTGAATTAAGTCCTTATTTTTGCCTTAGCATTTTAGTTCACAAAGTTAGCTTTCCAATAAAGGAAATTAGAAGTCATTTGGACTTCATTTGCCCATCCAATTCAGCTCTCAAAATTCAGCTATGCATGCTACCCAGTTTAGCCATTTCAGTATCCGATTTTGCGGCTCCATTTTCTCTTTCATTAGATGAACTTTGGAACCTTCAAACCCACGTTTTGAAACCCTCTTTGAGTGTACTAAAAGGCCAGCACAAGAGTTTCAAGTCAAATCCTTGGTTGAGGTTTAAAAAGCAAGCAAATTCAGAAGAGGTGTACTCTGGTTGCAGCAGACAGACACTTGTTTTTATCGGGGTCCAACTTTTGAACGGCTAGGAATCTGAGGCTGTGAGAAGTCTTACATGAAAATAGGCACTTTGGGATGTCTCCTAGCTTTAGAATGAACCCATTTGGGTAAGTATTTTGGAAGATGTGCTTCTTTGAATTGGATGCTGCAGTTTTGAAAAGTGCTGACAGCGTTTTGCTTTTTCTTTTGTACTTACTTACTTTTTGGTCCCATGCCCTTTCCCATTTGGCCGGTTGTTTTGGCCTTGTTTTTCATTGGTTTTTGCTGAATGTTAAGGCCTATATAAGTGGGGAGAACCTCAGCTTGTAACTCACTTTTAGAATATATGAATTGGTTGAGTTTATGCTCCCTTGTGTTTCTCTCCCTCTTGCTTATCTCTAGCTTAGCTCACTAGAGTGGTGTTCAAGAGTCCTTCAAGGTTGATTGCTCTTATCTCATTTAACCTTAACGATGAGCCCTAAGCATTCTTGGTAGTGATATCTTATCAAAGAATCTTAGCCAATTATCTATCTTCTCATAAAAGTGCAAACCGAAACCTTTCTTCTTCCTCATTTCCTATCACTACTTGAGATCTCTTCTTTGATCTTCATTTCAAGGTTTAGAAGTGCATCAAGTGGTATCAGAGCTATTGGCTACTCTCCTAGGCCATAGCTTCCAACCCCAAACACATCCCCTTAACCCAAACACAAAATCATCCCGCAAAGAACCCTTGCATTTCATCCATGATGCCTTCATTAAGGAACTTCTGGAAAGAGCTAGCCTTGATTGACATTGAGTTGTTTAGCCTAGAAATCCCATGATTTTATGGCCAAAATGATGAGTTTACGAATTGCTTTTCTAAGGTAGAGTAAGCCTTTGATTATCACAACCTTTGATGTATTCAAGCTTCACTAAGGCAAGTATTTGCTAAAGTGAATCACGAATGCACTTGGGTAGAAAACACGAAAAGAAAATCAAGAACCAAGATAGATCAAGTGGACTAGCAAGGGTGATGATAATCCACCTTGGTTTGCACACTTGGGCAAATCTTCTTCCTTCAACTAAGTTACAAAAGTTAATCACCTTCTTAGTTGAATTAAGAAGACCTAGAGACCCACTTGAGGTTGCCAAACACCCAAGATATAACACTAGGAATTTTGAAGAGAATTTGAGAGAGTTTACAAAACTCAAAGCTGAATGCAAGTCTTTTCTATCCTCTTGGCAGCCCAAGGCCTCCCTTTTATAGTGGGGGAAACCTTTAACAAGCTGAAAAAAAAAGGATCCAACAAGCTCTTACACGTCCAAAAGCATGGGGGACCAAAAAGCAAAAGACAAAAGCTGAAAAGTGCTTTTACTTTATGTCAGCAACTTTTCAGTGCACATGGGTCAACTTTAAACAGCTATAACTCCTAGGTTTCTCATCCAAATTGGCTGCAATAGGTCTTGTTGGAAGGCTCTGGAAGTCAGCTTTCACAGGGCTCAAGTTGCACGCCATTTGGAGTAGCCGTTTGGGAGATATCAGGCAAAAGGTGCAGCATGTGCAAACTGGGACAATTTCTGCTGCTTCTAGAAAAAGGCTCCCATTGACTTATTTCCTAGATACCTAACCTAGAACTCTTTATATGCCTTTGAAGCTGACATATTGAGGGTTCCAAAAAGTAATTTTTCAGCCCTTTAAGCCCACTTAAGCTTGGGTAATTAGGCTTGCAAAACCGGGCCAATTTCTGTCCAAACCGGGCAGCATGTGCAATGCATGTTTGATGATTTCTCGGACCATGGTATGACCCTCTTTGACTTCTTTGGTGGTTGTAGGGTCCCTTAGGCATGTGGCTTGGTCTTCACTTGTTTCCAAAGGATGGTCCCCATCATACTCCCCGGATTGGTTGGAGTTTGACCTCAAACTCAGAAGTTGATCATCTTCATCATAATATGGACTAAGATCGGCCACATTGAAGGTGGTCGAGACTCCATACTCTCCTGGGAGGTCAATCTTGTAAGCATTAGGACCAATCTTCTCAATGACTTCAAATGGACCATCTGACCTTGGCATGAGCTTGGATTTGCGCCTGCTAGGGAACCTCTCTTTCCTCAAATGAATCCAAACCAAGTCTCCCGGTTGAAATTGAGCATCTTTCCTATGCTTATTGGCTCGTTGCTTGGCTTGCTCGTTGGATTTCTCAATTCTTTCCCTCACCTTGGTGTGTAGCTCTTGAATTTCTTTGGCCCTCTCCTCGGCCTCCCAACTAAACTTAGTTGGATTTGGGATTGGAACCAAGTCTAAGGAGTCCTTGGATTGTAACCATACACCACTTGGAAAGGTGAAAGAGTGGTTGCCTTGCTTGGAGCTCGGTTAAAGGCGAATTCCGCATGAGGGAGCAACTCATCCCACCCTTTGATGCTCTTCTTGACTAGAACTCTAAGCAAAGTGCCCAAAGTCCTATTAGTCACTTCAGTTTGACCGTCGGTTTGGGGGGGGCATGTAGTGCTAAACTTGAGGTGAGTGCCAAACTTTCTCCACAAGGTAAGCCAAAAGTGGCTTAGGAACTTGGTGTCCCTATCCGACACCATGCTTCTTGGAATTCCATGGAGACGAACTATCTCTTTGAAGTAAAGGTTGGCAATGGAGGAAGCATCATTGGTGGTATGGCATGCTATGAAGTGTGCCATCTTTGAGAATCGATCCACCACTACCATGATTGAATCTTTGTGCCTTTGGGTTCGTGGCAAACCCGTGATGAAGTCTAAACTCACATCCTCCCAAGGACCTTGAGGAATGGGGAGAGGAGTGTATAGACCTTGGGGCCGAGAGGGGCTCTTGGCTTGTTGACAAGTAGAACACCTTCTCACATAGTGCTCTACATCCTTGGACATGCTTGGCCAATAGGAGTGCTCCTTGAGCATGGAGCGAGTCTTCTCAATGCCAAAATGTCCGGCCAAAGCCCCACCATGGAGCTCTTGAATGAGGAGTTCCCGAAACCCACTCCTTGGTATGCATAGCCGGGTCCCTTTGAAGAGAAACCCATGCTCTAAATGAAATAGACCGTGGGCATGGATAGAGCACTTCTCATAAGTTTCCTTGAAATCTTCATCTTGGGCATACACCCCCTTAACAATCTCAAAACCAAGGACTTTGGATTCCAAGGTAGAGAGTAAGGAGTACCTTCTTGATAATGCATCCGCTCCTTTGTTGAGTTGACCCGACTTGTGATGGATCACAAAATGAAAGGCTTGGAGGTACTCAACCCACTTTGCATGCCTTGGGTTGAGCTTGTGTTGCCCTTGTACGAATTTGAGTGCCTCATGATCCGAATGGAGAATGAATTCTCCTCCCACCAAGTAGTGCCTCCAATGCTCCAAAGCTCTCACAATAGCATAGAACTCCTTGTCATAAGTAGAGTACTTCCTCTTTGCATCATTGAGCTTCTCACTAAAGAAGGCAAGGGGCCTCTTTTCTTGAGATAGGATAGCCCCTATCCCAACACCGGAAGCATCACACTCTACCTCAAAGACTTTGGAGAAGCTTGGTAGAGCTAGAACGGGTGCACTTGTGAGCTTGTACTTGATTTCTTCAAGGGCCCTTTGAGCTTGATTGGTCCACTCAAATCTTTTGGCCTTAAGCACCTCGGTCATGGGGGCAACAATGGTGCTAAAATCTCTCACAAACCTCCTATAGAAAGAGGCTAGGCCATGAAAGCTCCTAACTTGTGGAATGGAAGTAGGAACGGGCCAATCTCGGATTGCTTGAATTTTGCTCTCATCAACATGAATCCCTTGAGCCGAGACAACATAGCCCAAAAATATGACTTGAGAAGTGAAAAAGTGGCACTTCTCCAAGTTTCCATAGAGCTCTTCTTGAGATAGGATACTCAAGACTTAGTGTAGGTGATGGGCATGCTCTTCTTCACTCTTACTATACACCAATATGTCATCAAAGTAGACAACAACAAATTTGCCGATAAGGGGCTTTAGAACTTGGTTCATAAGCCTCATGAAAGTACTTGGTGCATTTGTCAACCCGAATGGCATGACAAGCCACTCATAGAGGCCTCCTTTAGTTTTGAAGGCCGTCTTCCACTCATCTCCTTCATAGATCCGGATTTGATAGTAGCCACTTCTAAGATCAATCTTAGAAAAGATGGTAGCTCCATGAAGCTCATCTAAGAGATCCTCCAACCGTGGAATAGGAAAGCGATATTTGATAGTGATTTTGTTTATCGCTCTACTATCCACACACATTCTCATTGACCCATCTTTCTTCGGAACAAGCAGGGCCGGCACGGCACATGGGCTAAGGCTCTCACGAATCAAGCCTTTGGCAAGAAGATCATCTACTTGTCGTTGCACCTCTTGAGTCTCTTGGGGATTCATTCGGTAGGCCGGCTTATTTGGGAGGGTGGCACCAGGGACGAGGTCAATTTTGTGTTGTATGGTTCTTTTGGGAGGGAGGCCATGGGGAACCTCACTAGGGAAGACATGTTGGAAATCTTTGAGGAGAGAGGAAAGCAAAGGATGGGAAGAATCCTTAGCTTCGGCCGGTTCTTGGCCAAGTAGAATCCACTCCTTGAAATCATCATATTCATGGAGTTGGGAATGGAGTAGGGTAGTAAGAAAGACATCCATGCTAGGAGTGTCTTGAGGCCTTTTTTGTGAGTTGGATTTGAGAGGGGTAAGGGTGATCTTTTGTGGTCTTTGGCAAATGTATATGTGTTTAACCGACCATCATGCATCACACTTCGGTCAAACAACCATGGACGTCCCAAGAGAACATGACAAGCATCTATGGGCACAATATCACACCAAATCTCATCCTTGTAACTTTTACCAATTGAAAAGCTAAGTAAACAACGAGAGGAGATTTGCAAGCCTTTACCTTGATTGAGCCATTGTATGGGGTAAGGGCTTGGGTGTGGAGAGACCGATAGCTTGAGTTTGTCCACTAGAGTCTTGGAAGCAACATTGGCACAACTTCCACCATCAATAATAAGAGAGCAAACCTTCCCCTTCACGGTACACCGCGTGTGGAAGATGTTCTCCCTTTGTTCCATGTCATTTTGGAAAGCAATACCACTCAAGGCTCTTCTTATCACAAGCATTTCTCCTTCATCGGGCCCCTCTTCAACTTCTTCAAGAGCTTCGGTCATGAAAAGCTCCTTTTCTTCCCCATCATTCTCATCATCTAGCTCCTCACAATGAGCTTGATACTCGGCCAAAGTGACTACTCTTTTGTTAGGACACTCGGAAGCAAAGTGTCCAAGGCCTTGACAACGGAAACATCTCTTCTTGTCACCGGGTTTGAGGGGTTGTTTTGAGGGGGTTTGAGGGGGATTTGGCGGAGGGGGTCTTGTGTTTGAGATTGGAGTTGACTTGGGAGGGTAGTATGAGGGCTTTTGGAATGGGTAAGGACGGGGGTTAGGCTTGGAGGCCATGCCCTTGCCCTTGACTTTCTTTTGTGACTCCACTTTGTGAGCTAAGGCACTAAGCTCATCTAGGGAAGTGTAAGGGTGGAGTTCAACAACATGAGCAATTTCATCATTTAAACCACTCAAGTATCTAATCAAAGTTTGAGATTCATCCTCCTTCAAATCACATTTCAACAATAATTGTTCAACCTCTCTAGTGTACTCTTCTACACTCTTAGACCCTTGTTTGAGGTGGTGGAGTTTAAGGAAGTTGTCTTGCAAGTAATGGGGGGGCAAAAACTTGGACTTAAGTTTGGACTTCATTTTCTCCCAAGTTCTTATCTTCCCTTTACCCTTCCTAACTCTTTTACTCACAATATTAGACCACCAAATGGAAGCATGCTTTCTAAGCTTTAAAGCAACAAGCTTTACCTTTCTTTCATCGGGGATGTCTTTGAACTCAAAGACTCTTTCAACAGTTTGGAGCCAATCCAAGAATACATCCGGGTCAAGTTGGCCTTCAAAGTTGGGAATATCCACCTTGAAGTCATCGTAGCTTCGCTCTTGAGGCCTATGATGCCTCCTTGGTCTTCTTGCATACACATCCTCACCGGAGTCTTCAAGAGAGTTGCTTTCTTCTTCCTCGGAGTCATCCGAGTCTTGTTTGCTTACACTCCTAGGACTTCTCAAGTTCCTTCTTTTCTCTTGCATCATGTGACCAAGTTGTGCTTGAAGGTACTTGACTTGGGCTTGTAGCTCGGCCTTTTCTCTCAAAGCTTGTTCAGCCACTTGCTCGGGAGTGAGGGTAGAGGACATGTTGGCTTTGGAGTGGAGAATTTGTGTTTTGGGGACGGGAGGGGTAGGCACGGTCGTGCTTGTAGGCACGGTCAGGCCGTGCTGTGCTGTTGGCATGGGCTGACTGAAAATGGAATGTGGCACTGTCGTGCCACTGTGGCACGGGGTGGCCGTGCTACAATTCTGGTTGTGCACGGTTTGGAAAATGCAAGAGAGCGTGTTTGGGGTTGTTTTGTGGTTTTGGTGTTTGGTATGTGTTTGGGGGATGGAAGCTTGGCCAAGAGGGTAGCCTAAGCTCTGATACCAAATGATGTATTCAAGCTTCACTAAGGCAAGTATTTGCTAAAGTGAATCACGAATGCACTTGGGTAGAAAACACGAAAAGAAAATCAAGAACCAAGATAGATCAAGTGGACTAGCAAGGGTGATGATAATCCACCTTGGTTTGCACACTTGGGCAAATCTTTTTCCTTCAACTAAGTTACAGAAGTTAATCACTTTCTTAGTTGAATTAAGAAGACCTAGAGACCCACTTGAGGTTGCCAAACACCCAAGATATAACACTAGGAATTTTGAAGAGAATTTGAGAGAGTTTACAAAACTCAAAGCTGAATGCAAGTTTTTCTATGCTCTTGGCAGCCCAAGGCCTCCCTTTTATAGTGGGGGAAACCTTTAACAAGCTGAAAAAAAGGGATCCAACAAGCTCTTACACGTCCAAAAGCATGGGGGGACCAAAAAGCAAAAGACAAAAGCTGAAAAGTGCTTTTTACTTTATGTCAGCAACTTTTCAGTGCACATGGGTCAACTTTAAACAGCTATAAATCCTAGGTTTCTCATCCAAATTGGCTGAAATAGGTCTTGTTGGAAAGCTCTGGAAGTCAGCTTTCACAGGGATCAAGTTGCACGCCATTTGGAGTAGCCGTTTGGGAGATATCAGGCAAAAGGTGCAGCATGTACAAACTGGGACAGTTTCTGCTGCTTCTAGAAAAAGGCTCCCATTGACTTATTTCCTAGATACCTAACCTAGAACTCTTTATATGCCTTTGAAGCTGACATATTAAGGTTTCCAAAAAGTAATTTTGGCAGACCTTTAAGTCCACCTAAGCTTGGGTAATTAGGCTTACAAAACCGGGCCAATTTATGTCCAAACCGGGCAGCATGTGCAATGCATGTTTGATGATTTCTTGGACCATGGTATAAACCTCTTTGACTTCTTTAGTGGTTGTAGGGTCCCTTAGGCATGTGGCTTGGTCTTCACTTGTTTCCAAAGGATGGTCCCCATCAACCTTAGTGACTACGAGAAGTTCAAGGTGGTTATTTCAAAATTGAGAGGTTGTGCACTTCAATGGTGGAAGAATTACAAGTTTAAGAGAAGGAAGAAAGGAAAAGAGAAGGTGAGAACTTGGAAGAAGTTGAGGGGTAAGTTGATGGGTGCCTTTTGCCCACCCACTTACATGCTCAAACACGTTTCTCTACTTCCTAAGAAGAATGGCTCAAGGCCCTCATGTGTGGACATCCTTTTCAACAAGGGGAGTCCAAAGAGTCATCACACTTCTAGCCTTCCTACCTTGCTCCCCTTGAAGGAAATCATCTTCTATGAAGATGAAGAAGTAAATGAAGGGGAGGAAGATTTAAATCAGTTTGATCTACCTTCCATCTTTGATAACTATGGTGATGAAGAACTCTTAGACTTTGAAGACTATGGTGATGAAGAACTCTTAAACTTTGAAGACTATGGTGATGAAGAGCTCTTAGACTTTGAAGAGTTAGGAGAAACTTCGACTTCGTCATCTTTTTATGAGGAAGAAGAACTAGCTTGTGAAAAGGAACTCCATCTCTCTCTTTACAACATCAAATATTTTATTAAGAAGACAAAGTGGAGGTAACAAGAGACTTTATTCCTTATCTTTATTAGTCTCCTCTCATAAGTCCCTTTGCTTTCGACCCTTTCATCCTTGGCCACGAAATAAGAAACCACAAACCCACAAGTGTTTTGTCCAAGCCCTCACCCATGACTTTACATCACAAAATCCTAAAGTGAGACCTAAGAAGTTTGATGGTTCCTTTCCTATGGCTGAGAAAGTTGATGGAAACCAAAAGAGAGAGAAATGCTTATCTCCTTCCTTAGAAGAGCCCATCTACGAAAAGCCCCATAAAATTCACCTATAAAAGCTTAAGAATTTGAGGACAAATTCTTTCCAACAAGGGGAGGATGGTGCACATATGGGGGTCATAGTGAGAGACATGTATATGTGGTACCTAAGTCTAAAGATGCCCAAGAGGTCCTCAAAGACATGAGAAATCAACTAGAAGACTAAGTGAGCTACTGTCCTGTTCTATTCAACACAAGCAGTAAATTTCTAACCCTAGTTGCCTAACTAATGGGTGACTTAAGTCCTTATTTTTGCCTTAGCATTTTAGTTTAGAAAGTTATCTTTCCAATAAATCTCAAAGTTCAGCTATACATACTGCCCAGTTTAGCCATTTCAGTACCCGATTTTGTGGCTCCATTTTCTCTTTCATTAGATGAACTTTGGAACCTTCAAACCCACTTTTTGAAATGCTCTTGAAGTGTATTGAAAGGCCAGCACAAGAGTTTCATGTCGAATCCTTGGTTGAGGTTTCAAAAGTAAGCAAGTTCAGAAGAGGTGCAGTCTGATTGTAGCAGATAGACACTTGTCTTTATCAGGGTCCAACTTTCCAATGGCTGGGAATATGAGGCTGCAAGAAGTCTTACCTGAAAATAAACACTTAGGGCTTTCTCATAGCTTTGGAATGAACCCATTTGGGCAAATATTTTGGAAGATATGCTTGTTTGAAGTTGATGCTACAGTTCTAAAAAGTGCTGATAGCTTTTGGCTTTTGCTTTTGTACTTGCTTACTTTTTGGTCCCCTCCCCTTTCCCATTTGGCTGGTTGTATTAGCCTTGTTTTTCATTGGTTTTTGCTAAATGTTAAGGCTTATATAAGTGGGGAGAACCTCAGCTTGTAATCCACTTTTGGAATATATGAATTGGTTAAGTTTATACTCCCTTGTATTTCTCTCTCTCTTGCTTAACTCTAGCTTAGCTCACTAGAGTGGTGTTTAAGAGTCCTTCAAGGTTAATTGAGTGGTGATATCTTATCTCTTTTAACCTTAAGGGTGAGCCCTTAGCATTCTTGATGGTGATATCTTGTCCAAGAATCTTAGCCAATTATCTATCTCCTCATACAAGCACAAACCAAAACCTTTCTTCTTCCTCTTTTCCTATCACTACTTGAGATGTCTTCTTTGATCTTCATTTTAAGGTCTTAGAAGTGCATTAGTTTGGGCATATTTTGTGGCTGAATTTCATGGAGTTTGGATGGGGGTAAAGGGGCTAGGCTGATCTTCTTGCCATCTTTAGTAAATGAGTAAGTGTTTCAGTAACCATTGTGCATAACCTTTCGGTGATACAGCCATGGCCTCCCTAGTAGCATATGACATGCATCCGTAGGTATCACATTACACCATAACTTATCTTGATAGTTCTTTCCGATGGAGAAAGAAATCAAGCACCAAGAGTTAACTTGAATTCCCTTGCTTTGATTTAACCATTTGATGTTGTATGGATGTGGATGAGTCATTATTTGCAGCCCTAGTTTCTCAATCATGCTTAGAAAAACTACATTTGCACAGCTCGCTCCATCAATGATCAAAGAGCACACTTTTCCTTGGATAGTACAATGAGTATGGAAAATATTCTCTCTTTGTTCATCTTTAACTCCTCTTTAGTTACTTAGAACTCTTCTCAAAACTAAGAGTTCTCCTTCATCAGCCTCTTCAATTACTTCCTCTTGAGTTTCCTCAAGTTTTGGTTCACTTTCATCTTCCACCTCTTCCTCTTCAAATACCTCCTTCACAGCTGTCCATTCAGTGAAAGTAATTACCCTTCTGTTGCTCATTAGATTGGGATTAGGTCTATTTTGAGGTGTTTGGGTTCTTTGTAGTGCTGGGGTTCTTTATGGAAAGGAAGGAGATGGAGTTTGTCACTTAGGAACAGGATTGGAAGTCCCCTTATTAAAAGGTTGGTTCCAGGTTAAAGGCCGTGTGTTTTGAGCTTTAAAGGGCTGTTTTGCCTTCTTTTGCTATTCCACCTTATGTGCCAATACACAAACATCATCAAAAGAAGTATATGCTTGCAATTCAAACACATTAGAATACCTATGATCAAGACCTCCCAAGTATCTAACTATGGTTTGTTCTTCTTGCTCTTGAATATCACGCTTTATTATCAACTTCTCAAACTCACGTGTATTTTCTTCAATGCTCATATTACCTTGAGTAAGGTTATGGAGTTAAGAATAACAATCTTGGACATAGGTTGCTGGTAGAAACTGTGCCTTGAGTTTGGATTTCGTTTTATCCCAAGTACGGATTCTTGATTTCGTTTCTCTTAGCTGTTTAGCACTTAGGTTTGTCCACCACATAGATGCATACTTTCTGAGTCTTAAGGCCACTAACTTGACCTTCTTACCATAAGGCACATCTTTATACTCAAAAACTCTTTCAACAGTATGCAACCAATGAAGAAATTCCTCAGGATCAAGTTTACCTTCGAATTCAGGAACTTCCATCTTGAAATCATTGGAATTAGCTTGAAACCGTGGCTCCCCTCTAGTCATTCCAGTTAGTTCTTCTTCACTTGATAAATCAACTTCATGACTAAAGACTTGTTCACGCCCTCCTGGTTTAGATTGAAGAGTGTCTTCATTCAGTTTTTGCTTTTGCTTCAAAATCGAACCCAATTGCTTTCTCAAGTACTCATTTTATGCTTAAGTCTCTTGATTCTTTTGTGAAACCTCTTGAATCTTTCTGGACAAAAACTCATTTTGCTTTGTCAAAGCATCAAACCTCTCTTGTAAGGTCATACTAGTTGAACTCATCCTCACGGATTGCGTTTACAATCAAACCAAAAAGTGAAACTGAAATTGTGTTTGGAAATTGAATGAATGGATGAAATCCGGAAGTGGGCTGGTGTACCAGGCCAAGGAGAAACCTTTTCTCTGATACCAAATATGATGTATCTTTGATGGAATGAAGGAAAGCTAAAGCAAGAATTCAATAGCCCACGGTTAAGCAAACTAAATTCAAGTTAGTACCTTGAATCCGTGTAGAAGAACAAAGGAAATGATAGAACTAAACTCGATGTTTGGGTACAGAAACACCACCAAACACAAGCTTAAAGTCCCTAAACTTTGATTAATATATAGAAACACCACTTAAACAAAGATTAGGACTTACTTGAACACCACCTTAATTGACGAAATTAAGGATAAGCAAGTGAAGTGTTTGATATTCGAAAGCAAAATGCTCTTAAAGAGTTTTCTAACTTCAATGTCTAATAGAACAATAAGGGGCAGTGAGTAGCTTAAGATTGCAAGCCTAGCAAGCATGCATCTTAGCAAGCACACAGCTAAAGCTTTCCTTCCTAGGAAGGAAAGGTCTTAACTTAAACTAATCCTTACGATTAGAACTAACCGTGTACAAACCTTGCTTACACTTAATCTAATTACATTCAAAACATTAAGGAAAGCAAAACAAATGATGCTTATATCTTAATCATGCTTATTTAAGCCTAATACAACCAGCTATAGCAAAATAAACAAAAGAGGCAGGCGTAAAATGATAACCCCTTTTTGGCTAGCCAATAGAAACCGCGAGACATGTCTTCTTGCAGCAAGCTTCCCATTTGTTGTTCTTTTCAAGGCAAATCCCTTCTACAGTTGATCATTGCTCTTCTAAAAGGCTTGGGATGTATGCCACTCTAGGTAGATAGCAGCAAACCCTTGATGGAAGGTAAAAGAACCGTGCTGCCTTGAACTAGGTTCACGGGCAGCTTTGAGCCAGTTTTCTAACCTGTTTTAAACTTAACAAAAGTGAGTATGATTTTGTTTTCAAGCCATGTGGAGAAACCTTAGGGTCTGTACAAACCTCCCCATAAAGGAATCGAGGTTAAACCATGTTTAAGTAGGGTAATTCTACTAAAATATTTAACCATGCAGTTTTGGACCAAAATTGACCGGTTTAACAAAAGGCCTTGATCTCCCATCCTCTTGCATGCATGATTAGAAATAAATGCTTGGACCTGAATATAGACGTCACAAGGATCCCAAGAATGCAAAAATTCAAGACTTAAGCCACAATGTAGCTTCAGTAATGAGATGAACAAAACGGGGTAATTTCTGATCCTTCAACCCGGTTACTTGATTTTGGCTCTCTTCCACAATCTGAGCCAATGATTGGACTTTGGAACTTCCAATGGACCTTGTTGGACTTGTTGGACCTTCTTCCTTGTCTTTGGTGGTGGGGACTCCATCACTTGCACACGTGAAGAAGTTCCGAAGAAACAGAATACAAATGACCTAAAAGAAAGAAGCGCAAAAGAATGAAAGTGCGGCTATAAATCAAAAACATAGAAAAACTTAAGTACTTAATTAACTCTAGTTCACTTTTCATTTGGGGCTCCAATGATGCCCACAAATCCTGCTAAGTGGAAAGAGAGGCCCTAAAAGTGATGGATGCAAGAACACTCAACTCACATTCAAAGGGAATGCAAAGTTAGCTAAGAATGCAAACTGAATTCTAGCTCTATTTTTAAGTGAATCCGAAAGCAATGTAAAGGATACATTGAATCAAAACCAATTCTTAGATACAGATATCACCATCAAGAACAAGCTTAGAACCCTTAACCTGAATTAAGATACAAAAACACTACCTAAATCAGAGTTAAGACTCATTTGATCACCACCCAACTTTGCCGAAGCTAGGATATGCAAGTAAAGGATTTCAATTCCGGTTTAAGGAGCAATGCTCAACTTTTCATTCAATACTCAATGTGCGTGTACAAGTGAGCTCCTTGTTGTCCTTATATAAACATTCCCTTGCTGCTGGGGAAGGATTAGAGGTTTCTTCATGCTTAGGAAACCTCTAACTAAGCTTAAAACTGGCCTAATGAAACTTAAGTACAAAGCATGCTAAACTAAGCTAATTTCAACTAATGAGTCTCCACAATTGAAGAATCTTACCAAAATTGAGAATCAACTTTTAACTTGTTATATTTTCAATTAGGGCTCTGATTACACCAACAAAGACAAATTAAATGTCAAAAAACGAGTTTCTCCAACAACTCCAACAATGTGCCCCAAAAAATGGATTGAGTCCCCCAAAAAAAAAATTTGAAAGGTGCAGCTATAAGTCAAGAACATTGCTAAACTTAAGAACTTTCTTTAACTCTAGTTTTCTCCAACCATATCCAGAAAGTGCTCCGAAAAAGGGAACGCAAATGCACTAAAATGAGTGCAAAGGATGAAAAGTGTAACTACAAATCGAGAACCTCACCAAACTTGACAGCTTTAATTGTAATTTACATTTCAATTCGGGCCCTAATTACACTCACAAAGATCTCCCATGGGGAGAATGCAATTGCACTAAAATGAGTGCAAAAGAATGAAAGCGAGGTGACAAATCAAAAACCTAGCTGAATATAAGAACTGGCTTAAATGCTTGTTCACCTTTTAATTAGGGTGTAAATGACCCCCACAAGGGGTTGTCAACGAGGGAAAATAAATGCCTTAAAATAAGTGGAAAAGAATGACTGTTGTGGTCACAATTTGATGATGTAGCCAAACAAATGCTGTGGCCAATAATTGCACTTGTAAAAAGCTGCCAATAAGATGGAAAAAATGACCGAAAAGGAGTGGAAAGAATGAATGGAGTTGCTATAAAGCACGAATCTAGTTAAACTTAAGAACTAACTTTAAACCTTATCTACTTTCATTTGGAGCTCCAATTGCACCGTGAAGAGCTGCAAACCAAGAGGAAGTGAATACCCAAAAAAGAGTGCAAAAAGAATGAATGGCATCTCCATAAATTAATAAATTTATCAAACTTGGAACTAACTTTAACTCTAATTTTCTTTCATTTTGGGCTCCAATTACACCAAGAAAGAACTCCCACAAAGAGAAAATAGTTGCCCTAAATAAGTGCAAAAGAATGAAAGTTGTGGCGGCACATCAAGGAACTTACCTAACTCAGAAACTTACTTTAACTGCAGCTTTCTTTTCATTTGGAGCCCTACTTGCACAGACAAAGAGCTCCCAAAAAGAGAATACAAATGCACTAAAATGAGTATAATAGAATGATAGTGTGACGATAAATGACGAATGTGCCCAAACATGAGAACATACATTGGCTCTTGTCCCCTTTTCATTTAGGGCATCAATAACACCGGCAAAGAGCTGCCACCAATAAAAAAACAAATGCCATAGAATGGGTGTAAAAGGATAAATGTTCTGGCTATAACCTGAGGATGAAGCCAAATGTAGGAGCATACTTCAGCTCAAATTCTATTTTCATTTAGTGTGCTAATAACACTCGTAAGGATCTCCCAACAAGATGATGCCAATGGCGTGAACGGTGTGGAAAAGGGTGAGTGGTGTCGCTACCAATCAAGAATGTCGCAAATACATAAGAACTAACTTCAACCATTGTTCTATTTTTATGGGGAGGTCCAATTACAACCACAAAGTGCTCCCATCAAGAGGAAGTAAATGCCCAAAAATTAGTTCCAACAGAGTTACTGGTGTCGCCACAAATCAAGAATCATACAAAAATTGGGAACTTACTATATCTCTAGTTTTCTTTCATTTGATGCTTTACTGACTCCCATTAATTACTCCCACAAAAAGAAAATAATTGCCCCAAATGAGTGCATAGGAATGAAAGTCGTGGCTATAAATCAAGGACCCCACCAGAGTCAAGAACTTACTTTAACTCTAGTTTTTCATTTCATTTAGGGCTCCACTTGCACCTATGAAGAAGTTCACAAAATTAGAATACAAATGACCTAAAATAAATAAGCGCAAAAGAATGCAAGTGCAGCTATAAATTAAAATCCTAGAAAAACTTAAGTACTTGCTTAACTCTAGCTCACTTTTCATTTGGGGCTCTAATGACACCCACCAATCCTGCCAAGTGGAAAGAGAGGCCCTATAGGTGATGGATGCAAGTACAGTCAGCTCACATTCAAAGAGAATGTAAAGTTAGCTAAGAATGCAAACTGAATTCCAGCTCTATTTTTAAGTGATTCCAAAAGCAATGTAAGGATAGATTGAATCTAAACCTATTCTTAGATACAAATATCACCATTAAGAACAAGTTTGGGGCACTTAACGTTGATTAGGATACAAAAACACCACCTAAATAAGAGTTAAGACTCATTTGATCACCCCCTAACTCAGCCTAAGCCAAGATACGTAAGTGAAGGATTTAAATTTCAGTTTAAGGAGCAATGCTCAACTTTTCATTCAATATGTAATGTGTATGCACAAGTGAGCTCCTTATTGTCCTTATAAAAGTATTCCCTTGCTGCTCGGGAAGGATTAGAGGTTTCTTCATGCTTAGGAAACCTCTAACTAAACTTAAAACTAGCTTAAATAAAACTTAAGTACAAAGCATGCTTAACAAAGCTAATTTCAACTAATAAGTCCCCACAATTGAAGAATCTGACCAAAATTTAGAACCAAGTTTCAACTGGCTTTATTTTTAATTGGGGCAGGAATTACACTAACAAAGATAAATTAAATGCCTAAATACGAGTTTCTCCAACTGCACCAACAACGTGCCCCGAAAAACGAATAAGTCCCCCCCGCCCAAAAAAAAGAAAGGTGCAGCTATAAGTCAAGAGCATTGCTAAACTTAAGAACTTTCTTCAACTCTAGTTTTCTCCAACTGCACCCACAAACTGCTCCCAAAAACGAAATACAAATGCACTAAAATGAGTGCAAAGAATGACATGTTGACTACAAATAAAGAACCTCACCAAACTTGAGAGCTTCAATTGTAATTTACATTTCATTTGGGGCCTCAATTCCACTCACAAAGATCTCCCATGGAGGGAATACAATTGCACTAAAAAGAGTGCAAAAGAATGAAAGCGAGGTGATAAATCAAGAACCTGCCCAAGTTTAAGAACTGGCTTAAATGCTTGTTCACTTTTCAATTAGGGTGTAAATGACCCCTACAAAGGGTTGTCATCGAGGGAAAACAAATGCCTTAAAATAAGTGCAAAAGAATAAATGTTGTGGTCACAATTTGATGATGTAGCCAGACAAATGTGTTGTGACTTCCCGCAAGTATGCGGTTATCATTGTAGGAATTACGGATGTCGTCCTCAATGATGGTATATGAAATTAGGATGCACTAGAAGAATAAATTTTCCATTGTAAAATAAACTGGGCAAAATAAATTGCTGCTAATTTATTAAACTAGCATAATTCTAATGCTGATAAGCATAATCAGTATACCCATCAATGAGACAACACAACTTAAATCCAGCTTATCATAGAACAAGAACAACGACAACTCCAGATTGATCTTCCCAAAGGACAGAATGCAACTCCAATTGAAGCATAGAAGAACTGATTCGAATTCAATAAAGCACACCCAAATTGAATGATATTCCTAGCCAGACTTGAAATGTTCAACTCGTAATTAATAGCCCAAAAAAAACGACTTACACTGAATTGGAATTCTACTATAATGAATGTACTACTTGAAACCGAAATCAGAAAAAAACGAAAATCAAAAGCCCCCGAACTCTGCTTCGACCTCCTCCCCATAAAAAAGCACAGTCCCTTCGTTGCTTCCATAAACTCTTTGAATTCCCTCTTTACAAACGGTCAAATTGATGATTAGCAATTAAGGGGAAGAAGAATTAATGGCCTTGAGTCGTTTCTGGGCAGCCAAAGAAGACGGTTATGGTGAGGAGGAGAAGCACGACCACCATACCCTGTTCTATCTTGCTCTGCTTTCTAGTTCTTTTCAAGGCTCCCAGAATGCTTGAAACCATCCCTTTGTTGATGACAATGAAAGATAACAGTTAATAGATTAATAGGATGAATGGTGGAGAAAGATGAAGAGAAAAAGCGGCCGTTATGGGAGTGGGGAAGACGAAGAGCCACGGGCTCTGTTTTCGGGTTCTGAGTTTTCTGGTTGGGCAACGAAGAGGAAGAAGAAGGCCAAAGGGGGGGAAGAAGACAGACCAGATCACGTGCCCAGTACGTGATTTCTTAAGTGAGAAAAGGGAGACCGAGCTGGGTTGCTGGAAAAGAGAAGGGCAAGGTGCGAACTGGGCCTTTTTTTTATAAAGGGAAGACCGGCCCACCAGAGAGAAAAGAAGGAAACAAAAACTGGGCATTTCGGCTTTTGTGTGGGTTGAGGTGTGGGCTGCTAACTGGGCTCGGTCCCAATGTGAGGAGGGAGAGAAGGAAAGGAAAAGAAAGTAGAGAAGGGAAGGTTGTCTTCAGGCCTGGGCTTTCCGGAATGGGTCATTAGGTTGCCTTCCTTCACTTGTTTTCATTTATTGACCCACACTGCTTCTTCTAAATTCTTTGACATCTAATTTATCCAGATTTAGTTATTCCTACAAAATAAATAAAAACACATTAACATCCTAAATTAATAATTTATTTTGAGCAAATATTAGATAATAAAGGGGATAAAAGATCACAATTTTCGGTTGAACAAATACCCCCATACCTAAGTTTTGCTCGTCCTCGAGTAAAAGAAAACTAAAAATCCTAGAAAAAAGAAAATAAAATCCCAATTCACTTTCGTAGGAATTACGATTGCACTTAGCATGTGCAACAAGACCTTTAAACCCTTAGGTTGCCCCTAGTGGACAAGTAAGGTCTCAATGAGGGTTTGCAGAAGATGTAGCCACAAAATCTACAAAAGAAAACATAAACAAAAACTCGAAAATCTTTTTGGGTTTTGTTTTTCAAAAATTAATGTATACAAAATTGGGGAAAGATATATACACATTCTAATCAACTAAATCAGCCATGTGGTAAAGATATTGGCCTGCATATAAACAAAATGTACTCATCAAGGCTCTTTACCCCATGGATGACATCAAAGCACTAATTTTTCACCCAAGTGCACATCAAGACTTTGAATCCATCCCAGTGCTCGTGTGCAAGTGCATCGTCATCTTAGGGCTTAGGCTTACCAAAATCAAACTCAATCCCACTTGACTAACATAAACTTCATTATTGACTCATTAACATAAGAAGCAAGCTTTCCCAGTAGTAGTATTGCCTCAAAGGGTAACACCCAGTAGCGTATGCCTCAAAGGGTTACTTGTCATTCCAAATTTCATTCTTTTTTTTTCCTTTTGTTTTCCCTTTTTTTTATTTTCATTTTTTTTCCAGAAAGCAAGCAAAAACCCAAAGTAATCGTGTCAAAGGCTAGTGGGAGAGCTAATCATAGAAGACTAAGATCTTAAGATAATAATGACAGTATAAATAGGGATTAGATTAGACAGTTATAATGAACAAATGGTAGTATTGCCTCAAAGGGTAACACCCAGTAGCGTATGCCTCAAAGGGTTACTTGTCATTCCAAATTTCATTCTTTTTTTTTTCCTTTTGTTTTCCCTTTTTTTTATTTTCATTTTTTTTCCAGAAAGCAAGCAAAAACCCAAAGTAATCGTGTCAAAGGCTAGTGGGAGAGCTAATCATAGAAGACTAAGATCTTAAGATAATAATGACAGTATAAATAGGGATTAGATTAGACAGTTATAATGAACAAATGGGGTTAGAATTAGGGCTAAGAATGACACACCGAGCACAGAGACCTAACATGCACATCATGCTTCCATACAAGCTAACAATCAAAGCACAGGGGATTTAAGTGAATTAGAAAAGTACAAAGGTTCCCCAAAAACAAAACAAAAATCTTTTTGGATTTTCAAAGTGTTTTTATCAAATTTTTTTTTGAAAATTTTCAAATTTTCAAAATTCAAAGTTTTCCCACCCCCACACTTAAATCTCACAATGTCCTCATTGGGAATGGAAGTAAACATAAAACACAACCAAAAAGAAAAATAAATATGCAAAAAGAAAAGAAGACTCAAAAAGAAAGGAACTTGACAAGATGCTAAATAAAAAGACGTTATTAAAAATAAAACAAAGCAACAAATATATACAAAAGAAAACAAAATTAAAAAGAGGAGATAATGATGAACGATTATGCCAGGTCAGGTGCAGAATTACACCTAAGCCATGCTTCTAGAAATTTGCGCAAATAAAGGCCTATGGAGCATCACCCACTCTATATCAAATGAAACATCGCTACTTAAATCAAAACTCATTAAAGCACGAAGCAGCTTGTCAAACACAGAAGACCAACTCTCAATAAAATTAAGACAATGAACATGTGAGAGTTGGTACCAAATAGAGTACATCCACCACAATAATACAACACAAGTGAGGGCCCTCTTTAATTTGTCAAACTATTAGGCCCAATCAGAAAATGGATAGAGGTACTTAAAAGTAGCCAGCAAGTGGGTCATTGGCCTAGAAAGTATATCATCATGAATGAATGGTCTAGGCAAATTAGTGAGTCCTAAATCCATAAGTCCTTTAAGTTCAATGTGCGTAGGAGTTTGGTCTAAATCAAAATATTTAGTGACAATGGCCTTAGACTCAACAAATTTAGACTTGTGAGATTGAAAAAGAAAGTCAGGGTGGATGGCGTCCAAAGAAAAAGATTCGTATTCAGCACACAGATTCACATCCAAACCCACATTGGCATTAAACCCACATGAAAAAGATTCATATTCTATAGAAAGAATATCATCATTAAATTCCAATTTAGTGGGTGTAGCTTCCTCCTCACATGACTCCTGTGAAATAGTATTGTCTGACTCATCTAACTCATGATGCTCAAAGTCAATTGTGACGCTCAAATCTAACTTACTAGGGTTCCTACATTCATCACCCTCCTCAAACTCAAAAGAATCATTTAAAGTTGTAGGTGGGTCAGCAGAAACTAGGACATCCCCAATGACGTCTGTAGGCGAGCTAATGTGAGGTGCAAGGTCTTGTGATAGAGATGTAAGGAAGTCTCCCTCTTGTTCTACACTAGGCAAAAGGCATGTCATTATTCAAATCGGGCCGAGTGAGATAAGAGAGCTCAAAATCATCACATAGACTAACTTCAGGTTTACGGGATCCCAAACTAGAGTCAGGCTCACTATAATTCTCCCTACTTTGACTAAAACTATGAGAATATTCAGCAATTCTTACTTTTATGTTCTCTATCATGTTATCAGTCAATTCATTTATCTTCTTTTCCACACTTGCACAGGTAGCATCAATATAAGCATGAAAAGGGCAACTAAGAACATATGGTCAGAAGATTCATAATAATCGCACAACACAGGAGACATATAAGAATAAGATAGGTCATATGAGTTTATAAAATGATCTTGGGGGGAAGGATTAGTAGGAAAAATAGACTTCTCAGAAGTTGGGTATTCAAAATTATTTTTAGCTTGTTCAAAAGCATAGGTATCCTAAGCTAATTTTTCAAAGAAATCCCAAACTTCATCTTGAGTTTTAGATAACAATCCTAGTGCACCTTCAGGATAAATGGACTCAACATATCCCCAAGATTCAGAATTCAGGCCCACAGCAATGACTTCACAGATTTGCCATTTTTGAAAATTTTGATTTAATTGAGCACGATAATCATTAAGTCACAATAAATAACTTCAAAAAGGTTCATTCTCATATTCTGGGAAATTAAAAACTGGCATTCTTGGATCTAGTGTTTTTTCAATTTTAAGAATTTTTTCAATTTTTTTGGTTTTTCAAGTTTTTAAAATTTTTTTTACTTTTTTTAAGCAAAGAAAATGCATCTAGGATACTATTTACAACCCAATGACTAAAACAAAAAGAAGTGACGCAAATAATTTAGTGAACAAAACAAAATAAACTAACAAAAATAAAACTATGCGACCAACATAAAAGAAAGACCAAAATGATTCAAACATCACACAAAATATAAAATAAACACAAACACAAAAGAAGAGCATTTTTAAAAAAATTTTTTTCTCTTTGTCGCGGCAGCTTCTGTGCCTATTTCCTGCGCAATAACTAAATTGTTAGTCTTTTTGTGTTTTTCAGCAGAAAATAACAACAAAAATTAAATTGAAGGAGCAAAATAAAAACCAAAATACAAACTCGAATCGAAAATCAAAAACAAAAGAAAGCTGAACTAAACTAAAACAACTAAAACTTAACGAACACAAAATCGAAAAGTCGAACAGATCAAATAAAAACGAAATCGACGCAAACGACTCAATGTAACCTAATTTCACAATGCTATCCCCGGCAACTGTGCCAAAAACTTATTGTGACTTCCCGCAAGTATACGGTTATCATTGCAGGAATTATGGATGTCAACCTCACAGATGGTATGTGAAATTAGGACACACTAGAAGAATAAATTTTCTATTGTAAAATAAACTGACGAAAATAAATTGTTGCTAATTTATTGAACTAGCATAATTCTAATGGTGATGAGCATAATCAGTCATTCTAGCTATAACAATGAAATGATAAAATTCGATACCCATCAATGAGACAACATAGCTTAAATCTAGCTTATCATAGAATAAGAACAATGACAGCTCCAGATCAATCTTCCCAAAGGACAGAATGCAACTCCAATTGAAGCATAGAAGGACTGATTCAAATTTAATAAAGCACACCCAAATTGAATGATATTCCTAGCCAGACTTGAAATGTTCAACTCGTAATTAATAGCCCCAAAAAATGTGAGTTACACTGAATTGGAATTCTACTATAATGAATGTACTACTTGAAACCGAAATTAAAAAAAACGAAAATCAAAAGCCCCCGAACTCTGCTTCGACTTCCTCCCTATAAAAAAGCACAGCCCCCTCGTTGCTTCCATAAACTCTTTGAATTCCCTCTTTACAAACGGCCGAATTGATGATTAGCAGTTAAGGGGAAGAAGAATTAATGGCCTCGAGTCTTTTCTGGGCAGCCAAAGAAGACGGTTATAGTGAGGAGGAGAAGCACGACCGCCATACCCTGTGCTGTCTTGCTCTACTTTCTAGTTCTTTTCAAGGCTTCCAGAATGCTTGAAACCATCCCTTTGTTGATGACAATGAAAGATAACATTTAATAAAATTAATGGGATGAATGATGGAGGAAGATGAAAGGAAAAGGTTGCCATTATAGGAGTGGGGAAGACGAAGAGCCATGGGCTCTGTTTTCAGGTTCTGAGTTTTCTGGTTAGGCAACGAAGAGGATAAAGAAGGCCAAAGGGGGGGAGAACATAGACCTAGATCACGTGCTAGTACGTGATTTCTTACGTGAGAAGAGAGAGACTGGGCTGGGTTGCTGGAAAAGAGAAGAGCAAGGTGCGAACTGGGCCTTTTTTTTGCAAAGAGAAGACTATCCCACTAGGAGAGAAAAAAAAAGAAACAAAAACTGGGCATTTGCGCTTTCATGTGGGTCAAGGTGTGGGCTACTAACTGGGCTCAGTCCGAATGTGAGGAGGGAGAGAAGGAAAGGAAAAGAAAGGAGAGAAGAGAAGGTTGTCTTCGGGCTTGGGCTTTCCGAAATTAGCCATTAGGTTGTCTTCCTTCACTGGTTTTCATTCATTGATCCACACTGCTTCTTCTAAATTCTTTGACATCCAATTTATCCAGATTTAATTATTCCTAAAAAATAAATAAAAACGCATTAACATCCTAAATTAATAATTTTTTTGAGCAAATATTAGACAATAAAGGGGATAAATTATCACAATTTCTAGTTGAACAAAATGTTGTGGCCAATAATTGCACTTATAAAAAGTTGCCAATAAGAGCGAAAAAATGATCGAAAAGGAATGGAAAGAATGAATGGAGTTGCTACAAAGCACGAATCTACTTAAAGTTAAGAACTAACTTCAATCCTTATCTTCTTTCATTTGGAGCTCCAATTGCACCGTGAAGAGCTGCAAAACAAGAGGAAGCGAATACCCAAAAAAGAGTGCAAAAAGAATGAATGGCGTCTCCACAAATAGATAAACTTACCAAACTACGAACTAACTTTAACTCCAATTTTCTTTCATTTTGGGCTCCAATTACACCAACAAAGAACTCTTATAAAGAGAAAATAGTTGCCCTAAATAGGTGCAAAAGAATGAGAGCTGTGGCGGCAAATCAAGGAACTCGCCTACCTCAAGAACTTACTTTAACTGCAGGTTTCTTTTCATTTGGAGCCCCATTTACACAGACAAAGAGCTCCCAAAAAGAGAATTCAAATGCACTAAAAAGAGTGCAATAGAGTGAAAGTGTGATGATAAATGACGAATGTTCCCAAACATGGGAACATACAGTGGCTCTTGTCCACTTTTCACTTAGGGCATAATTAACACCCACAAAGAGCTGCCACCAATTAAAAACAATGCCTTGAAATGAGTGTAAAAGGATAAATGTTTCGGGTACAACCTAAGGATGAAGCCAAATGTAGGAGCTTACTTTAGTTCAAGTTCTATTTTCATTTAGTGTACTAATAACACCAATAAGGATCTCCCACCAAGATGATAACAATGGTTTGAAGATCATGGAAAAGGGTGAATGGTGTCGCTAGAAATCAAGAATCTTGCGAATACATGAGAACTAACTTTAAACATTGTTCTATTTTCGTGGGTAGGTCCAATACAGCCACAAAGTGCTCCCATCAAGAGGAAGTAAATGCCCAAAAAATTGTGCTAAAAGAGTGAATGGTGCCTCCACAAATCAAGAATCTTACTGAAATTGGCAGCGAACTCTATCTCTAATTTTCTTTCATTTGATGCTTTACTGACTCCCATTAATAGGACCCATGAAAAGAAAATAATTGCCCCAAACGAGTGCATAGGAATGAAAGATGTGGCTACAAATCAAGGACCTCGCCAAAGTTAAGAACTTGCTTTAACTCTAGTTTGCTATTTCATTTGGGGCTCAACTTGCACCCGTGAAGAAGTTCCCAAAAAACAGAACACAAATGACCTAAAATAAATAAGCGCAAAAGAATGAAAGTGTAGCTATAAATCAAAAACCTAAAAACACTTAAGTACTTACTTAACTCTAGTTCGCTTTTTATTTGGGGCTCCAATGGCACCCACCAATCCTGCCAAGTGGAAAGAGAGGCCCTAAAAGTGATGGATGCAAGTACACTCAACTCACATTCAAAGAGAATGTAAAGTTAGCTAATAATGCAAACCGAATTCTAGCTCTATTTTTAAGTGAATCCAAATGCAATGTAAAGGATAGATTGAATCTAAACCTATTCTTAGATACAGATATCATCATTAAGAACAAACTTAAGACACTAAACCTTGATTAAGATACAAAAACACCACCTAAATAAGAGTTAAGACCCATTTCATCACCACCTAACTCAGCCTAAGCTAGGATACATATGTAAAGGATTTCAATTTCGGTTTAAGAAGCAACACTCAACTTTTCATTCAATACTCAATGTGTGTGTACAAGTGAGCTCCCTGTTGTCCTTATATAAATATTCCCTTGCTTCTTGGGAAGGATTTGAGGTTTCTTCATGCTTAGGAAACCTCTAACTAAACTTAAAACTGGCTTAAATAAAACTTAAGTACAAAGCATGCTTAACTAAGCTAATTTCACCTAATGAGTCTCTACAATTAAAGAATCTTACCAAAAAAGAGAACCAACTTTTTACTTGTTTTATTTTCTATTGGGGCTCCAATTACACCAACAAAGACAAATTAAATGCCTAAGAACAAGTTTCCCCAACCGCACCAACAATGTGCCCCGAAAAATGGAATGAGTCCCCAAAAAAAAACCAAAAGGAGCAGCTATAAGTTAAGAACATTGCTAAACTTAAGAACTTTTTTTAACTCTAGTTTCTCCAACTACACCCACAAAGTGCTCCTAAAAAGGAAATAAAAATGCCCTAAAATGAGTGCAAAGAATGAAAGGTTGACTACAAATAAAGAACCTTGCCAAACTTAAGAGCTTCAATTCTAATTTACATTTCATTTAGGGCCCCAATAACACTCACAATGATCTCCCAAGGAGAGAATACAATTGCACTAAAATGAGTGCAACTGAATGAAAGCGAGGCGATAAATCAAGAACCTAGCCAAACTTAAGAACTGGCTTAGATGCTTGTTCACTTGTCAATTAGGGCGCAAATGACCTCTGCAAACTGCTGTCATCGGGGAAAACAAATGCCTTAAAATAAGTGCAAAAGAACAAATGTTGTGCTCACAAATTGAGGATGTAGCCAAACAAATGTTGTGGGCAATAATTGCACATGTAAAGAGCTACCAATAAGAGGGAAAAAATGGCCGAAAAGGAGTGGAAAGAATGAATTGAGTCGCTACAAAGCACGAATCCAGTTAAACTTAAGAACTAACTTTAAACCTTATCTGCTTTCATTTGGAGCTCCAATTGCACCGTGAGGAGCTGCAAACCAAGAGGAAGTGAATACCCAAAAAAGAGTGTGAAAAGAATGAATGGCATCTCCATAAATAAATAAACTTGCCAAACTGGGAACTAACTTTAACTCTAGTTTTCTTTTATTTTGGGCTCCGATTACACCAACAAAGAACTCCTACAAAGAGAAAATAGTTTCGCTAAATGTGTGCAAAAGAATGAAAGCTATGGTTGATAATCAAGGAACTCGCCTAACTCAGGACTTACGTTAACTATAGCTTTTTTTTCATTTGGAGCTCCACTTACACATACAAAGCGCTCCCAAAAAGAGAATACAATTGCACAAAAATGAGTGCAAAAGAATGATAGTGTGGCGATAAATGACGAATGTGACCAAACATAAGAACATACATTGGCTGTTATCCACCTTTCATTTGGGGCATCAAGAATGCTTGCAATGAGCTGCCACCAATGAAAAAACAAATGTTTTAAATGATTGTAAAAGGATAAATGTTCTGGTTACAACTTGAGGATGAAACGAAATTTAGGATATTACTTTAGCTCAATTTCTATTTTCATTTAGTGTACGAATTACACCCGTAAGGATCTCCCAACAAGAGGATACCAACGTTTTAAAGGGCATGGAAATGGGTGAGTGGTGTCGTTACAATTCAAGAATCTTGCGAATACATAAGAACTAACTTTAGCCGTTGTTGTATTTTCATGGAGAGGTCCAATTATAGCAATAAAGTGCTCCCATCAAGAGGAAGTAAATGCCCAAAATTAGTGCCAAAAGAGTGAAGGGTGTCTCTACAAATCTAGAATCTTAACAAAATTGGGAACTAAGTTTATCTCTAGCTTTCTTTCATTTGATGCTTTACTTACGCCCATCAATAGCTCCCACAAAAAGAAAATAATTGCCCCAAACGAGTGCATAGGAATGAAAGATGTGGCTGCAAATCAAGGACCCCACCAAGCTCAAGAACTTACTTTAACTCTAGTTTTCTATTTCATTTAGGGCTCTACTTGCACCCGTGAACAAGTTCCCAAAAACCACAATACAAATGACCTAAAATAAATAGGCGCAAAAGAATGAAAGTGCGGCTATAAATCAAAAACCCTAAAAAACTTAAGTGCTTACCTAACTCTAGTTCACTTTTCATTTGGGGCTCCAATGACACCCATAAATCTTTCCAAGTGGAAAGAGTGGCCCTAAAAGTGATAGATGCAAGTGCACTTAACTCATATTGAAAGAGATTATAAGGTTAGTTAAGAATGCAAACTGAATTCTAGCTCTTATTTTAAGTAAATCCAAAGCAATGTAAAGGATAGAATGAATCTACAACAATTCTTAGATGCAGATATCACCATTAAGAACAAGCTTAGGGCCCTTAACCTTGATTAGGACACAAAAATACCACCTAAATAAGAGTTAGGACTCATTTGATCACCACCTAACTCAGCCTAAGCTAGGATACGCAAGTAAAGGATTTCAATTTCAATTTAAGGAGCAATACCCAACTTTTCATTCAATACTCAATGTGTGTGTACAAGTGAGCTCCTTGTTGTCCTTATACAAACATTCCCTTGTTGCCTGGGGAGGATTAGTGGTTTTTTTATTCCTAGGAACCCTCTAACTAAACTTAAAACGGGCTTAAATGAAACTTAAGTACAAAGCATGCTTAACTAAGGTAATTTCAACTAACGAGTCTCCACAATTGAAGAATCTTACCGAAATTGAGAACCAACTTTTAATTGGTTTTATTCTCAACTGGGCCTCCAATTACACCGACAAAGACAAACTAAATACCTAAAAATGAGTTTCTCCAACTGCACCAACAACGTGCCCCAAAAGATAGAATGAGTCCCAAAAAAAAAAATTACGAAAGGTGCAGCTGTAAGTCAAGAACATTGCTAAACTTAAGAACTTTCTTTAACTCTAGTTTTCTCCAACTACACCCACAAAGTGCTCCTAAAAAGGAAATACAAAGGCAATAAAATGAGTGCAAAGAATGAAAGGTTGACTACAAATAAAGAACCTCACCAAACTTGAGAGCTTCAATTCTAATTTACATTTCATTTGGCGCCCCAATTACACTCGCAATGATCTCCCAAGGCGAGAATACCATTGCACTAAAATGAGTGCAAAAGAATGAAAGTAAGGTGATAAATCAAGAACCTAGCCAAATTTAAGAGCTGGCTTAAATGCTTGTTCTCGTTTCAATTAGGTTGTAAATGGCCCCTACTAAGGGCTATCCTTGAGGGAAAACAAATGCCTCAAAATAAGTGCAAAAGAATAAATGTTGTGGTCACAAATCGAGGATGTAGCCAAACAAATGTTATGGGCAATAACTGCAGTTGTAAAGAGCTGCCAATAAGAGGGAAAAAATGACCGAAAAGGAGTGGAAAGAATTATTGGAGTCGCTACAAAGCACGAATTTAGCTAAACTTAAGAACTAACTTTAAACCTTATATGCTTTCATTTGGAGCTCCAATTGCACTATGAAGAGCAGCAAACCAAGAGGAAGTGAATACCCAAAAAAGAGTGCAGAAAGAATTAATGACAGCTCCACAAAAAATAAACTTACCAAGTTGGGAACTAACTTTAACTCTGGTTTTCTTTCACTTTAGGCTCCAATTACACCAACAAAGGACTCATACAAAGAGAAAATAGTTGCCCTAAATGAGTGCAAAAGAATGGAAGCTATGGCTGCAAAGCAAGGAACTTGCCTAATTGAGGAACTTACTTTAACTATAGCTTTCTTTTCATTTGGAGCCGCACTTGCACAAACGAAGAGCTCCCAAACAAAGAATAAAAATGCACTAAAATGAGTGCAGAAGAATGATAGTGTGGCGATAAATGACGAATGTTGCCAAACATAAGAACATACATTGGCTCCTGTCCACTTTTTATTTAGGGCATCCATTACACCTGCAAAGAGCTGCCGCCAATAAAAAAACAAATGCCTTAAAATGAGTGCAAAAGGATAAATGTTCCAGTTACAACCTGAGGATGAACCCAAATTTAGGGGCTTACATTAGCTCAAGTTCTATTTTCATTTAGTGTACTAATAACACCCGTAAGGATCTCCTAACAAGAGGATGGCAATGGTTTGAAGGGCGTGTAAATGAGTGAATGGTGTCGCTACAAATTAAGAATCTTGCGAATACATAAGAACTAACTTTAACCATTATTCTATTTTTATTTGGAGGTGCAATTACAACCACAAAGTGCTTCCATCAAGTGGAAGTAAATGCCCAAAAATTAGTGCCAAAAGAGTGAATGACGCCTCCACAAATCAAGAGTCTTACCAAAATTGAGAACTAACTTTATCTTTGGTTTTCTTTCATTTGATGCTTTAATTATGTCCATTAATAGCTCCCACAAAAAGAAAATAATTGCCCCAAATGAGTGCATAGGAATGAAAGATGTGGCTACAAATCAAGGACCCTGCTAAACTTAGGAACTTACTTTAACTCTAGTTTTCTATATCATTTGGGGCGCCACTTACACCCATGAAGAAGTTCTAAAAACGAGAATACAATGACCTAAAATAAATAAGCACAATTGGCTATATATTAAAAACCTAGAAAAACTTAAGTACTTATTTTAACTCTAGTTCACTTTTCATTTGGGGATACAATTACACCCACATATCCCGCCAAGTGGAAGGAGAGGCCCTAAAATTTATGTATGCACGTACACTCAGCTCACATTCAAAGAGAATGCAAAGTTAGCTAGGAATGCAAAATGAATTCTAGCTCTAGTCTTAAGTGAATCCCAAAGCAATGTAAAGGATAGATTGAATCTAAACCTATACTTGGATACAGATATCACCACAAGGAACAAGCCTAGGGCCATTAGCCTTGATTACGATACTGAAACACCACCTAAACAAGAGTTAAGACTCACTTGATCACCACCTAACTCAGCCTAAGCTAGGATTCAAAAGTAAAGGATTTCAATTTTGGTTTAAGCAGCAATGCTCAACCTTTCATTCAACACTCAGTGTGCGCGTGCAAATTGAGCTCCTTGTTGTCCTTATGCAAACATTCCCTTCCAGCTTGGGAGGCATTAGAGGTTTCTTTATGCTTAGGAAACCTCTAACTAAACTTAAAACTAGCTTAGATGAAACTTAACTACAAAGCATGCTTAACTAAGCTAATTACAACTAGTGAGTCTACACAATTGAAGAATCTTGCCGAAATTGAGAACTAACTTTGACTCCAGTTCTATTTTCAATTGCGGCACCAATTACACCAACGAAGACAAATTAAATGCCTTAGAATGAGTGCAAAAAAATGAAATGTGTGAATATAAATCAAGAACCTCACTAAACTTATGAACTCTCTGTAACTTAAGTTTCTCCAACAACTCTATTGAAGCTGATGTATATTTTCAAGGGGATCATTTTCATTCTTTAAACTCAACTTCAAGGGAGGTAAGTTTCAAACAAGTTCATGCATGGCAAGGCTCCTCTTTGGTTCCAATATTTGAATTTCATGACAGAAGACACTTTATGGAGTTCTATTTGAACGTCAAAGTGCCTTTTCCAAAGGGGTTTTCCAAATGGGGATTAAGAGTACCTTGCATTTCCACGATGGAGACCATCATGAACGGCCTAAAAAGACCATCAAGCCCAGCCCAAGGAGGACTCACTCAAGCTTCAAGAAGTCAAAGAAGTTGCAAAACTTTGCCGAAAATTGGCGTTCATGCCCAAAGAGGTAATGCCGTCTTCATCCCGAAATTTCCCGATTTTTTGTATGCACTTTTGGCCTAACTAAAGTGGTCCCACAACTTGAGGCTCCACATGGTTTTGAAGTTTAAGATCTCAGATTTCAAACAAGCCCAATTATGTTTAATTTGGACGTCGTTTGGTTGGGCTAAATATTACTCAAAGAAGACATGTCCTGTTCCAATCCAGTTCTGATATAGGTGTAATATTCGGGCCATAACTTTTTATCTACTATCCAAATTGAGCAAATGAGCCCATTCGGGAAAATAGATTTCCAGGGCTTTCCAACAAGCCCAAAATCACCTTATTTGGACGTGTGAGCTGAGAGAAATGCTCAGTTGAAGTGAAGGCTGCTGCATGGAGTTAATGCTGGGCAAGTGAAGAGACATAGGTTACATGACATCACCTTTCTGACATCATGCACGACTTGGATGGATTTCTGCAGCTGATAGGAAGTCTAGAATGTTCATTGAAGTCAATCCCCAAGGAGCCTAAAGAATTCAATACTGAAGATTATAAAATGATGGAGAAGAATGCCAAAGCCAAGAAACTTCTATATTTTGGCCTAGGCCCTGATGAATATACTCGCATATCTGAATGTGAGTCAGCCAAAGAAATCTGGGATGCTTTGCAAGTAGCTCACGAAGGGACCAATCAAGTAAAGCAATCCCGGATTGAATTGCTTATGAGAAAATATGAGCTGTTTGAGATGGGTGATCGTGAAAGTGTGATGGACATGTACACTCACTTCACTCACATAACGAATGAGCTAAAATCCTTGGGAAAATCCTTCACCACCGAAGAATTGGTGAGGAAGATCCTAAGAATTTTACCTCATTCTTGGGAAGCGAAAGTAACGGCCATCCAAGAAGCTAAAGACATGAACAAGATCACCCTAGATGAGCTGATTGGCAACCTCCAAACATATGAACTTAGGAAAAATTCTCAACAGAAAGACGAGACAAAGAGAGATCGAGGTCTTGCACTAAAGGCCCTAGAAGATGATTCTGATTCTGATGAGGAGGAGATTGCCATGATCACTCAAAAGTTCAAGAAGTTCTTCAAGAAAGTCAAAGAAAATAGCAAAAGGAAGGACTTCAGCAAGGCCAGGAACACCTCTCGGGAACAGTTCTCCGGGTGTTTCAAGTGTGGCAAACTGGACAACATTGTGAGAAACTGCCCACTGCACAAGGAAGAACAAGAACCCGAACACCCTAGAAAACAGGGGAGGAAACAGGGTGTAAGCAACTCGGCGAAAAGGTTCTCAAAAGCTATGCTCGCGGCCTGGGGAGACTCAAGCGAGGATAAGGAAGGGTCTGAAGCTGGGGAAGCTGATGTAGCACTCATGGCAAGAAGTGACACTGATTCAGATGATGGATCAACAGATAGTCTGACTCAACTCAAGAACAAGGTACGTGGTCTAAATAAATCAACTCTTGAGGAATTAGTGTACACTATAATGGATATATGTGCTGAATTAAAAAGGGATGTTCGAGATCTAGAACTTGAAAATGAAACCCTTAAATTGGAAAAACTTGAAGTTGACAAAGAAACTCTTACCTTGCATGAAAACATCAATGTGCTTAAAGAAACTCTACTCATGAAAGAAGAGACTTGTTCCACTAAATTGACTGAGCTGGAAAAAGAATCCCTTGACTTAAAAGGTAAGGTCGAGTCCTTGCTTGTAGAAAATAAAAACTTGCTTGAGAAAATGAAACAAATGGAATCAGACCTTGCCACAAACAAGCTCTGGAACAGGTCCTCACAAGCACTTGAATGGTTAAACACCCATCATAGTCGAAATAGAAGAGGACTAGGTTTTGTGCCTAAGATGACCTACCCAGTGAATAGAAAATATGTAGGATTATCTGAGAATATTGTATGTTATCACTGTGGTAAAACGGGTCATTACCGTTATACTTGTCCTTCAAGAAAGTATGCCATTAAAAGGAACTCAGTGTACGTAAAACAAATATGGGTTAGGAAAGATGAGATTTGTACCTCTAAAGGAATAGGACCCAAGTGGATCTAGTTCCCAAAACTAACCCTTGATTTGTTTTGCAGGCTGAAGTGAGAGAGAACAACCCAGCAAACAACCCAGCAAACAGTGCAGGGAATAGTCTAGGGAACAAGCAACTGTGGTATGTTGACAGTGGGTGTTCGAGGCATATGACTGGTGAAAGATCCAATTTTCTCTCACTTACAGCTTCAGAAGGTGGGAGTGTGGCATTTGGAAACGGCAAATCCGGGACAATTGTCGGCATAGGTAAGATAGGTGAGTCACTCTCCCATTCAATTGACAATGTTTATTTTGTGGATGGATTAAAACACAACTTGCTAAGTGTGTCCCAACTGTGCGACAAAGACAACCTAGTAGTGTTCTCACCAACACGTTGCTTGGTTGTGAATATGAACACAGGAGATGTTGTGTTGAGGGGGAAGCGACACAAGAATGTTTATAAAGTGTGTATCTCCACTCTTCCCCAAAATAATTTGACTTGTTTGAGTGCCCTAAATGATGATGTTATGCTTTGGCACAAAAGGCTAGGTCATGCAAGCCACTCACTTTTGAACAAACTTGTAATCAAAGACTTAGTGGTAGGCTTACCTTCCATCAAATTCAATGATGACAAGGTATGTGATGCATGAGCCAAAGGCAAACAAGTCAAAAATTCATTTAAATCTAAAAAATGTGTAAGCACTACTCGACCTCTTGAATTGATACATATGGATCTATGTGGTCCAATGAGGATCATGAGCCGAGGTGGCAAGAGGTATGTGCTTGTGATAGTGGATGACTACTCTCGTTTCACTTGGACTTTGTTTTTGGCTTCTAAAGATGAAACCTTTGAAAAATTTCTTGCTTTCATTAAAAAGATTGAAAAGAGAGTAGGACATTCCTTGGTATGCTTAAGGTCTGACCATGGGACAGAATTTGAAAATTCGAGCTTTGTTGATTATTGTAATGAGCAGGGTGTTGATCATAATTTTTCAGCTCCAAGAACACCCCAACAGAATGGGGTGGTAGAATGCAAAAATCGCACTCTAGAGGACATGACTAGAACAATGCTTGTTGCTAGTGGTTTTCCTAGAAACTTTTGGGCTGAAGCTTTGAATACATCATGTTACATTATAAATAGATGCATGATTAGACCTATTCTTAACAAAACTCCTTAAGAACTTTTCAAGGAAGAAAACCTAATATTATGTATTTGAGAGTTTTTGGTTGTAAATGTTTTGTGCATAATAATGGAAAGGATCCCTTAGGGAAATTTGATCCAAGGAGTGATGAAGCAATATTCCTTGGTTACTCCTCGCATAGTGAGGCATACAAAGTGTTTAATAAGAGAACCTTGTGTGTTGAGGAAAGTGTGCATGTGCTTTTTGATGAAACTAACTCTCTAAGCGAGAATGATGCACAGGAAGAAGACTTCGAACTAGGTCTTGTTAGAAAAGACGTGCTACTTTAAGGTGAACAAGGTAAGGATCAATCGGAGGAAGCAAGGTCTGAGGCTGTTCTTCAGGAAGGTAAGCAAGGTGTGAACCAAACAGGGGGAAATAGGGTGGAACCCTGTTCGGGACAACACCAGCCAAATCCTTCAGGGATAAATCTAGGAACAAGCTCCCAAACAGGCTCGAGAACAGGTTCTGAACCTATTTCACCGAGTATTCCAACTAGGACGGAGAGCGAGTCTGTGAACCCACTTTCACCACGATCATGGAAATACCAAAGTTCACATCCTCTTGATCAAATTTTGTCTGATATTAATGCAGGAGTTCAAACTAGATCTAGACTCAAAAATTTTTGTGCTTTCTATGCTTTTCTCTCAAAAATTGAGCCTAAGAATATTAATGAAGCCCTTGCAGATTCAGATTGGGTCACAGCCATGCAAGAAGAACTCCATCAGTTCGAAAGGAACAAGGTATGGCACCTTGTGCCACGGCCAGAGGATAGAACAATCATTGGAACCAAGTGGGTGTTCCGTAACAAGCTGGATGAGTGCGGAACAGTCACTAGAAACAAGGCCCGGCTGGTTGTCAAGCTTTTTATTAGAAAATGGTTTTACAAGAGGCAAGGTAGACAACACCTTGTTTCTAAAATCTAAGGGGGAACATTTGTTGATTATCCAAGTATATGTCGATGACATCATATTTGGTGCAACTCATCATGATTTGTGCAATGAATTTTCAAAAATGATGAGGAGTGAGTTTGAAATGAGCATGATGGGTGAGCTTAATTTCTTTCTAGGCTTGCAAATCAAGCAAACTTCAAACGGCACCATGATCCATCAACAAAAGTATATCAAAGAGTTACTTAAGCGCTTTAAGATGGAGTCGGCCAAGCCCATTGAATACTCCCATCTCTCCCTCAACCAGGCTGGTAATGGATGATGGTAGTCACTCAGTTGAGGAGAAATCCTATAGGGGCATGATAGGGTCACTCCTATACCTGACGGCTAGTAGACCTGACATTGTTTTCAGTGTTGGTCTATGTGCACGTTTTCAGTCTAACCCTAAAGAAACTCATCTTAAGGCTGTAAAAAGGATTTTAAGATACTTAAAACATACACTTGATCTAGCCTTATGGTATCCTAGAGGTTGCAACTTTGATCTTGTTGGGTATGCTGATGCTGATTATGTAGGTTTCTTGGTTGATAGAAAAAGCACCTCAGGTATGGCTCACTTTCTTGGACCTTGTTTGGTATCTTGGGCAACCAAGAAACAACTCTCTATTGCCTTGTCCACAGCAGAAGCTGAATATGTGGCAGCTGCATCTTGCTGTGCTCAGTTATTATAGATAAGACAACAACTCAAGGACTTTTGTGTTGACATAGGATGCATTCCTATTTATTGTGACAATACAAGTGCAATTAACATTGCCAAAAATCCATGTCAACACAAAAGAACAAAACATATTGACATTCGTCATCATTTCTTAAGAGACAATGTTGAAAAAAGAGTGATCTCAATGAATTTCTATGCCACTGAAAATCAAATTGCTGACATATTCACCAAGGCATTGAGTAGAGAACAATTTGAAAGGAATAGACTCGAACTAGGCTTAATTAGAACAACCTGACCAACCTGTTCTCTCACCCTGTTTGCAACATTTAAAAGTTACCGGTACAACATGTTAAAATTTTTTGTTTGCAATCAACTTCTGTGCTATGTTTAGCATATGTGAGGTTTACAACTTGCTGACACTTATTGAGGTCTAATGAGATTGCCCTTATTGTCCCATGTTACCGAGCAAGTAACCTCAAGAACAAGCACCAGGAACAGGTACGCCTCTTGTTTGTCAAATATGTGCAACAAATTGAAAATTGCTAATCTCTTCCTGAGGCGTGCGCGGCCTAAATAAATACAAAAGCCCGTTGCAAAACGGCAAAATCTTTTAAAGATTTCGCATGTCTCTCTCTTTAAAGCTCTCTTGCTCAATCTCTCACCTCCACCGAAACTCTCTTGCTCTGAAACTCTGTTCAAGAAACCCTAATCTCTCTCCTTCCTCTGAAAAATGGCGTCTCCCATTAGCTCCGAGAGCTCCTCGACCTCGACTCAGGGCAACCAGACACAGAGCACAGCCACAGCCCTGTTTGCGCCTACACAATTTCTGACGGCCCTCATGGAAGGTAAAATTACTGAACCTTCTCGACCCATTGTCTATAAACCTTTTGGGTTTTTAAAAAGCATCGACCTTAGAACAGTGAATCTGAAATTGGAAGACATCCCTTACAAATTTGGGTGGGAATTGATTTTGTTTGGAGAAACGGGGGCATGTAAACCCCAAGAACCTGTTGGGGCATCTGAAAGAGAAATTGGGCCTTTAGATGAAATCTTTCGGTTTGATCATGGACTAGATGACATCAGTTCGCTTGGGCTGTTCCCAGAGCAGGAAACAGGGGCCGAAACAGGGCCTGAAGTTTTTAGGGATGACCTAGGGGAGGATTTGTCAAAAGAAGAAGGGGGAAGTAGTGATCAAATGGAGGAGTCTCCTGTGAAGCCTGAACAAGCCACACCGGTACCACCAACCGGTGAGAAACGTAAACGATACAAAATTGTGGCTCGGTGTACTAGAATGCCAAGAACACGACCACCATCAAGGTCTAAAAGCGGCCAGACTAAAGAATCCTCAAAAAGTGAAACCCCTGTCAAACCAAAACCACAAATCTCCTCTTCGGCCAAACCCACAACCAGGCCAACTCGAAAATCAGCCCGAATTGCTTTCCACTCCACACCTCGTCCTGTCAAACAGTCATCCCCTCTTGTTGAGGAAATTGATTCCTCCTCTGAGCCTTCATCAGATAGCGACCCGGAGAACACCACCTTCAAACAGGGCACTCCCGTGTTCTCAGAGTCCTCAGAGGATAAGCCTCTGCCTGCACCAAAATCAACCTCCACTTTACCCTCCAAACCATCACCCCTCAAAACTCCCAAGAGAAAAGCCTCTCTCAAACACGCCTCCACCCAAGACCCTCCTACTGAGCCTCAACCTAAAAGAGCCAAGAAGTCTACCCCATCCGCAATCTTAGCCAAACTGACCCAACTGCTTCAGAGACGGGTAGTCAGGGGCAAAATTATCAAGGTAAAATATTTTGAGGAACAGGGTCTGGGGGTGTTTCTGCACAAGCTACGTGCACAGGGGTGGTATGAGCTGTTTACAAACACCCAGCTGGGGTGTTCTGTACATGAGTTGGCAAAGTTCTATGCCAACTGCACTGTCACCGAAGGAGTGGTGACGAGTATTGTTAATGGGCAACAGCTTCGCTTTGATGCGAAGATATTAGGGAAATTCTGGGGATTCCCTCCATGGGCTTTGATATATATGTGAGAGAAGACAAGACTATTCTAGGGACAGCCAGGCTGCTGGAGCTTGCCCAAAAATTTAGCCAGCAATCAAGCCTCCAAACACCCAAGTCCGTGAAGAAAGGGGACATGACATCACTCCATCAATTGATATTCTGGTTTATCATCAAGAATGTCATCCCCAGGGGCCAGGGTCGCAATCTTGCTGATGCCATGGATCAATGTTTGATGGATCTGATGGATAAGGAAGAGCAAATTAACCTTCCTACCATTATGATTCGCCACATAGCAAGAATTGCAAACACCTCTAGGGAACATGACCTGGGATACGGCTTCCTCCTGACTAGTGTGTTCGAGCACTTTGGGGGTGACTCTGCAGAAGAAGGTGGGTGCTCAGTTCATTGATGAGATTGGGAGTAACACCCTTATGGGGTGTGGATACACTTTGGTTAAAGGGTCTGCCTCAGAACAGGGGACCAGAACACCCCGTCCTCCTGTTCCTGGCAGTTCCTCAGTCAAGCTTGAAACTACTTTAGAAGAAAACTCTCGACTCAGTGCTGAGCTTACTGCTGTAAAGGCTACCCTAGATTAGGAAAAGGCTCTCAATGCAAAACGCCATGAAGATATCCTCGCCCTTCTCTCTTCCCTCTCAGCAAAATTTTCCCCTCCTGCTCTCTGATCACCCCCCATCTGTTGTTCTCATAGCCTGTTCTCACTTCTCTTGGTTATCCTCTCTTACCAGTTTATACTTTCTGTTGCACTCGCTTGGTGAATGACAGGTTATCTTGTTTTTTGATTGGCTTTGCCTTGCTTACTTTCTGTTGTGAATTGCTTGTGTGTGACTAGGATGGCCAATCCCATTACCGTACCAACACACTTGAGTGTATCGCCTGTTGACTTTCCTCCCTTACCCAAGTGGTGGTGATAGCAAACACCCTATGTTTGACTGTTCGCCCCTACTTTTTAATGATGCCAAAAGGGGGAAGATAGGATGACCAATATATTATTTTAGTTTTGCCATGGACGAGTTAAATTTCCTACACTTTTTCGATACTGACTGCTTCATGTGAATTGTCGGTCCTATAAATAATTGGCACTAATCACTTCAATTGTCCTTGAAAGTCAATATGGTCACTTGGTTTGTCATCATCAAAAAGGGGGAATTTGTTAGAATGTATAAGGTTTTGATGATAACAAATCCAAGTGTTGTAGTAGTTGTTGTTGTTCCAAACAGGCTTTACCAACAGGGTCTTACTACTGTTTTTCAATATATTAAAACTGCTTGACTAATGGTTTATCAAGAACAGGTACTCAAGTCAGCAATGTAAGAACAACCATGAGGAACAGGCTCTGTAAGGTGTTTGAAACATGTCCTGTGAAGTGTTTGAAGCATAGGATATAAGTGCAGCCGTGAGGAACAAGTTCTGTGAAGTGTTTGCAGCAGATTCGTCTTTCTACAAGATGACTAGTGGTTACAACAAGATGTCTTGATTTAATTTGGTTTTATATTTTTAGACTCTTGTTAATATGCCAATCAGAAACTCTTAACTTACCACTTACTTGAAACGATTTTGTTTTCTTTTGGTAAATATTTCGGATCACCCTTCAGAACAATCCTGGAAACAGGGTGATCAGGGTGTTTCCAGAATAAGCTGCGAAAAAAAAACTATTTTGCACGATTTTTATCTTTTGGATTTTGAGCAGCTTCTTCAAGGATTTGCAAGAAAGATTTTTTTATGGAGTATCTTACCCCTTATCCTAAAAACGGTTATTAAAATCTAAGGGGATTTGCAAAATCTTTTTTGAATAAAAAGAATATCCAATTTTTGGCAAGTGGATAAGGTTGTTGAGAAAAACATGGGCTAGTTGCTGAGAATCACCGCCTTATGCACACGGTTTAGGAAGTGTTTCTAGCTCATGTTTCCTTATCCCTTGTGGCTAAAGAATTCTATATTTCTTAGGGATTTTAGTTTCCAAAAATTTGAGGAATTGTTTTTCCAAGCACTATATAAAGTCGCTCCTTAGAATGATAGAAGCATCGATTTTCAAAAAGAAAAATTCAGTGTTCATGAGCTTAAAAGTTTGAAAAGAAAACCGTGTCTAGTAAGTGAGTTATTTGAGCTTTCAAAGTTGGCATACTAGGACTTTCATTGTACCCTATATTAGCTTAGTTGAGAAGCATTGTAATAGGGTGTTTTTCTTTATACTCTTCTTTCACAAAAGTGAGTTGAGTGTGTGTCCAAATCAAGGGGATTTTGGACGTGGGGTAACCTATCTTAGGGAAGACGGTTACGTGGGTTGCAATTTGTAACAAGGTGTGTTACTATTGTAACGTGATTAGCCCGTTTAGTGAAGTGTTTAAATCCTACAGGAGGTAGGTCGTAGTTTTTAACCTCAGTTGGGCTAGAGGTGTTTTCCACGTAAAATCCTGTGTCCATTATTTCCGCATTCAATTTCGTTGGATTTTTGCTTCTGCTTATCTGAGAAACAACCTATACGAACAGGGCCTAAGACTGTTTGCCAGCAACGGGTGAAAATCGGACACCAGAATTCACCCCCCTCTTGCGGTTGTGTACTCTCTAAATCAACATATTGGCTTCCCCTTTTCCTTTAATCTTCCTTTACATCTCAACCTCTTGAGCTAGGGAACCGAGCTCATCTAAGGTAGTATAGGGATGCAACTCAGCTACATTGGCTATTTTCTCATCCAACCCAGCAAGGTATCTGACTAAGGTCTGGGTTTGATATTCTCTCAGGTCACATTTAAGCAGAGGCTGCTCAAATTCCCTTACATACTCTTCTGCACTCTTATTGCCTTGTTTCAGATTATGAAGCTTTAAGAAATTATCCTGTAGGTGGTGATCTGACAGGAACTTAGCCTTCAACTTCTCCATTTTCCTCTAGGACTTGATCTTGCTCTTCCTCTTTATATCTCTCTTAGCCACCATATTAGACCACCAGATGGAAGCATATTTCCTGAGTTTCAAGGCCATCAGCTTTACCTTCCTATCTTCAGGGGTCTCTTTATACTCAAAAACTCTCTCCACAGTTTGGAGCCAATCCAGAAACAGGTCTGGATCAAGCTGCCCCTCAAATTCGGGAATATCAACCCTAAAATCATCTCGATTTCCCTCTCTTCTCAATTGATTCCTTCTGCGTCAGCTTCTAGAGGAAACATGACTAGAAGAGGCAAAGGGGTTGCCTTCATTCTCCTATTCAGAAGGTGCTGAACTGGAGTCTTCATGTCTGCTGGTGCTACTAGATCTTCTCAGGCTTCTACTTCATTCCCTCATGAGCTTACAAAGTTGATCTTGAAGGTACTTTACACTACTTTCAAGTTCTGCCTTCTCCCTGAGTGCTTATTCAACAATCTACTCTGGAGTAAGGTTGGTAGACATACTACAGGTTCTTTGTGAGCTAGGACTATGTTTAGGCTGTTAGGGTTTCTGTTTAGGTTACAGCAAGGTCCTAGGAGGGTAGCCAAGGCTATGATACCACTTGATCTACCCAGACTTGCTGACTCAGCTGTTCAAAAACTCAAATGCAAACAAACAGAAGCGAGAAAAGGGGATAGAGTTGGATGATCAAGTGATTATTTAGGCGATACAGAAACATAAAACCTAAACTCACTTGGGCAGTCACTTTAGAACTTCCTAGATACAGAATCACCACCAAAATGACCTAGTGTACCACCACTTGAGTTGCCAACTCAAGATACAGCCACTAGGGATTTTGAGAGAAAACTAGGTTCAACTCATGTTTTTGGTTCAATAATGCATAATCTGATTACAAAAGCAATGAGAGAAGCTTATGTATGGCTCTCTCTAATGTAAATTACAACGGCTAGAAACACAAACCATAGGTACATATGCTAGATACATTAGCCTAGATAGGGGAACATTGATTAACATCAAGCCAGTAGCTAAGTGACACCTAAATAGGTCATTCAAGCCACTCTGGTGAGGTGTCGAGGGCCTTAACATAAATGGCTGAGTTTAAGCTTCCAAAATATGCTCAAAATGTGCTGATTTGTAACTTGCAACTTGGATTAGAAATCTAATGATGGCACTGGTCAACAGGTACAGCAGCCCGCGTAAAAGGGTGTTTTAGCTCACAGTTAGGCTGGTTAAAAGCTACACTTGAGGGAGCTAATCACCACCTTTGGTTGGTTGACTTGATAAATATTTTGACCCTCTTTTAAGATCAGAGATCATGTGCCCACATCAAGCAAAAGCAGTCTTCAAATTTCCCGCCAAACTGGACTATTCTGAATTTCAGTCCACGATGTAGTGGCTGACTTTTGTTGCTAAAAGCTTGACCTGCTGTGCCTCAAATGGATGAACTTTTTCCTATATTAACTTAAGAAAAGACTGAACTAATGAGGATGGGCTTAGTAGAAACCCTCGAAGACTTGATCATGACTGACCAAATTCACAAACATAGCAATGCATTGGATGAAATGGTGCTGTTTTGGACTGACTAAACTAAGTGATCCCTTACCAGGATTACGACTTCGTTGATTCGATCTGGATTGAGGTCCTCATAGTCTGATTTGCTAGGCTCATTAGGGTTCTTGGTGCCTTGATCTCCATCAGGAGAGATCAGAGGTTCTTTATACTTAGGAAACCTCTAACTAAACTTAAAACTAGCTTAAATAAAACTTAAGTACAAAGCATGCTTAACTAAGCTAATTGCAACTAATGAGTCTCCAAAATTGAAGAAGCTTACCAAAATTGAGAACCAAGTTTAACGCTAATTTTATTTTCAATTGGGGCTCTAATTACATCGACAAAAACAAATTAAATGCCCTATAATGAGTGTAAAAAAATGAAAGGTGTGAACATAAATCAAGAACCTTACTAAACTTAAGAACATTGTTTAACTCGAGTTTCCCCTATAGCACTAACAAAGGGCTCTGAAAAATGGAATGAGTCCTCCCCCCCGCCAAAAAGAGGAGTAGCTATAAGTTAAGAACATTGCTAAACTTAAGAACTTTCTTTGACTCTAATTTTCTCCAACTATATCCACAAAGTGCTCCTAAAAAGGGAATACAAATACGGTAAATGAGTGCAAAGAATGAAAGGCTTAACTACAAATCGAGAACCTCGCCAAACTTGAGAGCTTCAATCCTAGTTTACATTTCATTTGGAGCCCCAGTTAAACTAATAAAGATCTCTTAAGTAGAGAATACAAATGCACTAAAATGAGTGCAAAAGAATGAAAGCAAGGCGATAAATCAAGAACCTGGCCAAACTTAATAAGTGGCTTAGATGCTTGTTCACTTTTTAATTAGGGTGTAAATGACCCCTGCAAAGGGCTGTCATCAAGGGAAAATAAATGCCTCAAAATTAGTGCAAAATAATAAATATTGTGGTGACAAATGAAGGATGTAGGCAAACACATCTTGCGGGCAATAATTGCACTTGTGAAGAGCTGCTAATAAGAGGAAAAAAATGACCGAAAAGGAGTGCAAAGAATGAATGAAGTCGCTACAAATCAAGAATCTGGTTAAACATATGAACTAATTTTAAACGTCATCTGTTTTCATTTGGGGCTCCAATTGCACCCATGAAGAGTTGCGAATCAAGAGGAAGTGAATACCCAAAAAAGAGTGTAAGAAGAATGAATGGTGTTTCCGCAAATAAATTAACTTACCAAACCGTGAACTAACTTTAACTCTAGTTTTCTTTCCTTTTGGGCTCCAATTACACCAACAAAGAACTCCTATAAAGATAAAATAGTTTCCCTAAATGAGTGCTAAAAAATGAAAGCTATTGTTACAAATCAAGGAACTCGCCTAACTTAGGAACTTACTTTAACTACATCTTTCGTTTCATTTGGACTCAACTAGCACAGACAAAGAGCCCCCAGAAGGAGAATGCAAATGCACTAAAATGAGCACAAAAGAATGATAGTGTGGCGATAAATCATGAATATACCCAAATAAAAGAACATATATTAACTCTTGCCCACTTTTCATTTAGGGCATCAATAACACCCAAAAAGAGCTGCCACCAATAAAAAAACAAATGCCTTAAAATAAGTGTAAAAGAATAAATGTTATGGTTACAACCTGAGGATGAACCCAAATTTAGTAGCTTACATTAGCTCAAGTTCTATTTTCATTTAGTGTACCAATCTCACCCATAAGCATCCCCCAACAAGAGAAAACAAAGGGTTTAAAGGGCGTGGAAAAGAGTGGAAAGTGTGGCTATAAGTAAAGAATCTTACGAAAACATAAGAACTAACTTTAACCATTATTCTATTTTCATGTGGAGGTCCAATTACACACACAAAGAGCTCCCATCAAGAGGAAGTAAATGCTCAAAAATTTGCGCCACAAGAGTGATTTCCACAAATCAAAAGCCTTACAAAAATTCGGAACTAACATTAACACTAATTTTCTTTTGTTTGATTCTTTTCTTACACGCACTAATAGCTCCCACGAAACGAAAATAATTGCCCCAAACGAGTGCATAGGTATGAACGGTGTGGCTATAAATCAAGGGTCCTACCAAACTCAAAAACTTACTTTAACTCTGGTTTTCAATTTCATTTTGGGCTCCACTTGCACTCATGAAGAATTTCCCAAAAAAGAGGACACAAATGACCTAAAATAAATAAGTGCATAAGAATTAAAGTGTGGTTGGAAATCAAAAACCTAGAAAAACTTAAGTACTTTAACTCTAGTTCACTTTCCATTTGAGGCTCCAATTACACCCATAAATCCCACCAAGTGGGAAGAGTGGCGCTAAAGTTGATGGATGCATGTACACTCAACTCACATTTAAAGAGAACGTAAAGTTAGCTAAGAATGCAAACTAAATTCTAGCTCTAGTTTTAGGTGAATCCAAAAGCTATGAAAGGATAGATTGAATCTAAACCTATTCTTGGATACAGATATCACCAACAGGAGTAAGTTTAGGGCCCGTAACCTTGATTAGGATATAGAAACCCCACCTAAATAAGAGTTAAGACTAATTTGATCACCACTTAACCCAGTCTAAGCCAAGATACGCAAGTAAAGGATTTCAGTTTCGGTTTTAAGAGCAATGCTCAACTTTTCATGCAATACTCAATATGTGTGTGCAAAGTGATCCCATTGTCCTTATAACACCATTCCCTTACCGCCTTGAGGGATTAGAGGTTTTTCATGCTTACGAAACCTCTAACTAAACTTAAAACTGGCTTAAATGAAACCTAAGTACAAAGCATGCTTAACTAAGCTAATTACAACTAACGAGTCTCCAAAATTGAAGAATCTTACTGAAATTAAGAACCAACTTAACTCTAGTGTTATTTTCAATTAGGGCTCCAATTACACCAACAAAGGCAAATTAAATGCTTGCAATGAGTGCAAAAAAATGAAAGGTGTGAATATAAATCAACAACCTCACTAAACTTAAGAAAGTCGAGTTTCTCCTACGGCACCAACAAGGTGCTCTGAAAAATGGAATGAGTCCCAAAAAAAAAAAAAAAACGAAAGGGGCAGCTATAAGTCAAGACCATTGCTAAACTTAAGAACTTTCTTTAACTCTAGTTTTCTCCAACTATACCCACAAAGTGCACCTAAAAAGGGAATACAAATGCACTAAATGAGTGCAAAGGATGAAAGGTGTAGCTACAAATTGAGAACCTCACCAAACTTAAGAGCTTCAGTTCTAGTTTCCATTTCATTTGTTGCCCCAATTACACTCACAATTATCTCCCAAGTAGAGAATACAAATGCACTAAAATGAGTGCAAAAGAATGAAAGCACCAGCCAAACCTAATAACTGGCTTAAATGCTTGTTCACTTTTTAATTAGAGCATAAATGACCCCTGCAAAGGCTATTATCAAGGAAAAGAAAATGCCTTAAAGTAAGTACAAAATAATAAATGTTGTGGTCATAAATCGAGGATGTAGCCAAACACACGTTGTGGGCAATAATCGCACTTGTGAAGAGATGCCAATAAGACGAAAAAAAGACCGAAATGAGTGGAGGGAATGAATGGAGTCACTACAAATCAAGAATCTGGTTAAACATACGAATAACTTTAAACGTTACCTGTTTTCATTTAGGGCTCGAATCGCCCCCGTGAAGAGCTGCAAATCAAGCGGAAGAGAATACCCAAAAAAGAGTGTAAAAAGAATGGATGTTGTTTCCATACGTAAACAAACTTACCAAAGTCGGAACTAACTATATCTCTAGTTTTCTTTCATTTTGGTCTTCAATTACACCAAGAAAGAACTCCTACAAAGAGAAAATAGTTGCCCTAAATGAGTGCGAAAGAATGAAAGTTTTGGCTGTAAATTAAGGAACTCGCCTAACTAAGGAGCTTACTTTAACTACAGCTTTCTTTTCATTTGGAGCCCCACTTGCACTGACAAAGAGCTCACACAAAGAGAATATAAATGCACTAAAGTAAGTGCAAAAGAATGATAGTGTGGTGATAAATCATGAATGTGTCCAAACATAAGAACATACGTTAACTCTTGTCCACTTTTCATTTAGGGCGTCCATAACATCCAAAAAGAGCTGTGACTAATAAAAAAACAAATGCCTTAAAATAAGTGTAAAAGGACAAATGTTGCGGTTATAACCTGAGGATTAACCCATATTTAGGAGCTTACATTAGCTCAAGTTCTATTTTCATTTAGTGTACCAATCTAACCCATAAGGATCTCCCAAGAAGAGGAAACAAATGGTTTAAAGGGCGTGGAAAAGAGTGAATGGTGTGACTACAAATCAAGAATCTTCTGAAAACATAAGAACTAACTTTAATCATTGTTCTATTCTCATGTGGAGGTCCAATTACACCCATAAAGAGCTCCCATCAAGAGGAAGTAAATGCTCAAAAATTAGTGCCAAAAGAGTGATTTCCATAAATCAAGAAACATACCAAAATTTGGAATTAACTTTAACTACAGTTTTCTTTCATTTGATTCTTTACATACACCTACTAATAGCTCCCACAAAACGAAAATAATTGCCCCAAACAAGTGCATAGAAATGAAAGGTGTGGCTATAAATCAAGGACCTTACCAAACTCAAAAACTTACTTTAACTCTAGTTTTCAATTTCATTTGGGGATCCACTTGCACTCATGAAGAAGTTCCCAAAAAAAGCATATACAAATTACCTAAAATAAATAAGTGCATAAGAATTAAAGTGTGGTTGTAAATCAAAAACCTATAAAAACTTAAGTACTTACTTTAACTCTAGTTTACTTTTCATTTGGGGCTCCAATTACACCAACAAATCCCGCCAAGTGGAAAGAGTGGCGCTAAAATTGATGGATTCGTGTACACTCAACTCACATTTAAAGAGAATGCGAAGTTAGTTAAGAATGCAAACTAAATTCTAGCTTTAGTTTTAAGTGAATCTAAAAGCAATGAAAGGAGAGATTGAATCTAAACCTATTCTAGGATACAGATATCACCATCAAGAATAAGCTTAGGGCCCTTAACCTTGATTAGGATACAGAAACCCCACCTAAATAAGCTTTAAGACTCATTTGATCACCACTTAACCCAGCCTAAGCCAGGATACACAAGTAAAGGATTTCAATTTCAGTTTTATGAGCAATGCTCAACTTTTCGTTCAATACTCAATGTGTGTGTGCAAAGTGAGTCCTTTGTTGTGCTTATACAACCATTCCCTTGCCGCCTGAGAGGGATTAGAGGTTCTTCACGCTTACAAACCCTTTAACAAAACTTTAAACTAGCTTAAATGAAACTTAACTACAAAGCATGCTTAACTAAGGTAATTACAACTAACGAGTCTCCAAAATTGAAGAATCTTATCACAATTGAGAACCAGCTTTAACTCTAGTTTTATTTTCAATTGGTGCTCCAATTACACCGACAAAGACAAATTAAATGCCTTACAATGAGTGCAAAAAAATGAAAGTGTGAATATAAATCAAGAACCTCACTAAACTTAAGAACTTTCTTTAACTCGAGTTTCTCCTATAGCACCAACAAAGTGCTTCGAAAAATGGAATGAGTCCCTAAAAAAAAAAAAAATGAAAGGTGCAGTTATAAGTCAAGAACGTTGCTAAACTTAAGAACTTTCTTTAACACTACTTTTCTACAACTATACCTGCAAAGTGATCCTAAAAAGGCAATACAAATGCACCAAAATGAGTCAAGAGGAGGACAGGTGTAACTATAAATCGAGAACCTCGCCAAACTTAAAAGCTTCAATTCTAGTTTACAATTTATTTGGTGCCCCAATTACACTGATAAAGATCTCCTAAGTAGAGGATATGATGTATTCTAGGATGACTAATGCAAGAGATTGCAAAGGGGATTCAAGAATGCATATGGGTAGGGAAGAGATGGAATCAAAGAAAACAAGAACAAGTATAGAATGCAAGTGGATTAGCAAGGGTGATTTGAAGACCCACCTTGGTTCACACACTTGGGCAATCTTCTTAGTTCAACTAAGTTACAGAACTTAATCACCTTCTTAGTTTAATCAAGAAGACTTAGGGATCCACTTGAGGTTGCCACACTCAAGATACAGCACTAGGATTTTGAGAGAGATAGAGAGAGTTTTCACAACTCAAGCTCTTCATTCATTTAAAGTTGTGAAACAAGAGGGAGACGGCTAGCTTTTAAAGAGGCAACATCAACTAATTCTACCTTCAAAAACCAGCTAAGAGACAACAAGTACAAAGGGGGAATGGAGAGGGGTCAATTCGGCCACCCCTTAGTGCAAGCAAGTCTAATCCTACTTGGGCCACCTCATTAGGACTAATGATGCTCCCAAATGAGGTGTTAAGCTTTCTAGGCAGCTAAAATACACTAGTACAAGTCAATTTGTAGCCAAGTACAAGAGAAAACCAAGGAAAGCATCACCCTTGTATCGACTAGCCTTTAACCGGTGAAAGGGTATTTTTGTTATCCTTTTGGATGGATAATAGCAGCACAAAGGGGCGCTTTCTGGTCCTTTAAGGCTGGTGATTTGATAAATATTTATCTTATCTTTCACACCCTAAAGTTTCAAAAGGAATGGACTTTGGTAAGTTAACTTAATCCCCCTTGAATCTGCCCTTCACTGGGTTCATGCCTGCACTGCATTGATTGAAAGAAGTTGCTGTTTGACCTAGCAAATGACCTCCAAATGCCTTGAAACTTGAATTATTTGAAAGCTAACATCTCAAACTTAAAGAAGGTGGTCTTTGCTCTTAGGTATACCTTTGGCATCAATGATCAAAAGATTGACAAAACCAAGCGGGATTTTGATCGAATTACGCAGTAGGTGCAAGGGCTGATTTGCGATTTCTTGGACCAAAGCATAAACTTCCCAGACCTCATTGGTGCTTGTAGAGTCCCCTAGGCTTGCTGGTTGATCTTCAAATGGTTCCAAGGGATGGTCCCCATCATGCTCCCCGGATTGGTTGGACTTTGACCTCAAACTCAAAAATTGCTCATCTTCATCATAGCAGGGACTAAGGTCAGCCACATTGAAGGTGACCGAGACTCTATAACCTCCTTGGAGGTTGATCTTATATGCATTACGGCTAATCTTCTCAATGACCTCAAATGGACCATCCAATCGTGGCATAATCTTGGATTTGCGCTAGCTAGGGAATCTTGCTTTCCTCAAATGGATCCAAACCAACTCTCCCGGTTGAAATTGTGCAACTTTTCCATACTTGTTGACACGTTGCTTTGCTTGCTTGTTAGATTTCTCAATCCTTTCCCTCACCTAGGTGTGTAACTCTTGAATTTCTTTTGCTCTCTTCTCGGCCTCCCAAGTGAATTTGGTAGGATTAGGAATTAGAACAAGGTCCAAGGGAGTCTAAGGGTTGAAGGCATGCACCACTTGGAAAGGGGAAAGAGAGGTAGCCTTGCTAGGAGCTCGATTGAAGGCAAATTCCGTATGAGGGGGCAACTCATCCCACCCTTTAATGCTTTTCTTAACTAGAACTCTAGGCAAAGTGCCCAAAGTCCTATTAGTCACTTCAGTTTGACCATCAACTCGGGGGTGGCATGAAGTGCCAAACTTGAGGTGGGCACCAAACTATCTCCACAAGGTAAGCCAAAAATGACTTATGAACTTCGTGTTCCGATCAGAAACCATGCTTCTTAGGATCCCATGAAGACGCACTATCTCTTTGAAGTACAGGTTTGTAATGAGGGAAGCATCATTGGCGGTATGGCATGCCATGAAGTGTGCCATTTTAGAGAATCGGTCCACCACCACCAAAATTAAATCTTTGTGCCTTTGGGTCCTAGGCAAACCCGTGATGAAGTAGAAACTCACATCCTCCCAAGGGCGTGGAGGGACGAGGAGAGGAGTGCAAAGGCCTTAGGGCTGTGAGTGACTCTTGGCTTGTTGGCAAGTAGAGCACCTTCTCACATAATGCTCTACATCCTTGGACATGCTTGGCCAATAGTAGTGTTCCCTGAGCATAGAGCAAGCCTTCTTCATGCCAAAGTGCCCAGCCAAAGCCCCACCATGGAGCTCTTGAATAAGGAGTTCTCGAAAGGCACTTCTAGGAATGCATAACCGTGTGCCTTTAAACAAACATCCATCTTCAAGGTGGAAGAGACCATAGGCATGTTGTGAGCATTTTTCAAGAATCTCCTTGAAATCTTCATATACACTCAAAACCAAAGACCTTAGTCCCCAAAGTAGAGAGTAGAAGGTACCTCCTTGACAAAGCATTTGCACCCTTGTTCATTTGGCCCGACTTGTGATGGATCACAAAGTAGAAAGCTTATAAGTACTCTACCCACTTGGCATGCCTTGGGATAAGCTTGTGTTGCCCCTATATGAACTTGAGAGCTTCATGATTCGAGTGGAGAATGAACTCTCCTCCCACGAAGTAATGCCTCCAATGCTCCAAGGCTCTCACAATTGCATAGAACTCCCTGTCACAAGTGGAGTACTTTCTCTTTGTATCATTGAACTTTTC